>JANHMN010000018.1:16341397-16388248 GCA_030674055.1 Rhabdomys pumilio | reverse complement strand
TCCTCCTCTCCCTCCTCCTCTTCCTCCTCTTCCTCCTCTCCCTCCTCTCCCTCCTCCTCTTCCTCCTATCCCTCCTCCTCTCCCTCCTCTTCCTCCTATCCCTCCTCCTCTCCCTCCTCTTCCTCCTCTCCCTCCTCCTCTTCCTCCTCTCCCTCCTCCTCTTCCTCCTTCTTTTCTTCTTTCTCCTCTTCTTCTTCCTCCTCCTCCTTCTTCAGGTTTTTGTTTATTTTGTTTTTGTTTTTTTTTAAACCAGCTCTCCTGCCTCTGCCTCTCTTGTGGTTGTATTACAGGCATGTGGCTAGGGTAAGGCTTTATCTTTTAAAACAAGACAAAACACCTTGTGATTTTGCTCAGATTTCTGTTTAGAAAGGTAGCTGGTGTTGGTGTGTGAGACAGCTGATTTAAGGGAGAGAAGCGGCCATGTCCCTTTTTCGCTTTCCATGGGGAAAGATGGCGTGCAAGTGTGCACTGCCTGTAGTCTTGTTTAGTGAGTGCCAGAATCTTCTCCATCCTCATTAAGAGACTGTGTCACCATGCACACGTACTCGTGGTGATTGGAAATAATTTGCATTTACTACTTCACCCATGTAAATCATAGTAATTTTAGGAAGAAAGAATTGCAAACATCTAAAAAATTCATTTGAATGCATTTCTCAAATACCATTTTAATATATCCATTTCTTTCAGGCAGTCGAATGTCTTATCAGAATTATTTTTTAAAACTGAAATAGACCACTTTTAGGCCCTATTGGATTCTGCGAGTTATTAAATTTCATATCTTCCAGGGTTTATTTTTTTCTGATGCACATAGTTCAAGATAATGTTTTTTTAATACTACATGCAGAATTCCAGAGATTCATAATCGCTTATGACATCTTAATGTCCACAGTGACATTCCACTGGTCATATCCAACTGTGATAAACAGTTCTGTACTCTATAAAAGACGACAGTCACTAAGTAAATGCAGGAAAAGGCAAACAGTCCCTCAGTCTTATGAATCATGTCACAGATCCTGAATGTTAATTTTAAAGAAAACACATGCTTAAATTTAAAGTTTATGCCTTCGGAGCATAGTCTTTTTATTCTTCCAGGAAAAAAAAATCAAACAGCTATACTTTAAATGAATTTAATGAACTGCGAAGACTGACATTTTCACTATAAAAGTCACACTTCATTTAATGAGTAGTTAAATATTGATGCTATATTAAAATACAGGCAGAATAAAAATGGCACAATGGATTTCAAAATAGGAATCCAGAGTTCTTTTATGTTGAAAATTTCATGAACTAAAAAAAAAAGTATCATTCATTACGATATCTTCATAAACACAAATATTCTAGTGAAATAGAATATTAGTCTGCAGTACATAAATTCCCGTAGATAGTCTTTCTTTTCATGGTTTGATTCAGTGTCTGTCTTAGCTGGCCACGGCGTCTAGCAATAGGGCTGGTATTATGGAGGAGGGGACTCTGGTTGCCTTGCATTTACCTATTGAAAAGCCATGTCGCAGCTTGGTGTGGGCATCCAGTCTATAGACATACAAGAACCAGGTGCACTCCCTCTTGCTCAGGGCTCTTCTGTGACTCCCTAAAAGTCCTGCATGGCCTTAATTTAGCATCTGCCTTTGGTGTTTGAGACTGGGCCTTTTTTGGCTTTGGACACACATTCATTTTCTTCCCATGACCTAGCAATGTCTTTCTCCCTACCTCCAGGCCTTTGGCATGTCCTTTTCTGTCCCTAATCCCATTTTTCCAGATCTTTAGATCTTTCCTTCAATGTCCTTTTCCCAAGGACCAGCCTATCTCAGATAGAATCCTTTCCCTTTTGCTTGGTGCATTTCAATCATTTTCTTGCTTCATTTTTCTCTGTGGTAACATATTGACTTATTTGTTTATTTTTGTTTGACTCTCCAAGGCTGAAAGTAACCTTAAGGAGAGAGTCTTGTCCCCTTTGGTCCATTGTTTATCCTCAGAGCCAAGGATTATCTTTTACTACCAAAGTCCAACTTGGTGAACCAATAAGTTCTATTGGGGTTACTCATAGGATTATGGGTGAGAGGTCACTTATAGGAGAACAATAACTCAAAGACAGCTGTATCATTAAAAGCCCACCTCACCATGGGTTAATGAAATCTGGAAACATCAAGTGCACTGTACAACTTATAGGCAACTCAACAGTCTGGATTCTCCTTCCCAAGTGGCTCAGTCCATTTAAGCCTAGCAGATCTCTGTTTCTTTTGGATGGCATAGCCTGGTATGAGCCTCTTCTAGGCAGCAGCTTACCTAAGAGTGTCTCTCAGAAGTTCTTATTGCTTATATACACTTGGAGAGTGAGAGGCCCAGTGAATTTGGTCAGTTTCAGGGACTTCCTGAAGCCTTTAAGTTGTTTACTTTCAAGATAGTAAGTGTCTCATTTTGATTGCTATTGTATTTCTTGTATTTAATTTTAATTTTTCTTTCTGTTTTTGAGACAGGGTCTCATGTAGCCCAGACTGGCTTTGAACTCATTGTGTAGAAGATTCTGGCCAGCAGCTTCTGGCCCTTCCTCCTCCTTCCATCTTACCATATACTTGTATTACAGGTGTATATTACTATGCCCAGATAACTTTTAAACAATTGTTAGCTCTAATTGGAAGCTGTAAAGACTGCATATAACTTGTGGCTTATTTGCCTACACTGGCTGAAGCAGACCCAGGGTTTTTAACTCATTAGGAGACAAGGCCTATGAGACCCATGTTAATGAATGTGGAAGGTAAAGCCTTTAGTTAGAATGTATCTAGCAACTCATAAATAGTTTGTATATATTAATACACTTAATCTTTGACAACTATGGATGTCCCAATTAACAAATGAGGAATAGAGGCATGACTATGGTTATATGAGGACACCCAAACCATAGACTAGGTAGGAATATGTCAGGACTTAAAAGCCATCAGGCCACTGGTTGTATCCCTTATGTGCCCCTTATGTGTCTCTTACCCTAGGCTTTTGGATTTTTTAGTACCTTCCTGAGGCTCACTGGGTTTGTTGAACCAAGATGGCAGAAGCTGGGTCACATAGAGTTTCTAATTCAGTAGATCTGGGTGGGGTCTAAGATTTGACATTTCTGACAAGTTCCCAAGTGATACTGATGCTGCTATCCTGTATCACAGTTCGAGTCTTGGTGTCCTGAAGAAACCCAAGACATTAGAAGGGACCAGGGACCCTTGAGGAGAGTATTTTACACAGTGGAACTGTGTAGATAGATAGTTAACTTTACACTCACATACTCCATCGATAATGGTGGTGTCAGCACACACAGCCATAGACAGGGCAACAGGTTCATGGGCCGCCTTTAGTTGATTTTCTGTTGTTCCATTAGGGCATCTAAGACCATGTAACTTATGTAGGCAAATGCTTTTTTTTTTTTTCTGGCTCATGATGTCAGTAGCTAGATTGAGCAAAGGTTGAGTAGGATCCTAGTTAAGGCTACATGTGGTTCCAGCCCACATCGAAAATGGAGGGGGCGTGGATGTGTGAAGCACTAAGCATGTGTAACTAGGAGGAGAGAAGATAGATAGCTTGTTGAGCAAGAACTCTCCCTTAGAGGAACTAATGACTTCTGCAAGAAGGAATCCAGTTTGGAGAGAACATTAAACCACTCAAGGGCTTAGAACCCCTAAGACCTAATCACCTTTCAATGGTCTTTCCTACCAACACTTTTACTCTGACAGTCCTAATTTAATGTAACTTCAGAGGGGACTAACCACAGCCAAACCATGCGACAGACTATATCTAAAATGAAGCATGTCCTGGAGCCTTGTTGTCTTATACCACTGCTACTTTTGCCCCCATAGCTGAACAATGATGACATCTGGTGTCATCTAGCCAAGAAGATGGGGCTGTGTGTGATAAGCAGAATAGAACTAGGGGACAGGAGGCAGTACAGAGTTCCTACCTGTAGGACCTGGCTTGGTTTTTCAATGCAGTGTGTTTTTAAACTACTCTGAGTCACACAGACAACTCTTCATTTCCCTTTCAGCCTCTTACTACACCAGCGAGGAGAAGATCTGTTTAGTGCTAACATGTCTTTAACACCTACCACTTGTTAATCTTGCTTTTTAACAGAGCAGTTGTGCCACAGGGAGACAGTGGGGAGCACATGGCAGGTCTCAGCTACAGTCACGGCTGCAGCTGGTGCTGTGTTAGAATTAAGTAGATGACTTTGCCTTTGCTCTATCAGTTTTCCAATTACAATGTGAACTTTTCCTTTTCTGAATAAAAATACACATTGATTTTTACCCATGTAGATGAATTAAAGAGACATCAAGGCCCTCACAAATTTATCTGTAATCTTAAGATTATAAATGCTTTGAAGGGAAAAGTTTGTAACATCATGTTTGTAGTAAAATCTGGCCTCCACCAACATGAGATTTTCTTTTAAATATTCAATTACCTTTTATTATGGAGTATGTATATGATGGGTGGGTGAGTGGAATGTACATGCTTATGCCGTGGTGTTCATGAAGAGGTCAGAAGACAACTTTGTGAAGTCTGTTCTCTCCGCACCTTTATGTGTACCCAGGGAATCGAACTCAGGTCATCAATCTTGAGTGTCGAATTCTTTACCCACTGAGCCATCTGTGCTAGCCTGTGACACTATTTTTTTGTTGTCTTCTTTTGTTTTGGTCTCTTCTGTGAGCGAGCATTTAGGCATTTTACTTTAAAAGCATCGACCAGAGGGATTATGTAAGACTGGTTTATACTTGGCTATCCTGTTGAAAAAAAATCTTAAAATCTCTCAAGGGCAAAACATATTTGGCTCCAAGTTTCTGTATAAAGAGGAGTGTGGACCTGCTTTCAGTGATCAGATCCTTGTAGGCAGTCTATCAATCACTGAAACCGAAAGGCACTGATCTGGCAAAGAGCTGCATGGTAACGTGAACAGAATGGACATAACTGGAGACAGCGGCTCTCTGCTCTTGCTCGGTGTAAACAGACGGCAGTGGGTGCATCACTGTTTGAGAGGCAACATCTGTGCCTGGCCGAAGATAAGGTGCAATCTTGCTGTCACTGACCATCTTTAAGACAAGACAGCCAAGAACAGTGACAACATAATAAGGCTCACTATTTTGCTGAAAAATCAAAGGAATTCGGTCAAGAGCTAGTTGCCTAAAAGTATGTTTCGAGATCATTTCTGGAATGATTCACTGTACAAACCACTCTCCTGGTTCTGCCTTCCATGTTTGGGTTTTGCTCATCAGGGTTTTGCCTACCAGTCTTTCATAGAACTGGGAACGTTGTGTATACTGTGTATTCCCCTGTGCTGCCGATTCCTTTGGTTCTGAGCACTTTGCTTCTGTGCATCTCTCTGCCATTTCTCCTTTGAGAGTCATTGTCCATTTTTAAGCCCATCTTCTCAACGGGAGAAACAGATGGTTGCCCAACCATCCTGTCTCTTTCATCTGTGTAGCAAGAGTTGACTTCTTTCACTCAACCTCCATCCAGCAGAGGGAGGGAGGGGACAGAAAAGACGCAGCTATGTGTAGGAGATCCAGTGAGGTGTGATTGGGGCCTGCCTACCTCAGAGAGCCAAGAACACCGGTGAGAGTCCTCATCACCAGATAGCCCCCTATCTGATGGTAGGACTTAATCCTCTGGTAAGCTGGTTAGTGCATCTGGGTGGGCCACCTGACAGTGTCTTTTATCAGTTTGATGAATGGACTAGCCGTTGTGCCTCTGGTTTAAATAAGATGAAAGTGGTTAGGAGAAACTAGCTGTAGATTTAAATGTGACACTGCAGACTAATGTGGGTCTGTCAGGCTTTGGATAAGTAGAGGTCTCCAAATATTTGCAGATAAGAGGAGACAGTTTCGTCCATCTTCCTGCTCAGGACAGTTAGGGCTTGAGAAGGTTGTTTACGTGCTTTGACTGAGACAAGCCCCTTTGATCTTCCTGGTGTGATAGCTGCCCCATAATTCATTCTCACCATGAGGAAGGACTTCCTGGTGACTGACATCATTTCCTTCCTCTCTATGAGGAAGGACTTCTGGTGACTGACATCATGCCCTTCCTCTCTACCTTCCTCTGGCTTTTAAGTACAGGCTAATTGGCCGTGGTACTTTGTGTTTACACTCAAGTATAAATTTGGGGGAGAAAAAAATAGAGAGAGTTTGTCCAACTGTAGACCATCAATGATCATTGATGTCACGTTCAAATCAGACATGTCATCTTGTCAGAGAGATTGTTTGGAGGGAGCAGCTCATTCTTGTGAGGAACACAAATCAAGCAAAGTGGTTGTTTAGTTTTAATTGTTGTTCAAACAGATATTAGCCCACCCACACCAGAATTACTGTGAGGTCTTTTTGGTCTTTCTTCCATGTAGTAGTGCATGTTAGCAGAGTTAATGTAGACAGTTAAGATATGTTGCTGACAGTTCTAGTAAATATTGGAATTCTGTATGAGAATGCTGATATCATGGTTTCGTTAGGACAGATGCCATTAGCAGCAATATAGAGAAAATGTTTTATTAAATACTAATTTCATATGTTATTTAACAAGTAGCTGGCTTTGAACACATTAATCTCTCTTTTTAATTCAAGGTTGATGGTCTGGGTCTTACATATTGTAACCCTGAATAGGCCATTCAATAACTATGCAAAATATCTATTTCTCCCATGGGTATTTGCGCTTTGATATATTCTGATCCTTATTAAATTTAAACAGGATCAAATTTATACAGCTCTGGCAGAGATTTATTAAAATACACTGAATGGACAGCTTGTGGGAGCGCAGCGTACTGTAATAACATATGCCTTTTTACCAGAGAGCAGTAATTATTGAGAATCAAATAAATCTGTAGGAGGTTAAGTATATATGGAAAAGATATCAATTGCAGTTCTTCAAAAACTAGCCTGGAATGTTTGAAGATGTGTTACTGTGAAAAATAATAAATGTCATCTTTTTAGACTCTAAATATTTAGCAGTGTTTGAAAATGCAGGTTTTAAGGAATGTTTTAAATTCCAAAAAGGGGGTGGTTGAATATTATCAGAAGTGTTACATGTGTTTAGCATACTCCATCTGCACAGGCACCTGCTTTTCTACTTTGCCCTACTTTTTATTAAACCAAACTGAAAGCACATGCATTCTTCTGTGTGGAAGAGTTTTTTTTTTCCCCCTCCAGAAATCCATGTCTGTTTTGGTTAGTGGTTTGAAAGAAGGGCTATACATGGCCTAAATAGGAATGTTTTTGATACTCTTAAACACGTTCATGTTTCTAAAATACCATTTTGTTCTTACTCTTGAGTTTCTCTCGATCTTTTCACAGTGGCCTTGGTGTGCTGAGTGTGATCGGGTCACAATGGTTTCAATTTATTATATGATTTGATGGGATGGCACATCAGAGGACAGTTATGATTTAATACTGGATTCAAATATAAGGGACAGTCAATCATGTACACTCGTGGCAAGCATAAACTCATGGAGCCTCATATATATATGTATACATATACATATTACTTATGTATATATATACATGTATATATGTATATATACATGTATATATATTACTTATGTATATATATACAAATAAACATATATAAATAACATATATTGTATAACATATATTGTATATATTATATATACAAATAAGCATATATAAACAAAATATATTACATATATTTTGTATATATATACATACACACATAAATAATAAAAATATGAAGAGAGACATGCCATCTATCCCTTTGGAGTGTATACAGCATTGACAGGTTCTCTTTCATAATTTAAAACTTCTGCTAACAGGAGCTGGTATGTGTCATTTTTTCTTGCTCTATTTATAGACTGGGGTAGGCTGGCCATCATTAAGAAGGGCTTATGGCAGGAGGAAAATCTTCTGGTATAACACACCCTGCTCTCTAGTACACTCCTCTTCTGCAACTGGCCTCTCTGCCTGCTTCTGCTGTAGAGTTAGAGGCATGAGTGGGCGGCCACTCTTCTTTGTTCTTTAAACGCACGCACGCACTCACGCACACACACATGCACATCCCCCACCCCCACCAAGCTGAGGTGTCTGGGAACCAAGGGCATGTTTGGTTGGTGGTAGTTAGAGGAGGTGACTTAAGATAGTCCTGGAAGTCCCCCAGTACCAGTCTGAGTCAGACTGAGAACTGGCAAGTGACAGTGCGCTGGGATGGCTAATCTGTTTTCTGTTTTGTATGTTGGTGTCAGACTGAATTCTTTCTAAAGTTACTACTGTGTGTATGGGTGTTGTGCCTGAGTGTATGTCTGTGAACCACATGCATGCCTGGTGCCTGAGAAGGCCGTAAGAAGGCATTAGATTCCCCCCTGTAGGTATAGATGGTTTTGAGTTGTCATGTGGGTGCTGGGAATAGAATCCAGGTCCCCTGGAAGAGCAATTAGTGCTTTTAACTGCTGAGCCATCTTTCCAGCTCCAGACTGAAGTATTGTACTTGTTTTTCCATAACGCTTTGTGGTATTTTTTTTTTTAAGAGTTAGCATTTTATTTTATGTGTCTGAGTATTTACATGTATGTATGTATGTATGTATGTATGTATGTATGTATGTATGTATGTATATATGTACCCTTTGCCTTCAGAGGACAGCAGAGGGCATCAAATTGCCTGGAAATTCAGCTACAGATAGTTGTTAGCTGCCATGCAAGAGCAGGGAGCAGAGCCAGGATCTCTGCCAGGACAGTCAGTGCTCTTAAGTGCTGAGCCATATCTCCAGCCCTGTGGTGTGTGGTTGTTAGGAGCACTGCTTTGTGAACACTTGGTAGTAAGCTGGGGTTTGATGTTAGCTGGGAGTTGGTGACCTCAGTAGGTACTCCATGCAATTACTCTGAGGAGTCAGTGCACAGACTTTCGTGGTGGGAGGAGGAGACTGGTATATTAGTTATAATTTACCTACAGTACAGTCTGCCAGTTTGAGGTGCACAGTTTGGTAAGTCATGTCCATCATCACCATTTCCTTCTGTCCTTCTGTTGTCAGTCCTCTGCCCCTAAGACGTCTCTCTATCATAAGTCAACCAAACTGAATCTGTTACTATATCCATGCTTCTACGCAAGTGCTTATGTGAATTGTTAAGCCTTTAGTGGGTAGCATGTATGATTTGCTTTCAAATATTTTACTGTATTTTGGTATTATTACTGGCAAGAGAAGGAGGTGTCAGAGATTTGGGTTGAAAGAGACTTTATATTATTTGTGGTGAAAAAAGATTTGTTGAAATCCGTAGCTGTTGGCAGTGTTTCTCCTTCCTGGTTCTCATTGCATGAGCTAGGTCTTTCTAAGTACATTGAATTCACGAATCCATTTTCTTTCACTTGTAGTTAATTAAAGGTTTGCATTTGTGTCTGTTTATGGTTGAAGGAAACCCTACAATTTGTCTTCCACATAGCTAGCTAGTTCTACAGTGACAAGGGCCTGCTTCCATGTCCAACTAGCTAGAGCCATAGTACTATACAGACATAGCTCTTCATACTTGGCAGCTGATTAAAAATATTAACTAAGACGGTTTCAAAAATCTTGAGTGTTTTAATGTTAATTTTTGGCCAGCCAAAAATTCATCCTCGTGAAATTCGAATAGTCTGACCTTTGAGACCCACTGAAGTATCAAGACTTTAGACTAGACAAACTTATCTTTTCAGAGTTGAAATTCCTTCATTTTTAAATATGTGAGCTTGAACTAAGTGTACCGTGGGCATGTGTATGTAAATGATCATGCAAGGTTTTTTTTTAACGCAAATTTTAAATTGTAAGGAAAAGGATACTCCCCTCCCCAAGTGACCCTATTAGAAGTTAACCATGGTCGAGAAATTTGATCGCAGCTTTAAGAAAGATATGGATAATTTATAAACAGTATTGCCGTTGCTCCATACAAAGGGTAACAGAGAACAAAAGCCAGTGTACATTGCTATAGGTGCCCTCAGTACAGCAGAAGGGAACGCAGAAGGGAGATGGGGAGAACCTGCCTTATATTTTTCTGGCCTTCCTGTTTCAGACAGAGGAGCAGGGTCTCCTAGCATCATAGATTTCATCGTGTTGTCAGATATCCTCCTATATCTGCATCTCGGCCACTGAATCATTCAGTATTACTGACTGTTATCTTCAAACTGAAACGTATCATCATGGAGAACAAGGAACAGCAAATTCCTAATTCCTGGGGGTGGGGAGAGAGAGAGAGAGAAAGAGAGAAAGAGAGAAAGAGAGAGAGAGAGAGAGAGAGAGAGAGAGAGAGAGAGAGAGAGAAGATTTGTGCCAAACATGATCAAAACAAGTCATTGAAAACTCCATGCAGTTAGCTACCTACCCTCAGAAAACAACTTACAGGTTGCTCTGTTCCATCTTAACAAAATCACAAGAGAGACTCAAAGCAATGTGTATGTAAGGATGGAAACACTCAAATCAAGAAAACCCCATAGAATGTAGGCCTCAGAGTCATAGCTAACCAACTCTTCAGGACCAAGGACAAGGCACGGCAGGGCTCTCCTCTTATATACACATTGGCTGTGCTTGTGGTTGAAACTGTACCAGAGATGCAGGAGAGGATGAATTGAGAAGGTGCCCACTCAGATCCCAGTAATTTAGGATTTGTTTGAAAGTGTGAATTGATAAGAGGTCTGATATATCAAGAAAATGTAGATTTTGAGCCTGATAAGCCCAGATTATCCAAAATCATTATTTTATTAGCTTTGTTTGTTGCTTACATAATTTAATATCTCTGAGCATGATGTCCTCAGGACTAAGGAGGTACCAACCTGAGGCCAATACCAACCTGAGGTCTATGGTAAAGTTATTGGATGAAGAACACTTGAAAATATGCGTAAATTCTTTTTTCCCTCTGTAGTGGTAAATTATATTTAGTAAGCCAGATTTATGTTTTTCCTTCAAATGCTTAGGTTGTCTGGTTCTCAGTGTGCCCAGACACCATCGTCAGTGGATTTCTTTCGAGAAACGTGTGGGCCAATGCTCTAAAGTGGGCTTCCTGATGTATTTTAAATTTCTTGCTGAGGAACAACAGACACATAAAACTACAACTTAGAAATGAGCAGCTTTAAGTGTTTTCATAATTGCCTAAATTTTGTAAGGAGTCAAAGAAGCTGAGTCATGAGCCTCTTTGTATCTTAAAGCCTGTTCTGGATGCTTCGACTGTGGATTGAACATTCTGTCATCTAACCTGTCGTCCATGGCAAGAGGGAAATTGTAGTTTCAGAACAGTTCCCAAATGGCATTTCATGTTTCCTGTGGGACCTAACTTTGCCCCTCCAGGGCAGGCATGTTCTGGGTTGAGAGCCTTTCCTTCATTATCCCATGTTGAGTGTAGGTTTGCTTGCATGTTCCAGCTCCTGCTTCATCTGCATTTTCGTACCTATTAGCTCATGCCATGACTCTTGTAAACATATTAGTTGTTTGAATGTTTGGAAAGTATGGGGCAGGCCTCAGGGATGTCTATACACTGAATATACAAAATACTCACCCTCTCACTGTGATGAGCCATGTAGCTCCCAATGTCATGACAAGATGTTTGCAGAGCATAGAGAATTATTAATCATTAGTTTATCATCAGCCATTGCTCAGAGGACAGCACTATTCTTAGTAGTGGCTGGCCAATGACAGGAGTGAAAGGGGCTCGCCTTGTCCATACCTTCCACCCTTCCACTCTTCAACAAACTTCTTAAACATCTTCTGGTATTTACCTTGGAGAAGCCATCTTCTTCCCTCCCCTCCCTCCACCTAACTCCTCACCCCCGCACTTATTTTTTAAAACCAAGACACAGTTCTGGTTCTGACTCAGAGCTGTGTTCTTTCTTCTGGCAGGAATGTTCTTCCTAGCCTCTTCTTTGTAAGTCTAGCATTCCATTTTCTATGTCTCAGTACGAAAGAACAAGATCCATTGGGAAGTCTTGTCAAGAGTGTCTTGCCCACCAAGTCACCTTTAGTCACAGTCTTACCTTGTTTACCTGAAGTCTTAGGTTCTACCTACAACTGTCTTCTCCTATCAAGGTGTGGGTTGAAGTTGTCTGTGTGCATGTGAACACATACAGTAGTAGCTGGAATGCAGTTCTACAGTTGGTATTTGTGTCATGAATGGACGTGTTGAACACCAAGGACGCATGTGGTATGTTGAAGACAGAGGCTCAGGTTGGTGGGGCATCTTTGAAGCTCTGCATTTGAATTTCCATTCTTGTAAGCCTGGTGAATGGCCACTCAGGGTACCAGCTTTCTACTCTTCTGTATAGAAACCTCCTGGTAGTTTTTGCAACTGTTTCTGGGGCAATTTTGATTGAACAAATTCAACTTGAGCCTTTAGTGTGTCCTGAGAATGTTCCATGATTTCTGAAGTATGGCTGTAAGAAGTATCTTGCTCTTTCTGTGGTCAGAGTACTCTCTCAGAGGTTAAAGATGAACTGCCAAGCACAGCCAAACAAATGAGAGCCACACACCATTGCTCATGCTACCCTGGCATGGCAAGATGACTGGTGATATTTGTTTTTTAAGACCAGGGACTAGACAGAGTGGTGTTGGAACTCAGAACATCTGATTATAAGTTCCCCTTTCACAGTGGACCCGTCCTCTCAGGAATTCCTAACCCACCTGTCACCTGTCAGCCACCTGTCAGTTCTTCTGTTGTGAATTCCTAATTCTCTAAAAGTATTAGGGCAGAAATGCTTAAACGCACAAGTAGTTTATTTTTAAACACACACCTAACTTTAAATGAGTAGAATCACCAAACTTCTGGGAGCCTTAAGGGTCACACTTCACATCCTGTTTGCTGGACCTATTTGGGTTAGAGTTCCCTGTGTTGATTCTTTCTATTAAAAAAAAATGCAAGACCATCCTTCATAAAGGAGTATAAGAGAGCTAGAACCCCAAAGTCTACGCCTTAGCTCTCTCTTTGTATCGTGGATGCCTTTGTAGAAAGCATGCTGTATGGTTTCTGTCTTTGCACCGGGCACCCTGGCCTTCTTCATGTGTATTATCCTGATGGTCTTCTGGGAACATTCAGGTGGTCCCAGTAGAGCCAGTGTACGCAGGTCCTGATTCACTTACTTTAGCATTCTCAGGGTCTCTCTCCAGCCATTCCTTACAGTGTGTTTGTTTTCTGAGACCCACAGCCTTTCCTGGAGATCTGTTTTCCGTTTTCCTTTTCTTCCCCCCTCTACACACAGAATCAGCAATTCTCCAATTCCTTTGGTGTTCCAATTCCTTTTACTAGAGAACAGAATTGAAGTCAAACAGAACAAAACAATTGACTGCTAGGAGTCCTATTTCAAAGCCTTCTGGATGAAAGAAATGACTTTCTGTGAAGCCATTTCAGGTGAAGAATTAGAAAAGGAATATATGTACCATTAGGGTGTATCTACATACTAGGTCATGAATGCAAATAGCTATTTCGCATTTAAGTCCAGCAGCCCCAAATCTGTTTATTTTCTTATAATACACATGTATGTATTTCTTCATGAACTCTGGCTTTTTAAGACTATAAATGTTATGTTGTTTCTTCTTTTTAAACCTCTACATTATCCATCTCTGTCTTGTCCATTACTTTACTGTAATCACTTTATTAATGTAAATAGGTTGAGGTTATCCATGCTTGTGGTAGGAGGGAGAAGAAAAACAAATCACTTTGACTCTTTATAATCTGAGTAGTATCACTCATGCAAAAGCTCAGTATAGCTTTCAACTTTCCTTGGCAATACAACCATCATTTTTGAGGGTCAGGGAAAGGGTCAGGTCTCCCAGGAAAGAATATGGAGATCTTGGATTTACAAAACCACTCTCACCATGGCAAGTAGAAATACCTCTGGTTTGTGGGAAGGTTGGTTAGGGCTTTTAGACTCATCTCTTAAGTACCATGGTCCTGGCCATTACTGCACTGTCTTGGGGACATTGCTGTGGATCTTAGATTCACAGTTAATTGCATGAGTACTAGAATATTAGTCATTAGGTTTAATACATTTAAGTTGATGTGCTGAAAGTTTGTTTTAGCCATTGCCCTGCAGCTAATGCGATTATATGTATTTAAGCATTGTATGCATACACTCACACATACATATGCATCCACATTAGGTTACCTCAGCTGGAGGAACTCTGTGGGCGTGTGTGATTGGCAAGTGTGAAATTGAATTTAGTATGAGATTTTTCTGTCTTAGGTAAAATAGTTGAAAGAACGTTGATATCGAAAAGCTGTCTAGCCTTGGAAACACTGGAACAAGAGGTCTGAATCTTAAAATTTCATTTAAATGGCAAAACACTTAGAACTACGCTGAAGAATTTAGTTTTAGTGGGAAAACTTTAATTTGCTTGTAGCATGAGGTACAAGTTATTAATTGCACTAAAGATAACATGCTAATTAGAAGGTTCGTGTATGGTTGTCAGAGGTTAACAGTGCACATTGACAGACTTGGAATAGAAACTAATTATATTATGTTCTCTAGAAGGAGTATTTTTACCCACGGATGGAAGATACCTTATTATAGCCCCGTTTTTCCTTAGCTCGAAAAAAAAGTCTTTTAGCTGTTCTTTGTAATGAAGCTGCGACGATAAGTGTTCACACCAGCGATGAAGGCGTATAAATAGCTTGACTCGCAGCCTTAGCTTCCAGCATAGCCACAGAGACAGTTCACAGAAACATTACGCATATTTGAAGCTTAGACGAAACACACACAGAGGAGACCCTCTGGAAGTTATACTCTGGGTTGAAAGAAAAATCACAACTATTAAGATTTTTTTTTTTTTTTTGGAAATACTCCAATATTCCTTTTTTAAAATACCTGATTGATAAGACTTCTTTGGTGATGAGTTAGGCTTATGCATCCTCTTACTATTTTCCGAACTCTAGGCCAGTGCGTGAGTGAGTGCGTGCATGCGTGCGTGCGTGCGTGCGTGCGTGCATACGTAAAGACTTAATAAGGAAAGTCTCCCTTACCTTACCGTTTCTAAGAGTTCAGTCCACAGTTGATTTGGCCTGTTGCTTTGACGAAGTGTGTGAGAGGGAAGGCTGCCCTCTCCCTGGAAGCTGGGAGATAGAGTGAAAGGGGAAGGGTCTGCATCCCAATATCCCTCAGAGGCACACTGCCTGTGACCTAACTTCCTCCCAGTTAGCCCTACCTCCTCAGAAAGACTCCATCACCGCCCAGTAGTGCCACAGACTGGGGACCAAGCCTTTTAGCACATGAACCTTGAGGTGACCTTAAGGATCTCAACTATGGTAACGTGAATGTAAATGATAAAACTTTTAGATACAACTTTAGATGAGGTTGGTGAGGCTGTTTAAAAACCAGTGCAGGGATCGCCCATTTGCCCTCTACATGGCTTCGGTGAAAGTCATCGGTCATCAGTAGTTGGGAGTCTGTCTGTGCTATTTTCACTTGTCCTTCCCTAGAATGGGTCACTTTCTTACTTTCTCGACTTGCAGATTCTTGTTTTTCTTGATCTTTTGACTGTTCATTCCTCAACAGAGGTTTGGTTTTTTGTTGGTGGTGGTGGTTGTTTGTTTGTTTGTTTGTTTTGATCTGATCTCTTGGAATGGAGCTCTGTATCTATTTTCTTTTGTTGTGTTTTCTCCGGATCATTATTCCTGCCTTACTCATGTGGAAACCTGACCTCACGCCTAAACTCTTGTTTTTGTTACTGGGTAATAAATTCTCATTCCACCTCAGCCCCCCCCCTTTTTTTTTAATAATGTCATCTGGGCTGGCCTGGAATTCATAGAGATCCACCTGCCTCTGCCTTCCAAGCGTTGGGATCAAAGGTATGAGTCACCATACCCAGTTGGGTTACATTCTCTTGACCACTTTTGTCAGTGGACTTTTGGGTTAATCCAGTACTG
Organism: Rhabdomys pumilio; assembly: GCA_030674055.1. NCBI lineage: Eukaryota > Metazoa > Chordata > Mammalia > Rodentia > Muridae > Rhabdomys > Rhabdomys pumilio. The sequence goes on along the minus strand of JANHMN010000018.1, from coordinate 16,372,415 downwards.
ATTTGCTGTCACTGGTGCTAGCCTTGCAAATGTCCTTGTTAGAATTCTTTAGGAATTTCTCTTTTCTCTTTATTAGGGGGTGGACCTGTGAAGTAAAGGGTGGACCTGTGAGGGTTGGAGGAAGCAGTTCATTGAGGAATATTGAATTAATTTCTGGAGTGGTTATACTAATCTATAGTTGTAAGTTGGACCTTTCTGTGTTCCACATTTTCTTCAAGTTGGGTTTCATGTTAATATCTTCAGGTATTTGTATGATTAACCAACTCAAAATGAATCACCAGAAACATGCAATGGAATCTTACAGGAATCCTGTGATCACATAGTCTGTGCTTACAGTGTTTAGTCGAAAGTGCCCATTCTCAGTAGTCTCGAGCAAGTACTAGACCAGTCATTAATAAACTGTAAGTCCATACCGTCATTCTGACTGTAAGTCATAATGTTTAGTTGATGTCACAGTTTACTTGTAAGGTGGTTCAGCCGACAGATTTGCCTCATTCTTCCTGGGCCTCCTTTTGCTGTTGAACAAGATTTGAAGACATTTACTTTGAGATACTCCAAACTAGAAGTAGCAAAAAAGAAAAATAACAAAAGTATTATTCTCAGTAAAATGGAATAAGATCATAGGCATAACATAAAAATTCTGCGACACCCTTTATTCTCAGTGTGCGGCTCTTGCACTGACCAGACCTTCGAATCTCTCATCCCATTGACAAATGAATACGGTGTGCATTTACTTTCTTCAAATCAGGATTTCCAAGTCATATCTCTTGGGTGACTTACTTTTGTTTATTAAAATGTGCAGTTAAGTGTATTAATTAATTGGGGATGTCCATGACTCTGTGTTAGCTGTGAAAGCCAGGGCAGGTCTCCTCTCCCCTGTCCTGTCCTGTCCTGTCCTGTCCTGTCCTGTCCTGTCCTGTCCTGTCCTGTCCTGTCCTGTCCTGTCCTGCCCTGCCCTGCCCTGCCCTCCCCTCCCCTCCCTCCTCTCCCCTCCTCTCCTCTCCTCTTTTTTCCCCTCCTTCCCTCCCTCCCTCCCTCCCTCCCTCCCTCCCTCCCTCCCTCCCTCCCCTCCTTTCCTCCTTCCCCCACTCTTTCTTTCCTTTCCTTTTCTTTTCCTGAGTGAATGCATAAGGCAGAAAGCTATCAAGTTCATTATGTAATTTTGGAAAGACTTTTTTTTTAATTTTTTTTTCATGTAAGACATGTATATGTGTACCTCAGTTTCAAATAAGGGGATATCATACATTTTAATGTTAATTAAATGTGAACTGGGTGGTTTCTTCAGTCTGTGAGTTGATAGCTTCTTTGTTGGAAGGTTTGGTCTCTTGGATTAGAACTTACATGTCTCAGAGTCTCTGACCAAGGTTTCCATCTACTTAGACCCATCCACTTCTTCTGTGGAGTTACCAATGGTATGTCTTCTAAAGACCAGGACTTCTTAGGTAGAATGGTTAAGGGAGTGGGAGTTCTAAAGAGACCGCTGCTAACGTGTGTTTAATGTTTCTTTTAATCTCTGGGATGATGATAGGTAACGGGCTGTTATTGGTGTATTCTCTAGTAATCTCCCTAATATCCTAGCCCAGTGTGAGAATCTTATTATATGTGCCTTTGGGGAGATTGAATTATATACATGACTAACGTGTATGATGATGAATCTTCTGGTTCTGTGAATACATCACTGTTCAGAAACTTGGAATTTACTAAAAGAATTGCCTCTGATCTCTGAGGCCTTTGCTAGTCCTTTAAAATACCTCCAAACCAGCTGTAGTCCACCCCACCTCATCACTTTGCCAGGTTGGGTGGAGATGAAGACTCTAGTAGACTACATGTCATCACATACATGGTTGCATATATGTTTTGTTTCTCATCTATGAGTCTTAGTGAGTTTTAGATTTTTGAGACAGTGTCTTACGCTGTATCCCAGGCTGGCCCTGGGCTTGAGACAATCCTTCTCCTTTAGCCTGTAGAGAGGAAGATGGCAGGTGTGAACCTCTACACCTGATGGGCGTTTACCTTTTTATTCTTTTCTCTTTTCTTCACCTTGGAACTGTCCTACTACTTGGGACTGTACTTCTTATCTGCTCTGCTTATTTTTTATCTTTTAGCATTGTCTTAGTTAACTTTGCCTGTTATCATTACATGGTATCTGAGAGAATCAAAGGATGGAGAATTTATTTTCAGTCACCCAAAACTCAGAGAGTTCAGGACATGGCTGCTTGAGCAAGGCATTGTAGTGCAGGAATATGTGAGGATGAAAATGTTTCCCTGATGTTACAGAGGAAGAAGGAAGAAAGTCCATACAGGAATGAAAAAGGGTGAGATGGAGCCCCAAGGATATTTCCCCATTGACCTACTTCCTCCAAGCCCCGCCTCCAGCCTTAAGAGCACCTCCCGATAATGCCATCATGGGCTTAATTTACTGATTATTATAACTTTCATGATCTAATTGTTCCTGGAGACATCATAGATACACCCAGAGGTGTCATCCACTAATCTCCCACACAGCTTTTAATCTAATCAAATTGACAGATTACCATTCATAGGTAACTGGGCATTTATATGCCTGGGCGACAGATCAGGACTACTGTGTCTTAGGCATTATATGACCAAGACTTGATACCGAGAGGAGCTTTGAACGTTGTTCAATTTGAAGAGAAAAAAAAAACAGTTTTAATTGCTTCTTCCCAGATTTTTGGTTGTATGTAAAAGAGTTTAAGAGTTTAACATAGAGGCTCTTCTCTGGCAGTCACTGGAATTCTGGAACATCAGTTCAAGATTAAGTTAAAGTTCATCACCCAGCTTATGGATAGGCTAAGAGAAAGGTTGGGATAATTCTAGGGGTTTTGAGTTCTTAACTGTATATAAAATTATTAGATGATTTGATGTGTAATCTCCACAGTACACTTGAGTTCATTGGACGGGAACCAAAGCAGTTTTTTTGTTTGTTTGTTTGATTGGTTGGTTGGTTGTTTTTGGTTTGGGTTTTTGGTTGTTTTTGTTTTGGTTTTTTTTTGTTTTTTTTTTTTTTGTTTGTTTTTTTTTTTTTTTTGTGGCAAAGCCTAACCATCATATATATGAAAATCCAATCTGCTGGCTATGTGGTCTATCCTAATCTGAATTACCCTTATGCTCTAAGATTGACTTTGTTTAATGCTTGTTTGGAGTCTGGCATCCAGAGGTTATTATTCTTGAATATGCTCTAAGATCGACTTTGTTTAATTCTTGTTTGGAGTTTGGCATCCAGAGGTTATTATTCTTGAAGAAAGAAGCAAATACAACGAGTGACCCCTCCCCGGATGGGGTCCGCAGGGGTATTTTCACTGGTAGTGTGGCTGGGACAAATCAATCACCCAGTGTGCTTCATTCCATTGGTCAATTGGATTCTTACCTGTGTTGTTACTGAGGGTGATGGGGAAATGGGGAGTGGGAGGGACCCCAGGTCATGTCTGCCTTACCCACTTGGTTCTCTTTTAAGTAATCTTGCCTTGCTTCTTTAAAAGCTGTTGGTTTTTGGCTGCATTTTAGGCATGAGTCTGCTGGAATCACTTCAGGCCACTTCCTTGGGTCCATTCGTCTGCCCTGCCCATCCATCCCTCACTGATCTTTGCCTGGTCCATCCCATTGGTCTCTAAGTGCCTCCTGGCTCCACAGTCATTGCCTATGTGAAACAAAGGTTTGTTGCAGCCTTCAGACTGCATCTTGGCTTTGACATGTCACCTGAGCAGGGAGAGAGTGTAGAGATGGCCTTGGGCTCAGCTGGCAGCATGGGGATTCGTGTGTGCATGGCCACTTCTCACTTCTCCTCATTTCCAAGCATGAGCTTCTAAGAGGAATAAACAGAAGCATCCTCACTTTCTCCAAGCAGCAGACAGTGTTGAACAGCCGGGAATAGCTGGCATACCTTGCCCTCATGTTCAGTTTCCCTAAAAGAAGCTTCATGGTCTTTGAATTGTCGTGACCCATAACTTATTAAATATCTCGTACTGTAATGAATGTGGAGATGATGAATCCGTGGGAGAACAGACGCCAGAATAGGACTCCTTGATTTGAAAAACAACAGAAAAGCAGACCCCAGAGTGATGGCTATATTATGTGATGTATCTGTTATTACCTGCCACGGTAGGCTTATTTGAATTCAATAACATGCTTGTTCTTGGAGTATTGCATTACAATATCAGAGCTGGCTAATTTGTTTCTAGTGTGTGTTGTTGCTGTAGTCTTTTTTGTTGTTGTTCGTTCAAATAATGTTGGTAGCTCTTTTTAACCTTTTTAAAGTTTTACAATGAAAATACAACTATATCATTTCTCCTTCTCTTTTCTTCTTCCTATCCCTCTGGTAACTTCTCTTCCTTGCTCTCACTCTCTCTCTCTCCCTCTCTCTCTCAAATTCACAGCCTCTATTTATTTATTTATTTATTTATTTATTTATTTATTTATTTATTATTGTTTTACACACACACACACACACACACACACACACACACACACACAGAGCCTACTGAGCCCATTTAATATTGTCCATCAGTATTTAATATAGTCCATTAGTGTATGCTCATGATCTCTCTCTCTCTCTCTCTCTCTCTCTTTCTCTCTCTCTCTCTCACACACACACAGCCAACTGAGTCCATTTAATATTGTCCATCAGTATTTAGTATAGTCCATTAGTGTATGCTCATTCTCTCTCTTTCTCTCTCTCTCTCTCTCTCTCTCTCTCTCTCTCTCTCTCTCACACACACACACACACACACACACACACACACACACACACACACAGAGCCAACTGAGTCCATTTAATATTGTCCATTAGTATTTAGTATAGTCCATTAGTAGTGTACGCTCATGATTTCAGGAAAGATAATTTGGTATTGGATAACTAAATAAAGAACTCATTCCTATGGATGACTGGTTGTCACCCTTCCAGCTGTCTTTAGTTGCCTGTAGTTCTCTGTCTAAGGGTGGGGGCCCTGTGAGAATGTCCCCTTCCACATCAGCGTATCAATCCGTGTTGTCCTGGCTCAGGTCTTTAGACAGCTAATTTAGGCCATTAAACTGTTACCACAGGCATAGCTTCTCTGTTAGTTCTAGGAGAGCCGGTCTACGCAGACTTCTTGGTCCTGTGGTTCTCACAGTCTCTCTGCCCTCTTCCGTGATATCTCCTGAGATTTTGGTGCAGGAGCTGTGTTTTATGTGTATCTACTGGAACCGGGCACCCGTGATTAGTTGCTCTCTGCATTCTGACCAGCATGGGCTCTGTAATGGTCTCTATCTGCATTCTCAATACTTAGACCACAGATCAGAGTAGCTCTCACCTCTCACCAAATAGCTCCTTTTACTCACTTCTCGTTTCTTATTCCTTGGGAGTTGTAGGGTGGAGGCTATATAAACTTTTTCTCTAGAAAACCTGAGAGTGCCATTTAAATACTAATTATGTCTTCCTGTTGTCCTTTATTTTTATAAAGCATTGTTCTTGCATTGGAAACTAAGGTCACATTTATCATCCCCCTCACTCATTTACTCAATGTGAGTATTTGCTCAGCTCAGGCTGATGTTGTGCTGAGTGTTGTGTGATATCAATACTTATAAGCCAGAAGTTAATAGTAGAAGCTGGGGCGGGAGGGAGTTATAGGCAGGGTTACATGTGACTATGTTAAGTAGTCTATGCATATTCATGAGTACAGCCCTGATCTTTGAGACCCTATGGGTTAGCATCATCACACCTTGATTTTACCAGCAGAGAAACCGACACCTGAAGATTAAACATTGTTGTGAAACTCAGCTCTGCTCAGCTTTGTGGCCTTTCTTTCTTCATTCTCCAGTTTTTATTAAATAAACAAATGTAAATGTCATTATAGACTATAATCAGTAATATCTTTAGAAAAATAAATATTTTAAATCAACATCAGAAAACTAATTCAGGGATGGTTCCTTGTTTTTATAAATAAAGTTTTATTAGAACATAGCTCTGCTCAGTTATTCATTGTCTGTCTTCTGTGTTGCTTTTATATAAGGGCTCAGTAGTTGCAACAGAGACCAGATGGTCCATGGAACCTGCATTCTTTGGTCCTTTAAGACAAAGTTTATTAAACTCTGGTTTAAAGTAGTACTTGAGAGCCAGGCATGATGGAGCATGCTTATAATCCCGACATTTCGGGGACTGAGGCAGTAAGATCAAGAGTTAGAAGCCAGCCTGGGCTACTTAAGACGTTGTATCAGTAAGCCAAAATTATATTTATTACAAAAAGTGATATTATTTTGATAGTGTGTTTAAAAGTTTCCCAGACACTGATGGTCTTTTCATTGTCTTGAGACAGGTCTTCCCTCTTAGCCCAGGTTAGTCTTCTATTTACTAAACTGACCTCAAACTCATGGTCATCCTCCTGCCCTGACTTCATGGGTTCTGAGATTACAGGTGTGAACCACCAAAAATGGCTTCAGATGATGAGTTCTGAGGTTCGGTCCTTATCAGCATAGTATCAAATCGATGTTTGTTGTAAAAAGAATTTATAACATTTAAAAATACTCTACATTTAGTTGCATTAGAAGTTGTATTTGAGAGAAATTTCTGGAATTTTTTTATTCTGACAAATTAATATGGTTGAAAATCAATGTAAAGATTTTCTGAAAATACTTTTCTGCTTTTTGTTGTATATTGTGGCAGGTCAGCCAATGGGCAATTTTCTTTTGCTCTTGAGATATTTTTTCATCTGTCCATTTGGTGAAAATAGGCTTTTATATTTTGACAGTAATTTGTTATTTTCTTGAAGCCCCTCTTTTGGAGGAGATGTGATCGACATTGATCATGTTTCTGGTTGTCTTTCTTAAAGCTGAATTTCTGGCCACATAAAAAGGGAAAAACCCTTTAGCAAGGGAGGTAAAGCTTTTCCCAACCAGCTTAGATTATTTTCCTATTTGTTCTAGTTAGGGTTCTGTTGCTGTGATAAACGCCATGAACAAATACTGTAAGCATGTTTATTTCAGAGTATAGTTCACAGTCCATCACTGAGGGAAGTCAGGGCAGGAACTCAAGGCAGGAACTGAAGCAGAGACCATATAGGAGTATTGTTTACTGGCTTGCTCACCATGGCTTGCTCAGTCAGAGTTGATATACAACCCATGATCACTGACCTGCCCAGGGTCAGTACCATCTAGTCTAATGGAGGCATTTTTTTAATTGATGTTCTTTTCTCCCAGATGACCCCAGTTTATGTCAGGTTGACAAACAAGTAACCAGGACACTGCTTTATGTAGATTCCTGGATGGCTTCGGTTTTCTTTTTTGTGTGTTCGGGTCAATTCTAGGTGCTCAGGAGATGCTTATCTGTGATGGGCTTAAGTCTGATGGGCTTGGGGTGATCTTTTAGTGAGAAACAGTGTGTCGCCAAGCCATTCAGCGACATGTGGGTTCTTTCTCCTGAATTGACATAAGTCCAGTTTGCTGCTTCATTGGGTGACAGGAAGCCTTGATAACCTTAGTCTTCTTTCTTGTCCCTTTATCTCAGGTAGTGACCAATAGTAAGTGTCAAATAGGCTTCATTAGGAAGGGTGTCACTGGCAGCCTTAGTTGGTTATTGGGTTTCCCTGTATAGATCATCTTAGATATGGCAGGTTGTTAAAAGGAGCCTGTTCAACTCTGTATGTTGAGACAGTCTGGGACAATACTTTCCCCAGTTTGGTCCACACAGCTCAAGAAGTCTCCATCAGGATTGGAGCAGATTATGTTAATGTTTTGATATTTTTTGTAATTCCTTTTCTATTAACATTTTTGGTATGTTCTGACGTACGTATAACAAAGTGGTATAGATTGTGTATATCGTTTATCAGTAAACAAAGCTGTTGTGTGACAGAGATGGAGACTCCTAGTTGGAGAAAGACAGTGCAGTAGCTCAAAGTGGACTGAAGGGCCTGTTGGACTGCATCATCAAGTAGTCTTGGCCAAAGTCCTTGTTTTCTCTCTGTAGGATGGGTATAGTGGGTGCCTTGGCTTACTGCTTTTGTAAGGCCATTAGTGAATACAGAAAGCTCTTTGAACTCCTCTGGCACATAAAAATATGCAGACATTAATTGCTACTACATATATGGAAATCCTTAGATTAGGTGTGTGAAAATTACTGAAGACTATTTAGTTTAGTTTAAGACTTCAGAATCGCCCAGTTCTTAATTTGAGTGCAGACTTTCTTCTTTGTAACTGTGGGCCAGTTTGATACTTCAGTGGTCTGGGCATTGAATCCATAGGTGTAGATAAGGTTAGTAAGCTATCTTATATTCCACTTACTGGGGCACATGGTTCTTCATATTTGAACATGTCTGCAGTTGAGTTCTCTCTTATGATCCACAGGGTCATAGGTTTTATGAAATACTGTAGTTTCAACCTCTTAAGATTCTTCTCAAGGATAAAATGGGTGATTAATGGGAAATGATTAGTACAATGCTTACCACCTAGAAGCTACCTAATAAATATTAAGTTATCACTTTATTACTATGATGCATTATACTGGCCTTTGCATTGTTCTGAAAGAGAAGTGAGAAGGCAATACACAGAAGTGGTTGGAGAGTTTTGAAGACCAGCCCTGACATAACTACGATTTCAGATCTCAGTGTTCTTGGCTCTTAGGAGAACCTCTATGGTATCCAGCTTGAGAAGCAGGGAAGCATTTTGGAGCACTGCAGACATCTCTGCGAAGCATCACTGGGCTGTGCTATTGGTTTAAATGATGGAGCACTGATGATGTGGTTCCAGAAACTGTCACTCGGCAGAGCACTGGTTATTGTAAGTCTGTGCCAGGAGTTAACGCCTGTGCCGAGGAGGCGATATGTGCAGGACACACCTGCTGTTTCTGTTTGGCACACAGTTTCAAGTCTTCCAATAATGAAAATGCATACACACAAAGGTGAAAGGTATGTATATAAAGTAAAACATGATGTCTGACTTCTTTCGCCAAGTAAACACTAGTACGTTTATTTTTGAACTCTGTAAAATTGGGCATAATCTCTTTTGTTTGGAAAAGACAAGCATGGTCAGCCATCCCTTTCTGCCAGTGGCTCATGGGTTCAAGGCTAGAGACGCCTGGTTGTCATGGTGTCTTGCTTATCTCAGGCCGGTCACTCTCAGACCCTGATGGGGGCTAGCCTTGGAAGGAGCCTTTGGAAAAGGCCATGTGTCTTTGCCAGTACTTGAGGTGGCAATGGGTTTAGCAACATCTCCACTCACTCTCTCTCCACCTTTTAGGACAGGGATGTGTTGCAGTCATGGGGAAGCACATTTTCATATATCAATAGAAGCACAGAGTCCAGGCATGCTCTTTTCTGCCTGTTGAGGATATCCTGTGGTGGGTCATGGGTCCTGTGGACTACTGGGGGTTGGGGGTCACAAATAACCACATGGAAACTTAGCATCCCTGTTATTTGAGATGAGGGGTACAAGGGCGAGGGTCTTTCCTCCTCAGGCATGTTGTTTAGTGATTTGGTTTGCTGTTAATCTGTTGAGTTTGCTGTAACATTTGGATTCTTCATACTCTTCTCGTCAGCTCCTCTATGGTTTTGTAAATCTCGTGTTTTTGCTACACTTCCCCACAGCTTTAGTTAACATTGTGGGCACCTGGAAACTTATCTTGAAGGGATGACTGTCTAGCAATACACAAGGTCTGCATTTTGCAGATCATTTTAAAGTAAATGCCGCCTGGCTTCCTGCAAGCAGCTGTCTGAATCGCCGGGACTCTGGTGTGGAACACCTAATTCCCTTCTGTTGCTTACTGGCTCTCTAATTTTACCCCTGTGATCGTAGTTGTAAAAGCTAATTTCCAAAGGGTCTTGTGAATCCTATTAGTAGCTCTGTGTTATAATAGCAATTTTATATTGCATTGGTATTCATTTTCACTATTATGGAATAATCAAATCAGCACCTCTCTTATTAAGCCGTCGAAATAGAAAATAATGGGACTGTAATGGAAAACCTCTAATGTGATGAAACCCACTCATTGTGTTAGGGGAAGAATGTCCTCCTTTCTTGTTCCAGCTCACTTGAAACTGTGATTGAAGAAGGAAATGGAAGGCATTTTTACATCTGTGATAAGGCCCCGAGAACATCCTTCGTTTGAATACGTAATTGTCTTTTGATGGCTCTGGGTACTCACAGGCACACCTGGAGGACTTTCCCTGCCATGGTGGCCAATGAACTGGCAACAGGGTTGCTGTGTGGACCGGTTTTTATGCTGTGGTTTCTCTTTTAATCACGAGGAACATTTGATGTCTCTTTGCTTGCAGAGGAACTGTGTCCTCTACCTTGGTCATCAAGGCCTTCATCTACTTTGTTTTGCTGTGGTGTTCCCCACCCCCACCCCTCTCTCTTTTTAAAATCATGAAGATCATATTTAAGCTACATCATTAGAGACTACCGCAACCCCCACCGGTCTGAGTTGATAGGGATATTGGGAGGCAGGTCAAGTGTCTGCCTAATGAAGATGAATGAAGAAAATTGCAGGGACCAGGATCATGCAGGGGCTCCCAGCCCAGGTTGTTGGAAGTGTGATGGAATCTCATCGCTTCATTTATCAGTGTCATATTTGGGCTAAAAGTGAGCAGTAGTGTTCTCATCTCTCCCAGATGGATAGGTCAACTTTAATATTTATTGTTCATGTAGAACATTTGTTTGATGTATTTCCATTAGCTAGGCAATAATAGAAAAGCAGTGGAGAGAGACAGGAAACGGTTCCCTTCCTATTTGGTTGAAATACAGCATGCACTAGTGTGTAGCTACGGCCCAAAGTGCTGTGGATTCCCACCCCCCCTTTGGTTGATGACGTGATTGTATATATTAAAGAGTCCCATGGAAATAATGGAAGCAGCATGAATATAATACATATTGAGAGCAGCTGGCGGCGTATAAATTGTGTTGTCTTTTGAATTTCATGATTTGGTCATATAATTGGCGAATTTCTCTTGGCTGTATATTCAATTCTTGGTCTAATATCATATTTTAGACCGGGAGTAATACGTAGTGGATTACTTCATCCTCTGGGCTCTGTGGCGAATCTTAAGAAAGCTAAAATTTTTGAGAGAGAGAGCTAATTGTTTTCAGTAGCTGAATCATGTTGATTATTTTCTTTGTATCTTTGTGGGGATGAATACCGTGCTAGAAAAAGCATTTCCCCATATGTTTAGAATATATGAAAGATAAGACCCTAAATATTGAAAAAGATAGGCTCTGTGAGAGCAGCTAGCTCCCCATTTATCAGCCGATGTTCACATTTTGCAGTAATCTGAATGTTAGAATATTATTTTCCACCCTGGAGCAAACCTAGTTCTTTGTGAGGTAGGTGTTGTCTTAAGTGCAACGCAAACATCTTAGCCATATGTTTCTATAATTTAAATTAATTTGGTACAGTCATACTGTTAATCTTCAGCGACTTGTTGATTGGCATTTTGCAGACATATTTCTGGAAGGCTCCCAGTACCGTTTTCTGCAGCCTTTCTGGCAGTAGCAAAGAGCAACATTTCCACAAATTGGAATCTTGTACAGCACTGGGAAGCGAGCCAAGATTTAAATTAGACAATAACCTCTGCTCTGTATATAGCTCCCATTCTTCAGCTGTAGGCAGGGTGATTTGTTTAATACAGTCAGCCCTGTACCATATAATAGACTGATGTATGAGTCACTCCTTGGCAATGTGTGTTGCTTAAATTTATATAGATTGAACAACTGGTTGGTAATGTACTTAGTTACAGTGCTACAAACAATAACTATTAGGAGAACTGAAACCGCCTGCAAGGGCCATACTGGGGAGGTGTTTGTGAGGATCCTGAAGGAGTGTGATTTTTAGAATGATTCTCCTTTTGAGGCTAAGAGACTTCTACTTCATAAACACGACTGTGCTGCCTTTATTTATTTATTTTTTTAAAGCAAAGTAGCCATAAAAGTTTTATGTTATAGTTTTCTGTTTCTCATTTTCTATTTGCTTAAAATTGAATCGGGAGAACCTAATTTGCTTCAAAAATTAAACTAAACATTGGTCTGCTTTGGGGGCAAGACCATTTGGTTGCGGTTTTGCATGTGTGCATGTGAGTGTTTAAACATTAGCTGTTACTTTTAAAGGGATATCCGTGTAGATGTGTATTTATCCATGTTTTCCAGGTTGGACTGTGTCCCTGGCCTTAGCTGCTCACATGCTGAAAGAGACCTTTCTGAACAAAGATCTTTTCTTGAGAGAAGAGCTTGTGCTCCAAGTTCACTTCATGTTTATTTAAAAGATTAAAATCATTAGACCAGATCTCACTTTTTTTTTTTCCTTTTGGGTCTAAAAGAAAATTGATTTTTCGTTCCGTGAGAGTAGGATCTGAAAGAGTATATTCAGGGATACACAAACAGAGGCGGTGTAGAAATCTGTGTGTGTAGCTGAACAAAGCAATTCTGTTTTTACCACTGAGCATTTACTGAGTCTGGGTGTGAAATTTTCTGAACAGAATTGTCACCTGCCTTATGAAAGCACTTCTTTTTTTAAGGCAAAGGGATCATTTAAATCTGAAATATTTTAATGCTTTTGTTGTCGTTGTTGCTTTGGCTTTGGGGGGGGGGGTTTTTTTTTTTTTTTTTTTTTTTTACCTCTGCCAACTGGAGCATTTATAAAATAACATATTCTGTAAATATTGAACAATACAAAGACATCTTTCATAACAGTTTATACTATGCTGCCTGTGCTCAGGGGGAGCCAAGCAGTAGTTAGTGGCAAATGATATGCCAATCAAAATTATTATTGCGAGTGTAACCTGGTGTAATGCAGTGTCTTATCTGGAAGTGTCAACTTGATAGAAGCCAACTCTTTGTCTTTTAGAGTTAAGCTCTTGTTTGCCCTCAGTTAATTCTGTCTCCCAAAGGCTCATTTGAATTGCATGAAGGATAATCTGCTTGACAGTTTTATACATTTAAACAATCTTGATTATATGGTATTTTACATGTTTTTAAAGCTCCCAGTTACTATTTTATGTAGGCTTTTAAAGAAGTCTTTAGTCAGAAAAGGAAGGAGCGAAATCGATAGGTAGAATCCGATCCCCCCTGAACATCAGTCAGTGGAACTGGATAGGGGCTCTTCTGGGGGGGAGGGTGCTGTTGTTTGAACATTGATGGGGTCGGCAGTATGCTCACAGCCGCTTCTACTAAAACTCTAATGAATAAATGAAAGAAAACACAGTATCCGAGTTTCAGTGCACTGGATGGAGATTGAAGGCAATCTTCTGCCTGCTCCCCACTGATTTAAATTGGATAATTTCTAGATAAATTTTGGTTCAGGATCAAGTACCCCGCTGCAAGAATTTGGAGAGTATCTGTGTGTTAGCTGTCCTCTGGAAGGGCATGGGTGCACACTCATGCTGTGGGACGTTATGAGCTCACCATCTGGTACCAGGCACACTGGCTTCAAATCCTCGACCTACCACAGGTTTGTGTGCGAGGTGAGCTCTGAACAAGACGGTACCTAGCGTCTCTTAGAATCTCCACCTGTACACAGGGGGAAGACAATACTTTCCCTCTAGTGTCCCCATCAAGGTGAGATGAACTACATGGTCTTCACTTGCTGCTGTTGCTCTGGCGTGCCTTTCCAGCTCTAGGGCTATCGAGACCTGGAACAGGGGTCTAGAGACATTACTTTGCTGCTTTTTCTTTTCTTTTCTTTTCTTTTTCTTTTTTTTCACTGCCAAACTGCTAGGTGGGTGTTGTTGGGAAATCACATTGCCATTCTTAACCCTTGAAGGAAAGCAATTTGAAGAAAAATAAGGCATCAAGGAATTGGACTTTGAGGGAAAAAGAAGCTGCTAGGTGAGATTTGAACCCTTGTCCCTGATTTGAACCCGGGGGGGGGGCAGTAGAAATGTAATAGAGGTATATCTCTTGTTCACTTATGAGAATAACTTCTTCACAGAAGACTTGTTAGTTCCCCTCCCAGGAGGGTGCTGAGGACAGGGTAAGAGATGAGTGACTCAATCCATGAAGGTAGGTTACTCCTCCCCACTAGCACAGGTCTGAGGTGGAAAACCACCATACTTCACAATCCCCTCACTCAGGCTGGTGAAGTAACTGCCCTGAGTAAATATTGATTGGTGGAGAGGGAGCAAGTGACGTCACCAGATGCAAGCGAGTACAGCTTATTGTGGACCATATGCGTGTGTGGAGAGGAGGACCTTAAAAGGGAGTTTTATTAGAGAAATGTACTTGATGGGCAATTTAAAGGACAGAAACTGAATGACTTAAGATGTATAACACTCCTGAGATGACTGCAAAAGTAGAGGTGGAAACGAGGAAGCAGGAGACAGTGGTTCAGACTAGCTACTGATAAGGAGTAGACCTACAGTGTGTAAGAAATGGAATGTAATACAAGTGTAGTTTTTGTCTGTTTAGAGCCATGAATGTTGCTCTGGCTATCTATCTGAAGGCACACAGACTCGTAGTTACTCTACGTTCTTAATTTAAATTTTTTAGATTATAATATGATATATATGTATGATTATGTTTCTTCTTTCCACTCCTCCCTCCATCCTTCTGTTTGCCCGCCCCCAACTTGTGCTTTCTTTCAAATTTATTTCCTCTTTTTTCGTTTCATTGCTATCTGTCTGTGTATAACCTGCTCAGTTTATATAATGTCATTTGTATGTAAATTTTTTTCATGGTTGGCTGTTGGGTATTGGTTAACCAATTGCTACCCTCTTTCCTGGGGAAGACTTTTTCTGAGGGCCTATGATACCCCCACCCCATGCTAACATGTCTAGTACATCACCCTTGTTAAAGTCATAGCTAAGTAGTCATATCAGTGAGACTTCATGGGATTGCTTATGGCATTTCTAGGAGACAAAATCTCATGGTAAACTCCATGTTCTTCTGGCTCTTAAAATTTCCCAGCTCCTCTTCCACAACGATCCCCGAGCCTGCCCAGGAGCTCTACTGTAGATGTATCAGTTGGGCTGGGCTCTACGAGAGTCTGCATTTTGATGGGTCCTGATTTTCTATAATAGTCTTCATCTGTTGCAAAGAGAGGTTTCCTCAATCAAGAATGAGGATTACACTTAGAGACAGGTTTGAACTATATGGCCCTAGAACTCACTATGCTGATCCAGCTAGCCTCAAACTTATAGAAATCTGCCTATCCCTGGCCCCTGGCTCCTGAGTGATGGCATTAAATCTGTAATCATTTGTTAGGTGTCTACACCCAG
This sequence comes from Rhabdomys pumilio, assembly GCA_030674055.1. Taxonomy (NCBI): domain Eukaryota; kingdom Metazoa; phylum Chordata; class Mammalia; order Rodentia; family Muridae; genus Rhabdomys; species Rhabdomys pumilio. The sequence continues at coordinate 16,357,224 of JANHMN010000018.1, read as the reverse complement.
TCTGAGTGGAAGGAGAAATGGAAGTCAGAGAGGTCACACCTACTTCTCAGCTTCTTGGACCCTGTCTTAGGGTTTCTATTGGTGTGAAGAGACACCATGACCAAGACAACTCTTACAATAAAAACATTTAATTGGGGCTGGCTTACAGTTTCAGAGGTTTAGTCCATCATCATCATGGCAGGAATCATGGCAGCATGAAGGCAGACAAGGTGCTAGAGAAAGAGCTGAGAGTTCTACATCTTGAACTGAAGGCAGCCAGAAGGAGAGTATCTACTCTCTTCCACAAGCAGCCAGGAGGAGGCTCAAGTTCCACACTGGGTGAAACTTGAGCATATGAGACCTCAGAGCCCACCCCTACCATGACAAGGTTCCTCTAACAAGGCCACATCTATACCAACAAAGCCACACCTCCTAATATTGCATTCCCTGTGGGCCAAGCATTCAAACACACGAGTTTGGGACAAACCTATTCAAACCACCACAGGCACCAAAGTGAGATTTGTGTTTCGTTCACTTTGCGTTCTGCAAGAGCTAATTGCATGGCCTGCTTGGCCCAGAAACAAAAAAAAGTTGACATCAGGGACAGACTCTGCACCACAGAAAGAGGAGTGACCCTTCAGAAAATAACAAACCGTACCTGCTACACGTAACAAGCACGTTGCTTTGTCAGAATTAAAGATTTCTTTGGGGAACTGGAAGAAGCGAAGTCAGAATTATTCTTACAGTTGTGGATTAATGGATCTTATTTGGGGGAGGATTATTAGTCAGGAAAACTCCCATTCTTCTAATATATGAAACTTGGGCCATTCAGTGTTGGTGAAGATGAATGTTTAACCAGCAAATGTTCACAGGGAGAATTAAAAACAGTGAGAAAGTATTTCCTGTATTGACACTGAACATCAAGGGTGTGGCAGGACTGAGAAGCAGCCTGGCTAATTGTGTGCTTAAGCTGGCCAGGGGTGGGGAGATAATCCCTTCTCTTCTTCAAGAGAAATAAGCAGACTTTGCAGGAAAGGTTTGGTTTCCAAGAGGTAGAGACAAAGGCTGCCTGGATGAGTAGGCCTCTTCTCTAAGATACTGTGGGTTTTAGGAAGATGTGACACCAAGGTCCTTCTCTTGTGAGAAGAGACTTTAGGGAGGACAGACGAAAGTGTTTAGGCTTGTCAAATATTTATAACCAATTGTCTCTCTTTATTCTTGCCAGCAGGTAATTCTCCTCGGGTGATACGTGGTTTAAAATGTGCTCTGTTGCTTCTCATCAGCAGTTTATTTGTTTGTTTGTTTGTTTATTTATTTTTTAACCTCTCCTGGGAACTCACCATGACTACTTTCATTTTATAGTTAAGTGTATGGATACGTGGAATATGAGTAAATGTTGTAGTTCTTTCCCAGTAGAGCGACATTTTGGAAAGGAAGCTGGTAGGTGTGAGTATGGAAGTCATCCTTTGTGTGTGTGTGTGTGTGTATGTTTAAGAGAGAGGAGAGAGAGAGAGAGAGAGAGAGAGAGAGAGAGCACATGGGGTGTGGCTCTGCATGCATGTTCCTGAGGGGGCAACAGGTACATTGCTAGACGGTCTCCTGTCTATTTCTCGCTTGCACTGTATTCTGCACCAACTGTTTTGTTGCTCTGTGGCAGGATCTCACTTTGTGGCTTGGGCTGGCTTAGAACTCACAATCCTCTAGCCACCATGATTGTAGACAAGTTTTTCTGCAGTTTCTGTTCCCAGGTATCTTTGTTCCAGTTTTAAGTCATTGGCTTCAGATACCTACTGGAGTAGGTCACATGTGAGGGTTGCTGGGGTCTGTTTCCTCTCTGGGTGTTGTACTGGCTTCACTGGTGAATATAAAGGGGGGACTCGACCTGTGGCTATCAAGAAGGAAACCCACCTTATGTGTCTTCAGGAATGTTCCTGTGATCTGACTGTTCACAGAAAGTAAGCTGGATGGTCTTTTTGTTGTTCTTCCCTCCGCCAAGTCTATCTTATGACTCATGAAAAGAAATTGGAGGTTGGGAGGATTTTGTGTTCAGGGGCAAAAATAAAGATGCTTTCCTTATCTCTCGAATCAAAAAATGAAGATAAGGCCTTTTGATATCTGCCTAGGTAGAGCCCAGACTGACTGAACTGGGAAAGGGAAGGGAGAGTGGCTTTCTTTTGATTGTCTGTTGACCCGTAGGCTCCAGAACTGATATAAAAATGTAGGTTGTATATGAAAGTGAAATTTAAGGACTACATTTATCTGTAGTTTCCAAAGTCACAATAGCAGAACCATCAAGAATCCTCCCAAACATTACGTGGTAATTTGATACTGAAATTTAGCATGCTCATTCGTTTTGAGAGATATGATTTATTAGGTCAGGAACAACTGAGTCAGGGTTGCAAGGACCAGCCTTCTGATTGGAGTTCTCATGGTCCAGCTGCTTGCCTCTGCTCATAGTTGCCTGGTGCATAGCTCGGAACACTGCTTGGTGCACGGGCTTGAGCTCCTTCTTTCTTGACAAGCAAGAAACCTTCAGAGAAATTATAGTGGGTTATTGAAACCTGTCAGGTTGTGGTCTTTGATGTGAAACCCAATGAAAGCATTCATGTTCTGCTTCCCTCTCCCAAGGATGGGCATAACACTGTTAATGACTCACAGACTCAGCTGTTCACCATGCAGGACGCACTTAGCACCTTCATACTTTGTACACAGTGTGCCGTACTGAAATCAAAAGACAACTAAAAGAGATACAACTCCTTAGTGACATTCATCCGTTATAATCGGTGGGTGGAGCAAACAGATCAGGCTACAATTCCACAAATACATACAAAATCACAATCCCGGGAAGAGTAAATAAACAAGCTTTAATCTCTGGCAGTCAGCTCTTCATTAATGTGAGCACTTGTTAGAAACAGCAATAGAAAATACTTTTGACTGCAGATCTAAATGAAAAAAAAAATTCTCATTTTCTAAACACAAAATTGAGAGCATGTTATGACTTTAGCTGTGTAGGGGGCCACTCAGGCCACCTAGGAGAGATGGAAAAAAAAAAGCCCATCTCTGGAGAGAATCCTGGGTGTGGGAAAGAGAGCTGAGTCAGAAGGAAGGAAGACACAGGACTACACAGTGAAGGGCCCTGAGAGCAGAGGTGGCAAGGTTGATAATAAATGAGAGGAATTGGGGACAGGAAGCTGTCATGTTGTCCTCTGTGAATAGATGTTCACCCCAATGAGGGAGAGAGTTTGTGATCAACAGGCCGTGCATTACAATGTCAGGGATGGGAGAGGTCCAGTCCATTATCCTAAAGACAGGAGCATGGCAGCATCCAGGCAGACATGGTGCTGGAGAAGGAACTCAGTTTTACATGGTGATCCAGAGGCAGCTAGAAGAAGACTCTTCCAGGTGCTAGGAAGAGGGTCTCAAAGCCCACTCCCACAGTGATACACTTCCTCCAACAAGGTGACACCTCCTAATATTGTACCACTCCCTGGACCAGACATGTTTGAACCACCATAAAGGCTAATGCTACAAAAGGCAGACTAAGTACATTACTCAATAGCCATGTCATGGCAACTGGCTACCGAGAAGGCTGTGCTGAAGAGGATGGCTGTGAAAAACTTTATACTGGGCTTATACTTTCATTCCAGGTTTGCTCTGAAAATATAAACGTTTTAAGATTTTGAGATTATAAACATCTTTAAGTTTGTTTACATTGCAGAGATGGGACAGTTTAAAAGATGGGGGAGTGGAGGGGGGAGATGCGGTGGGGGAGGCGCCCAGATGAAAAGGTTAATGTCACAATATTGAGTGCTTATATTTGGGATGAAAAGGATTTTATGTTCTCTTGAGCTTTTCAGTAGTATCCATTTCTTAGGGCATGATAAAATGTTATTTCATTGATAACTGGAAAGATTGCTCCACTTGCAGTGGATCAGGAGAAGAGAAATGAGAATCTGAAGGTAAGTTAGGATTGTCAAGGATTGTCAGGTTCACTAGAGAGGAATGAACGACCCATGTGTGTGGTACCCACTCATAATCTCAGCCCTCAGGACACTGAGACAAGAGAGTTAGGAATTCAAGGGCAGCCTAAGTTATATGAGTCCCTGTCTCAATGAACCAAACCAACTAACCAACAAACACCAACCAGCCTTAAGATTAGAGTCTATTTGTGTCCTTGGAAAAACCAAATGACTATGTGCTTGATGACAGAGAGCAGTTCACTGGGGTTTGAATGAGTTATTTAAAAGAAAGTAATGGGTTTCTTGAGAGGAGTGTGCCAAAAACCAGAAGAAACAAGTTCTGTGTGGGTTTAGTGGATGTGAGGTGTCAAAGGTTTGCAGCCTGGTGTGTTGAAAGTTACTTAGACTGGCCAAGTGTGACTGGCACGAGGCACATGCATGTGTTACCTGCATATGTGTTAAGAAAAGAGGTATGGGGATCTTTTCAGAAACACTGGGTGACTACTCTTCCAGATGGAAACATTTCTTTCAAACATAGATAATTGGAAGGGTCAGAAGAGGAATGGTCACTATTCGAGACAGGGATACAAGGGGAAGGTGACCAAGGGATTTTCTAAGGAGCAGCTCATGGTGAGCTCACTGATCATCATTGCATAGAGGAATATAGGTAAGAGGACCACGGGGCAGGATGGAAAGCCATATTATAGAGACGTCTATGAGATGAACTGGAGAGAGAATCGGCCATTTTTATTTTCTCGCATCTTTCTTTTGTTTCGAGACTGGATCTTACACCAGCCCCAGGCTGGTTTGAAATTTGCTTTGAAGCCTAAGCTAGATTTGAACTCACAGGAATCCTCTTGCCTCAGCCTCCTGAGGGCTGGGATTACAGACATGAGCCACCATGCTGCATACTTTCTGTACCTTAAGGTTGAATGGGGTAGGAATATTTTGATACATCAGAGCTGGAATTAAGTGGGAGGCGAGTTGGTGGGGCTGACTGTAGACCTAGTAGAGTGAACCCAGGCAGAAGGCAGTGTTTCCTCTCCTGAAGGAAAGAAAGACAATGAAGTAGTTAGACTGACAGCTGAAGTCTTTCATATCTGTGTGAGAGTTGGAGTTTTTGCTAATAGGGTAGGTAGGAATTAGAGCCAAAAGCCTGTGTGAAGGATAGAGGAGGCCATTGGAGACTGAAAAAAAATGGACCAGTTACAAGGGGATGCTGAGTGATGAAGAGGCTCTGAAGAGAGCAGAACCCTTAGGATAAGAAAACTAGCCTCCAGGAGAGAGGATACACACTTTTGGTGCTTGCATCTCCAAGGAGATTAGTAAGTGTATACGGAGGGGGTGGGTGGTGATGGATGTTTGTTTACATGTGTGTTATTTCATGAAGGTCCAGTTTCTGTCTGCTGAATAATACAGTCAGCGGTAGATATTAAGCCATTTGATTTTCATCTCTTTCTGGACCCCTTTGTTTTCTTTCCTTACAGATGTCATTTCCTTTCCCAGTAAATTTGTTTTTCCAAGCTCATGAAATAATGAAATATGAAATCCAGACATTTATACTATCTCCACAGTTAAAGCCACTATATGCTGTCAACTGAGCAGAGGGTCTGTGGGGGCTACAATACTCCTTGTTGTTAGCTTCTAAAGGGATGTAGTAATGTAGGGGATTTAGGAATAGGAAAAATCACCTATTGACATGGTCTGATATGATAAAAGAGAGAGGAAGAAAGATCTGTAGATTCTAAAGAAAGAAGGAATAATTACCTGTCTGAGCTCTTGGAGGACTGGACTAAGATGGTTGCTTGGCCCTCCAGAGGAGGCCACTGGTGGGAAAGCAGAAGTGTGTTGGGAGATGGCAAGAGAAAGATGTTTAGGTGGAGGACATGGCTGAAGTTGAGGAGATGTGAGATGTGTTCCAGAGTTGAAATAAAGGATACTGATGGAGAGGCGTCCACAAGCAGAAAGGACCACAGTGAGTTACATTTGAAACTTGTGTCCTAGAAGCTTTACTGCCCCCTCACCTCCAGAAACAAAGGGAAAAGATTAGACACGGGTGAAGTTTGCTCTCTCTACCTTTTAGAACAGAAAAAGTCATTCAATAGTTATCACTCATTGATTCCAAACATTGCAGGCTTGTAGTTCTCATTCCTCCATGGACAAAACTGGTCACTCAAATGTGACCAGAAATCACTCATCACAACCCATCGCTTTGTAAGAAATGCTTCCAAATGTTATTGGAAGTATCCTTAGATTTCCAGTTAACATTTTACATCTTGACTTTCATCGTCCCTTCCCTTCCGTTTTCAGAGCAATACTGAGCTCTAGGAGAGTGTTAATCTCCGGCTGCTGTGTCCTGGTTACTGGAGGAATTCTTTAATTATATCCATTTCAGGCAGCATTCTTTTCTTATGAACACAACCTTACAACTCTCATACTAGAAGGTTGGGCATGTATAAAAGTGGTGTTTCATGCTCAATATACATGTTTTTAATTTTGAACTTGTGTGAGGGGACCTGGATCTACATTGCCATCATGAACGCACTAGCTTGTGCTCCCCCACGTCATGATGCCTTAGACCTCTTTTCTTCCTTCTGTGTGGATGCTGTTCTTTGTCACCCATGACTCAGCTGTTCTGGTGGCCTCTGAGCTACTGGTGAGGGGAAAGATATAACCTAGAGGAGCAGACCTGGAGTCACCCTCTCCATTTGGCTCCCAGAAATTAACATAGTCATGTCACACTACGTCATATCATATCTCATTGGTGAGCAAGCCCTCTCATTGATTCCAGATGATAGGTCTTCTGCTGTAGCATAAGATAGTTTCTTTGCCCATTTGGTCTTAGGGATTTTCCTTTGTAATGAGTGTGACTGCCCATTTGGTCTTAGGGATTTTCCTTTGTAAAATTTTGGCTTGTTTTCATCTTCTGAGGCATAATTTATAGGCTAAGGACATAATGTTCATATTTCTCCTTATCTGACTCGGGGCTTTGCGGTAGAAGTTCATGTTTTTCTTAACTTCCTTTGCTACAAGAGACCCTCTTGCTGTCCCAACGAAACTAGAGTTGAGTATTTGTGTAGTTCCTGTGTGTCTGGTTTTGTGTGGATATGTCTTGTTCTCAGTTTCTGGAAGACAGTGGTCACAGCTGCTTCTCCATGTGTCCTTGCATCTGAGACTTGAAAGTGTCTTCATATCCTGGTATCTGGCAGGTGTATGTCAGTCTCCATGGTCTTCTGTCTCATTGGTGAGCAAGCCCTCTCTTGATTCCAGATGATAGGTCTTCTGCTGTAGCATAAGATAGTTACTTTGCCCATTTGGTCTTAGGGATTTTCCTTTGTAATGAGTGTGGCTGCTCATTCCTTAGTGTCTCTCTTAGTGGCAGGAATACTACTTTCTAAGGCTTTGATTCACTTCTCTAGTCACTCTTCTTTCAACTCCTCAACACTGAGGCCATGAACTGACTGGAGTTCACAAAGGATCTGGTGGGGCTTCTGGGAAATCCAATTACTCAACCCCATTTATGTCTGAGGCTTCATTGTTCCCCTTTCCCCATGGGTCTTGAGAAAAGTTTCATGTGAAAAAAGTGAATCTAGAACTTTCCCATGAACAGCAAACATCTCTCAGCACCTCAGTTCTAACGAGTTTAAAGTACACCTGTCTTTTTGCTCACTCCCCAAAGGGTGACTCACTTCAGTTTCCTGTCTGGTTGAATGGCTTTGACACTCAAGTTTTGGAGCTCCAAACCCAGGAGTCTCACTTTCAGCCCCTTCCCCTCCCCTGCTCTCAAGTCCTAATTAGGTCCCAGGCAAAAGTGATTCTCTAAGGAATCTCTGATTCCGTCCTCATTTCACCCTGCACTCCATTACTGCACCCCAAACTCAGGCTCCATCTGTTCCCTTGTTCTTGGCCAATCCCTAACTTTGTGGCACTCTCCAATTGTGAAGTTATTCATTCCTGCTTGATTTCTCTGTGCTGACAGGGTTGCAACTCTTGGAAGTCAGCAGCCATCTTCCTTGGCTCCCATTGTATTGTCACTGGAGCCAGCTCCTTAGAATATATGCGTCGTAAGAATGCGGAAATGAAGGGACAGTAAAATCTGCTTGTTGCTTTTGTCTTCAGGACTGGTGTTTATGTACATGTTTCCTGCTGGTGGAGATTAAGGATATCCTTTCTGGGAACATCTACTGTAGACACATATTTTTCTGATGATCAAGCCAGTAGGTGTTAATTTTAGAAGGCATAGAACAAAAAAGCAAAAGAGGGATGAAATATTTTATCATTTATGGCTTTAAATCTTAGCTCTTATATCGTGACCATTTCCTTCTGCCATTCAAACCCTTTCAGAATGATTCAAAATAATATTAGCATACGGAAGATACTTAAGAGTGCCTGTTTCACTCTGATGGAAGAGAACTCTTGGGAAAGATCTTGTCTAAGAGAGACTTCTTATAGGATTGGAGTCTGCAAAGCTTGATGAGTCTGAAGTTTTATTTGAAAATACGTTACATTTGGTTTAGTGTCAAAAGCAGTTTTCTGCCTCGCTAACTGTGGCTGCTTTCTGGAACTCATGTTATTACCTGGACTTGCCATCATCTTTCTTGAGGCTAGTTTGAGGATTTCTTGCTTGATTTTTGTCACAGAGCCACACTATATGTAATTCCATGTGACCACGTAAAATACTAGCTTCAGGTTCCCAGGCTAAGAACTAAGTCCCATTTCTTTGATGAAACAGTCTGATTTAAAAAAAAAAAAAGTCCACAGGCTAGAGAGATGGCTCAGCAGTTAAGGGCCTTGCTGTCCTTCCAGATGACCAAAGTTTGACTCCCAGCACCCGCTTGAGGCAGTTCACTGCCACTTGTTGTGTTATCTCCACTGGATACTTTCCCTTGCCTTTGCAGGCATACATACATGCACATGCGTGAAAACACACAGCACACATACACACACACACACACACACACAGAACTCTTCAGACAAAACAAAAGCCAGCTATGCTTGATGTTTTAGCACCAGTTAACATCTCGCCTAAGAGTGAGTTCACTGAACCATGAAGGTTTCAATATCACTCATTTCCAAAAACATCTGTACGGAGGTGACAGTTGAGGTGGAGGAGGGTCACCTCAATTCTCGGTGCTTTCCTCACAGTCTGCTGAAGAACTTTGACTTCTTAGGTCTGCCCTCTTATGTAGCGACATATTTTCCCCACAAGTTGGGAGGAGCTAAGGTGGGAGGAGTAAGGAGAGGAAAAGGAGGAGTAAGGAGAGGAAGAAGAGAAAGAGGAGGAGGAGCTAGGAAAACAGAGATGTAGGAGGATGGAGAACCATGCTTGGATCGAGAACAGTCCTGGGTAACAACTTATATCTAGGTTAGTTAATTGGGAAATACCTCCAATTGTGTGGGCATCTTGTTATTGAACATTACCAAACATAAAGCCTTTGGATAATCTAAGCATTAGAGTCTCATTTCTAATGGGCCCACGTGGATGGCAGGATGGTCTGGGCTAAACCCAGCCTTGTGGAGACAGCGTGGAAGATTGGCAGAGCCATATTCAATGCTGGCATCTTGTGGGTGGCAAGGCCGGTGTCTCTGGCCACCTGAGCTGGCAGTCTGAGCCGAGCTGCAGCAATAATTTGCTGCCGCTGCTAGTGGCCACTGGCCTAGGCTAGTTGGGAACATGGCGGCTCCATAACTACAAGCCAGATTGGGTGCTGCCAATTTAAATATCTCCCTCAACACTCTTATCTCAAGAGGGGTCTTCACCCGTGGAGAACCCTGATGCCTTTTGTTAAGATCCTCCCTGTCGCACACCTGTTTGATGAAGCTTTTCAGTTGTGTTTTGATACTCACCTTCAACCTTGATACAGTCATTGAAACATACAAGTGGAGTGCTGTGGACAGTCAGCATCGCCCCAGGACATGGGTTATCAGCAAGGATGTATTTTTGGAGCGGAGTGTGTGGTAGACGAGAAGGAAGCAGCTTATGGCCAGGGCCAGATGGACACCTCTCATGGAATCTGTTAGCAATCCCAGGGGCCCCATTAGATGGGGTTTACTTTCAGTATTAATCTTGATAGAAAGACAGCTGCTGTTCTTAAAAATATTATGCCTCTAACTTGTTTTCATTATGGTCAAATAATTTTATAGTGTGGTATTATTTTATTATTATATTTTATAGATGACTATTAACTAGCACCATGGAATATGCAATAATTTTTCTTATGTGAGATCTCTCTGCCTCTCTCTGTCTCTCTGTCTCTCTGTCTCTCTGTCTCTCTGTCTCTCTCTCTCTCTCTCAACTAGTCACAATAAGAAATATAACTTTTTCTTTGGAATAAATGGTATGTGTGGACTTTAGAGAGGAGTCACTGTAAACAAGGAACTAATCGTTTATTTAAGAGTCAAGGAGCTTGCTTTTGATTTCTAAGCAGGAATTTGTTCCCAAGTATGTTTCAGTGTATTCATAACATAATAGAGATTCTATTTTGAGGTTGTCTCCATAGTCTGGAGCTCAGATGCATCATTCCCTATAGCCTTTTGCAGTTGATTTATGCCTTTTCATCTGCTTCTTTTTTTCTTTTGGTCACTTTGGCAACTATGACTCACTTCTTCAGGTTGCCCCTGTCCACCCAAGTCACTATGGAATAGGGCTGAGTTTTTTCTGAAGCAAGTAAGTCAGTTAGGTGACGTAGTAAGGACTGTTCCCAAACTGCTGGGTAGTCACATCTTTTGGATTCCTGTAAGGAAATGTGAAGGTAATCTTGAATGTATTAGTCTGTGATGCCTATGACCCTAAGAAGAAAATGCCTTTTATGTCAGACTTAATTTCATGATTGTTTATACAAAATACTAAAATAAATTTGAGCTATGTATCAGATTAACATTGGACAGTTTGGCTGAATTTTGTTATTTGTCTTCAAGATGAAAGCCAGTGGCCCTGCTTTTAAGAGATTTTATTTTCCTAGCTATGTTTAAAGAATGATTAGCTTCATACTCAAAAGTACTTTTCAAAAAGCCCGCCTTTAAAAGAAAAATAAATAGAAGATTTGAGATTGGTTGGTTAAGGGGAATGTGATTGCCCTCATCTGCCCTAAGACCACATCAGAAATGGATTTATTGTCTCACGTGAGCCCTCCCCACTAAAAGGTTTTAGACAAACATGCATCACTGGTCAAATAGAGAGAAGTGATAAGAAGGGCTGTACCATCAGCCATCTGGTCCAAAGTTGTCCTTCTAGGATTTGAGTCACCATAAAACCACAGGACAATATATGGGTCTGAGGTCTTCTTTCTGTACCTGTAAAGGGGCTTTTCAGGTATGTGGTGAAACCCTGGCCTGCCCTTTCTCTGTCAAGAGTGGTACCTGTACTTCCTTAGCAACTGAAAATTTCTGAGTGAGTATGTAAGCTTCACTCTCAGAAATCATGGATGTGAATTACAGACATTCCTGGACCTTGTATAATCCTGTTGGGAGTCAATGGTTATGTATAATTCCATATTATATATGCTTATGGGCTTGTCATTGATGTTTTCTCAGTTAAGGAAGTCTCAAGTCTTTGGTTTATCAGATGTGATTAAGGCTGGAGAATAAACACATTGAGGTACTTAAAATATTTCATGGAGGATTTATGGCTTTATTGATCTTCTTGGGAAATGTTAGCCTTAGAAGAACATGTTAACTATTTCCATTTCTTTTTCTCTTTTTAAAAAAATTCTTGACTTATTCTCATCAGAAAGAAAATAAGAGCAGGTGGATATTTATACACATAGAGCTCATAGCTGACAACCCACTTATTGCTTGCATATATGAAACACATTTACCTTGATGGTGGTCAATAATCTCATGAATAGAGATATTCAGAGTCAGTCTGATACCCACTCTGAAAAGAACCCTGGTGTTCAGATGGCATAGGTGCAATAGTTCTGTAGCATTCACCTATTTAATACTTGACTTTTCATCTTTTGTTTGTGCTTGCTGGGTGGGTGGGTCTGGGTCTGGGTTTCTCAGTTACTCTTGATCTGGACACGATGGTTCTACTGCGGTTCTGTCGTATATCTGTTCCTCACCGAGGTTGAAAACACCAGTCATGATCACTCTTCTATAGAACATAATTACCTCTGGTGGAAAGTCACTAATCTATACTTGTATGCATAGTGTTTCTATACGTCTACATGGTAATTGTTCAGGAGACTGAACATACAGTGGTTACGGAACATCAAACCATAAACTTTAGAGATCAAAGGCAGGAGACCATATAGGAAGCCATTGATGGTTTTCTGGCACTCATACTAAATCATAATCGGAAAGATTGATTGAGATTACAGAACAGATGTTTTTCCCATTTGGTTAGTAGGGTTAAGTTACTGAACTGAAGACATTCTGTAACCAGCCAAAAGCCGTTCATTTAAAAACACAGGGGTTCCTTTGACTTAGTTTGTTATTTCTTTTTTTATAATTTGAGACTTCATATCCTACAGGAAGTAATGCCCGAGATACTTGCTAATGGTCCTTGATGTAAATATGCCTTTAGAGACCTCCATTTCTTTTTAGAAGTTCCCTGGGGTCCTTAATCATTTGGCTGCAGGTAATACTAAGAACTCTGATGGTACAAAGGACGAAACTTGGGTTTTTATCTTCTATGGCTTGTCATTTCTACATTGTTTTAAAGCTTTTTAAAGTTATAATCGTGGTGGTTCATCTGACTTTGATGCAGACTGATTCATACTCATCACCTGATGAAAAGGGAAAATAGTAAATGGTTTAACAGCATATCCCCAACCACTCCAAGGCTGCGGCACTATCGGATAAAGACTTCCTATGAGCCAGGCTCCGGTAGGCTTGGCCTCTGCCTGAAAGGGGTCCAATAGATAGACTGGCACTGCAATAAATTGCTTTCACGTGCTGTAGAGTGAAGCACAAGTTGCCATGGAGCTTGGAGGAGGAGCAAGTCCAGCCAAGAGTGGGAGGGTATCATGATAGGACTTGTTTTCTGAGCATCCTCAGTGATGACGCAGTCTACATTCATGGACTAGTTACTGAAAACTAATTTATACTACAATGCTCATGGTAGTTGGCAACTAAGTTGTTATATTCCTCTCCGTGATGCCATATTTGTCATAGGTCACAGCCCTTTCTCAACCCAAGGGTTCTGCTGTTATTAGAAGTTTGGGTATAAACTTTACATCTCTTAGATAAACTGATGAGGGAATCTTCTAGTTCTTGAAGCAGCATGAGACCAAGTAGCCCCCTTTCCCTTCAAGACTAATGGCATGTTTGCTGTAATTTCAGTGGTCCCAACAAAATCCACATCTGAGCATACATGTTTCTTCTGTCCTTTGCTGTCATCATGTGTTGGCTTTTCATTTGTCAGATGCTGTGGAAGATGCACAGGATAAACATTATGAATTCTGTCCTTGTCATTTGAGATATAGGATCTTGCTACATAGCCCAGGTTGCATTTGAACTAGCAATCCCTCCAGTCCTAGCCTCCTGAATGTTGAGACTACAGGTGAGGTATATCTGGGACAAAATTCCTATCATCTAGAAATAGTTGTCTGCATTCCATTTTCTGTTGTGGGCTTTCTCCACCTACAGACATGCACATGTCTCTTGTTATCCATGTTCATGGTGAGGCTCAGCCTTCCCCACCAGTGCACATGTGCAGGCTCCTGTACTGGGCTTCTTCTGTCAGGATTGCTGTGTTCACATCTCTTGACCTGCCCCACCTCCCATGACACTGTGCCTTTGCTCAGTAGCTTTTTCTCCCAGGATGCTCTTCCATCCCAGGAAAGTTCCTACAAGCCACTTGAAGACTTCACTCAAGTGGTTCCTCTCAGAACTCTCCTGGCTTTCTAGTGAGAGTTCTTTCACACATATATCTAGTGCTGTTCCTACCAGAGAGAGCTGTATCTGGTTTTCCCATTAGTGGAATCTTGGGCAGAAATCAGAACATATTTTTAGCACAGTGCCTATTGCTTCTTCTTATATAATGGGCTGCTAATATTACATAACATACCTCAACAAGACCTCATTTACCCAGGTTTTTGAGTTTCTTGCTCCTCAGGTTTCTCCCCCTTGATGGCTCTTTCTGTGTGGGATCCTTGGTTGGTGGCTTGGCATTGTTGTGCTTTCCTTTACACAGTCTATTTCCGCAGACTTCTGTCATTTCTTCTCTAGAAATGAGGAGAACATAAAGATCACAGGACAGGACTCATCTGATGAGGCACTGCTTGAAATGGCAGAGTTGGGATTTGAACTGAGATCTTTCTAGGTCGCCTACACTGTTCATCTACTTTGTTCATCTACTCTGCATGTACATGGAGCACCTGTTGTGGGCCAGACATCATCCCAGGGTGAAAAGAAACATCACAGAGCCAGAGGAAGCCCTTGCCATCATAGACTCTCCATTGGTCTGAGAGGGTGGGATAGTAACAAACAGGGCAAGAAAGTCAGTTTGTGATGAGTGAGTTTGACCCCAACAAAACAGAAGACGGAACCATGGGAAGGGTAGTGAAGGCGGGTGTGTAGGGTGGAGGTGACTTCAGTATTTGATCTGAGGAGTGAACAGAGGACAGAAATTTATGTAAAGGGGAGAGTGGTCAGGGCCAGGAGCAACTGATATAGTAGTTCAGGAAAGTGACTCGGAAACACACACAGACAGACAGACAGACAGACAGACAGACAGACAAAAGCACACATGCATACACACACAGAACAATGTATGCAGAGCCTGGTGGCAAGAGCAGCCTTCTAAGAAAGAATTATTCAGGGGACAGCTTGAATGTGTAGTGACTTGTTACTCTGGAAAGGAACTTGCATTTTGATCTGGATACTAGAGGGAAGCCATGTTTATTTTTGTTTGTTTGCTTGCTTGTTTGTTTGTTTGATTGGTTCATTTTGTGTATGTGTGTTTGTGATGTATGCACCTGGATGCATGTGTGTGTGCTAGGTAGGGCATATGTGGAGACTTGGAGTTGACGTTGGATTTCTTCCCCAAGTTAGAGTGGAGCAGTGTTTCTGGCTGAAGGTGGAACTCACCCTTCTTGCTAGCCTGGCCAGTTAGCTTGTTCCAGGGATCAGGTGGCTTGCCCTGCCTGCATCACCTTTCTATGCTTCCTGGGTATCAGAACTGAGATTCCTTATACCTGAGCTCAAGTGGCAAGTATGTTTCTGATCAGCCATCTCCTCAGCCTTGCCACTGCAGTTTTTAAGTAGTAAACTCTACTGTGCTATCACAGGAGCCACAGGAATCAGTCTTGATCCGTTTTTTGGCTTTTCCACTGGCTACTGGTGGTCAAGATGGCATTTTATGCAATAGCCCTTTTAATTTGCAGAGCCTCACAGGGCTAACTGGCCTCTCATCTCAGTGTTATTGGATGGAAGACTGAAGTACATGGAGGGCACAAGTAGCCAGTTGCCTGTCGCTCAGCTAGGATCTTGGACTTCATCCCTTAGTTAGTTCGATGAGCCCAAACAGGATCCAGACAGCCTCCTGGTAAAGTGTCTCCATGTTCACTCTCCAGGCTGACACTTGTCTGTGTGCACTGTTGGCATGCGTGCATCCTCAGGCCATCCTTGGAAATCTCCTGTTGTGATTTTGTTTTTCTTTGTAGTGCTAGAGATGGAATCTAGGCCTTTGCATGTGGTAGAAAGAGGTTTCGCGTTGAGCCATGTTTCCAGTGCGTGTGAAGCCTTTCAGTATCACTTTCGCATGCTTCAGATCATTGATGTATGAATACAAGTATGCGTTTGTAAAGAGGTACCATCCTCTTCCAGCAGAATCATTTTTAGACCTATCCTTAAAAACACCAAGGCTGGCCTTCGTGTTCCCTGCCTACCTTCTCTTTCTCTCTCTCTCTCTCTCTCTCTCTCTCTCTCTCTCTCTCTCTCTCT
>JANHMN010000018.1:16249873-16336120 GCA_030674055.1 Rhabdomys pumilio | reverse complement strand
TGTGTGTGTGTGTGTGTGTGTGTGTGTGTGTGTGTGTGTGTGTCCTGCAGTGGTTGATGTCGCCTCTGTATACCTTAATGGCACTCTGGAGCCATTAGAGTTTTTTCCTTGTAAATCTTGCTTAGCTCTTTGGCTCCCTGAAATGATAAAATGTAGATTGCCAATCCTGCTTTCTACAGGTTGAGAGTTAGACCAAGACCCTCCCCACCCCCAGAAATCAGTGATATTGAGAGGAAGATTATATAGGGTTTGCATATCTGTGTATCTCCTTTCTTCTTATTGGCTGTACCAGTCTACATGTGTATCTGAATATCTGTGTACCTATTTCTAATACTATCCATCTGTACACCCACCCAACCACCCATTCACCCAACCAGTCATTGATCTACTGATTTATCTCTTGGGAAAATTACACCTTTTACTTTAATGTAATTGGTAGCTTTAATATACATCAGAAAATACCTATATACATTTCACCCTTTGGAGACCACACCTGTGCTTCCTTTGATGCGCTAAAGGAAATGAATAGAATGCTTGACACAAGGACATTCTCTTACCATTTAACCATCATGAAAATAACACAGCTCCAGATAATTATGCCCACAGAGCCTTCCCACATTGCCAGCCCGAGAGCCGAGTGCTGAAAGCAACGAAATGTGCCGACCCAGACCATTCGAACCTGAAAATAACATTTCTGCCCAAATCCAAGTTTTACATTTTGATAACAGGTCCCTGGAAGTAAAGAGCTTACATCTGAAATGCTGATACAGTCTTATTTGTGATGATATGAATGGGCCATTGTGTTAGGGAATGAAATCAAAATTGCTGTGTTCATGGGATCCTGCTTATTTCTAAACCTCTTTGCACTTAATGTTACATGCAGAGATTAAATAGCACAGCTTTCAGCAGCTCTGATGGAGCAGATATGGCAGTGAGCTCTGCATGGAGATCTTAGAAATAGTCTTTAGTCTTATTTATTTATATTCAGGCCACACCCCATTCACCAGAAAATAGAATTTGAGCCTTGGAAATTGAATTGTATTCTCTTTAATTCACATTTTTTAACCCACCCACACTTGTGACGCCTGGTCTTGAGACGTAAAGTATGAACTCCCAGCATGCTTTAAAACATTTCCAGGTGGTTTTCTTGGGACCTCCTTGTCTTCCAGCTTCTGACAAATGCCAGTTTAATAAACAGCACACTAGTGACCAGACAGCAAAATGGTTGTGACTGTCTCCTTTCACTACCAGTCCTGGGGAGGAACAGAACCATCTTCTAGAATTATTGATAGTGTAACTCCATACTGTAGCTGCAGAAGGGACTGACTAACATTACAGTGCCACATTCCCAGGTTAGCCCACGCACACCATTATGCTTACCTTCTTTCCCCATCGCTCCTGAGTATTAACTAAACAATTCTAGGTTTTACTCTGCCTTCCGTTAACATAAATCAATGTTTCTTTTTTTTTTCCAGTTGGGAAATAATAACTACATGAACATGGCCGAGGCAAACAACGCCTTCTTTGCTGCCAGTGAGGTGGGTGTCTGTCTTAGCGTGTCTGCTCGTGTTTTGTGTGTTGTATAGATAATGTAATAGGCTTGAAGGGAAAAGCAAGATATTGGATTTTTCTTTCTCTCCTGTGGCACAAGGTAACAACTTTGGAGGAAAATGGGAAAAGCCTATTGGAAAAGAAACTAACCCGACAAGACTTTATCACTGTCCACAGGCTGTTAACATTTCAAAGCTTATAAGCGAATCTCTTGATGGAAAAAGAAAAGTACATGTGCAAGCAATTATAAATGTGTAATAGAAAGCTAGCTATCTCTGTCTCTCTCTGTCTCTCTCTGTCTCTCTGTCTCTCTCTCCCCCTCCCTTCTCTCTCTCTCTCTGTTTTCTGGATGTCTAAGCAGATAGCTGAGTATTTTCCAACGTTAATAGAAAGTGTTTGCTTCTTAGCTTGCTAAGGTGTTAACCTAAACATTGCAGCATAGGGGACTTTGGCCAACAGTATTACAGTTTCTAGAGTGGCATGCAGTGAGTGCTTTGTTGTTAGAACCCCACCACCCAGCACAATGCCCACCGTAGTAGAGATACAATAAGAAAGTATTGAGTGTCTGAGTCAATAAAGAAACTTGGTACATGATATGATTGTAGCAAGGAATTCTGGGTGATGAGCTCTGCGTGCAGTGCCATATTAACTCTTGCTTTGTGCTAGTTTGTAGGTGTCCATGGGATAAGCATTGTCTTCTTGCTGTTTCTACTGTATTTCTTACATATGACTTTCCACCTTTGTCTGGTTTCACTGGCATGCCTTCTGAAAAAAAAAAAATAAAAATAAAAAATAAAAAAAACCCCTGAAGATACTTGATTAGCCCAATCAGACGTTTTCCTAAAAGGATAGATTGTGTGAAATTTAACATTTTCAAACAAGAACAAACAGAAGTATGAAATCAATCCAAATGGAGCAGTTCCTCTGTGGCTCCGGCAATAAAAAGTCTTCATTTTCCAAATACATTCTGATATAGGAGGGTGAACTAGCCTGACCCCAGAGATTGAAAATAATAATGGCTTTGCAAATGATCTCGGTATAGGCGAGCAAGTGATATGAAAGAAATTAATGTCTAAAAATTGTTAGCGTTAAATGGAGACTGGAGAAGTAAGGGTCTTTGTAGATTCCTCATTTTCCAGTGAGCATCACGCTCCAACCGGAAGACAGCTTAGACGCAGGAACACTGCTTGGCACTGGCTGCTGGGCTGTTTGGGATAATGAGTGCAAACCCCATCTGTAAGGACAACATGATGTTTCATTCTGTGAGATTTTTTTTTCCTCTACATTTGAATCAAACATTGATGAAAGCTGTTCTGCCAGCAGCTGTTCAGAAACAATTTAATTCCAGCTGTGATAATTCACCGTGTCAGACGTCGGCTGTTAGATGTTGATACAACAGTACACTCCAGATTTGCATTCTTATCAAAAGGAACAAATGTTTTGAACATTTCAGTACAGATGGTATTTAACCATGCACACACTAACTTTAACATGTTCAAGGTAAACACTGGAAAGTCAATATCTGTAAAAATTGATCACATAGACTCCAAATGATTAATCTGATCCAAAGCCTGTGCCCTTCATTGGTGGTAGAATTTGTAGTGTTTTTATCCTCTTAGAGAACAGTGTTTTGGATCAGAGGTACTTAATATTATATTTGATATTTTAACCTCTCTCCTTTCTCCATGGAAGGCCTCACATTCACATGTGATATTTTACCTCTCCTTAAAGGTAGTTAAGATTTTAGCATCTCCTTGGTTACATATTACAATGTTATTTCATTGTGTTGTTTTATTAGGTCAGTGCAGACATCTATTGCTTCTAAGTTAAAATTAATGTGTCTTTTAAAAAATTATGCCACGGGGACATATTATATATATGCCTCTCTGTATTCCTTAACAAAAATAAAAATTGAAAACCTCTTTAATTTTGACTGCCTGGCCTGAGGTGTGCTTTTATACTAGAGTTTAAAATGGTATGTAATGACTTCATTGTGCGTCTTCCCAAGATCAAAACTAAAGGCAGAGTAAATGCTAATATACCACATTATGGCTCTCATCGAATTTCCCAATCACAGCATTAAAAGTAAATTTATCTGTTTTTTTTTTAAGCATTTTAATGAGTGCAAACTAATTCAGGAAGACTTTAGGTTGGCATGCTGTAAAGCCTAAATTGTGTCTGAATCTGCTTTCCTTCACATGGACAATGTCCTGCAGATAACACTACAGGGACCAGGGTACTCTTAAGTTTGAAATTCACACATTAGCTTTATGTTTTCTATCTGTGTCATGATTACTCTGACCATTTTTAAAGTACTTTAAATATTTATTGAAATAATATTTCAAGTGTTAATTACAGTGGTAATGAAAACAGCCAAATGCCCCATATCAAGAATGAGTGTTTATCCGTATTGTTAATGTGATATGTTAGATTTCATTAAGCAGTAATGGGGTAGCAAATGAGTCACAAATTACAGTTGCATCTGTTACTAGACCACATTAGTGCCAAAATAACAGCGAACGCAGCCATAGGGTTACGTTCATTAGCCAACCCGCGTTTGTGGCCAATTCATCCCTTTGTTGCTAGGAACTCAGGGTACCACAGAAAGAGACTGACATTGACAGAGGCTATCATTGCAACTACGCCCACGTCAGAATATCAAATGCTTCACTCTGGCTCTCAAAGGCTTTATTGGATTTCCGTTTTCTTTAAACATTTATTGAGTCCACCAAGGTACACAAGGTGGCCACTTGTCTTGCTGTAGCTTCCCAGTGTTCATGAGCTCTTCCTTTCTGCTGAATTGCAAGTAAGAGTTGTCAGGTTCTGTGTGCAAAAAATGCTTTTTGTTGAAACTACCCTCTACCCCCATAGAGTTTGTTTTCCTTTCCTTTCGGATGGTTATTATATAGCATCGTAATTGAGAAAATGATGATTTTTCAATTCTTAATTAGGTCTCTTTTATCAATAATAGCAGACTCCAATTACCCTATGCCAGTTCACTCTTTCAAATGCTATTAATAATAAATGAACTACATCTGTGACCCTCTTAGCTAGGAATAAAAAATAAATCTGGGTGGCCCCCGAATCCTGTGCCTCACCAAAATGTAGGTGCACGTATGTATATAAAATCATCATCATCTTCTTCATCACCTTGGATGTTGGTGTCTCTTCTCTCCCCACATAGTCCGCATGGCCCACATGGTAAGAGAAAGATGTTTAATGTAATTGAAATGGAAGGCGGCCTTGATGGTCTTCAAAGACCCTGCTTTAAAACCCAGCCTGAAAAACAACAGTAGCACTCACAGATAACAAAGTTCTAGATTTCCTTAAGTTTTAAGATACGACATTTGTCTAAGGAGATGGATAGTTGGCATCTGTGTACTTAGTGCAGCTATGGATTAACATGGCTTTGTGCTCTCTGGGTAGTCTTTAGACGCCTGCTAGATGATGCTCTGCTAAATACATATGGAAATGTTCACATTAAAAACCAACAGTCTTCCCTATAGCTTCAATAAAAGCACCAGCATCTTTTAATATGGGCCACAATAAGCCTGACAGAAAACATGGCGTGACACAGTAACAATTTCCCTAGAAGCATTTATTACACTTGGGAATATGCCAATAAAGAAAAATTTAAAAACCAAACCACAAATTTAATAGTACTTGTTTTATACGTTTTGGCAGAAAGTAAACACCTGTAATGTTCCCTCTGGATTACTGTGTGTGTGTGTGTGTATGTGTGTATGTGTCTGTGTGTCTGTGTGTGTATGTCTGTGTATGTCTGTGTGTGTGTATCTGTGTATGTGTGTGTGTGTGTGAGCGTGCTTGCTCCAAAATTGTCAGCATTTTATGAAGCATACGCGATTTGAGCTGTTTTACTAACATATCAATAAAGTGGCAATTTGTTATATAGCCAAATTTAATGTTGCCGATGCTCCAACTAACAACAAAGACAGATGTTGCTAATTAAGTACACATTAAAGCACTGTTAATACTGATACTCCATTAAAACCATATGATAATGAGACTTAAATCTTTAATCAGAATGATCAGCAAAACTTTATATATGGAAATCTGGTGTTTA
Source organism: Rhabdomys pumilio (assembly GCA_030674055.1). Classification (NCBI taxonomy): domain Eukaryota; kingdom Metazoa; phylum Chordata; class Mammalia; order Rodentia; family Muridae; genus Rhabdomys; species Rhabdomys pumilio. The sequence goes on along the minus strand of JANHMN010000018.1, from coordinate 16,330,485 downwards.
AGATATTTTCATGTTGAGAAATAAATATTTGGCCTAGATACGTAGTCTTTCTTGTTTCCTCTAAGGAGGGATAAAACACAGGAACTGACTGCGAGGGTGTCTGTATTTTGTTCTCTTTCAGCAGACATTCCACACGCCAAGCCTTGGGGACGAAGAGTTTGAAATTCCACCGATCACGCCTCCTCCAGAGTCAGATCCCACCCTGGGCATGCCTGATGTACTGCTACCCTTTCAGACTCTCAGCGATCCGTTGCCTTCCCAGGGAAATGAGTTCACACCCCAGTTTCCCCCTCAAAGCCTGGATCTTCCTTCCATCACAATCTCAAGAAATCTGGTGGAGCAAGATGGTGTGCTTCATAGCAACGGGCTGCACATGGTAAGCTCTCCATTCACTGCCTGTGACTATGCTTTGTCATTTGTCTTCCTGGTAAGAATCTTGGAGGCTCTGTTCAGAAATATCCCTGTCTGATGGGCTGGTGGCCATTTAGATAATACTCTGATTGCCCTCTAACCATAGGTAATACTAGACTGATATCTGGTAGTGGGTGATTGACGGCCACAAAGGATGGCCAACAAGAGTCTTCCAATATGAAATGAACTTGAGGAAGGATGGCTTACTTACTACAGCTTTGAGGGTAGCAGGTCTCCTCTGGCCTTTGTTTTAATGCAGAGGTGTGCTAAAAGTGAGAACTCACTCAGGCAAGCCTTTGAACGTGGAAGCCTGTCTTAGGTGCCTGGGTCTTTTGAACTTGTTGAATTAGAGTGTAATGTGTATGGTACATGGTTTGTTCTCATCTCCAATCAAATTTCAATGATACAGAAGAATTGGGGGGAGGGGGTTTCTGATTATAACCAGTAGAGGAAAAAATGGCCTGTGTTATCGTGTGAAATACACCTAATTGTGTTATTTATTGTCACAAACATCGAATAAGGCACTCTGGAGAGCAAAGATTACTAATGAGATAATTTTATTTATATTTTTCTTAGTGTGCAATTATAGTCAGCAATCACCAGAGTAAATCCATTTTAAGTATTTTAAACTCTTCTGCTGGGATTGTGTCTTTTATCTTGCAGCACAGTATATAATGTATTTGTGTCTGTGGAGGTGAAGCACTAACCAGGCATCTTAAAACGAGATTAATAGTTTATAGGGTTCTCTCTCTTTTTAAACCCTGATAAAATGAGACAGATGTGCTGGAATAACAAAAACAAATCCTATTGCTTGTTTACATATTTCTCTGTGCATTAGGACCGTGCCAGGGATGTTTATTGGTTTTATTTTTAATTCCCTAGATAACCGCGCACGATTGTAAAATATGTAGTGGATTAACGGTGCAAAGATGCAGTGTGCTTTCTGAAATGTGACATTACTTCCCCAAATAGGATTGCGGCAACATCATTTTCTTTTCCTGTGATCTTTTGTGTTTGAGCTGAACACGAGGGTTTTTCATTTTTATTTTTTTTCCAGAGAAGAATGCAGTGAGCAGGCAGGAAGTAGTCATTAAGTATTCATAAATGTTCCCTGACATCACAAATAATTATTTCCTGTGGACTTTCGGACAGTTTTCTTTTTTCGACACTGGAGAGGGGGTTCTGTCTTCCTCTAGCTTGTAATATACTTGGAAAACAATAAAGATAAAAAGGTGTTTAGTCACCAAGGGAGTTTACTAGGGCAGCCCATATTTATAGATACTCAGCCAGGCTCGTTCAAGTTGCAGAAATACTTAAAAGACCATATAATATATGCTAAAATGTGTACTTTATTAAATTGGTAAATATTTATTAGTAATATAAGAATCTGCCTTTAAATTAAACATCTGATGAATTACCTTGCCTCAAAGCTATAAAACTGTTATTGCTGCTATAAAAAAGTGTAAAGGAGGCATTTTGACTATGAAATTTCATTTCATGGTCAATTGAATTTACTATATTGGAAAGAACTAAAGATGGAATCATAAAATAATTATGATATTCACATACACTTAAAGACAATGCTTTCCCGGGCTGGCGTTGGAAGCGAGGACTCAATTTTTAATGCTTCTTTTGTAATGTATGGCTAATCAGTAAAGCAGTTCAATTATTCCATTGATTTCTTCTTTTTTTTAAGTATAAGTACTTAAAGTGCAGGCTCTTACGTGGACCACATCATGGTTATGGCTACTGGTTTAAAGTTCTGCGCAACCCGAATGCTATTTATTTTGGCTTGAAGCAAACTAATCTTGTTGGAAATTCTAGTTGAATTTCACCTTGAAAAATGTCATGGGGTTTTAAATCACAAATGTTGAGAAAAATAAAATGCACCAGGACAGAATTATGATGAATACAATGTGTCGTTGGCTTTGTTCTGTGGACTCCTGACATGTTCACCTGTAAACTTGAATTCAGAATCGCCAGAGGCATGGTTAAAAATGGGTTATGTCAAGGTTCTTCTCTATCTCCCTCTGGGTACTGAGGTGCTGGCTACATCATAATACTCAGCAGAAGCCTCCTCTGAGATTTCTTGTAGGAAGGTCAACACAGAAATAATAAATAATATTGTGTACATCATGCATGCAGCGTCTTAGGGCACGTGGACTACTTCATACCTTATGCAAGTAACAAGTTTTATTATCCAAATGAATATAGCTGGCTGTGAGGGATTGCTGTGGTGAATTAAGCCCATCATATAAGAAGAAAAGCCAGTTTGTTTATGTCATATCGGACCAGCTTTTCCTCAGAGCTCCATCAGCGTTGCTCTAGCAAGACTGACAGTTTGTCAGAGGACTGATTAGCTGTATTACGACGGGCAACAAGCACAGTATGTTTACCGTCCTTAAATTTATGCCGTTGTATTTAAAAAACAGAAAGCAGAAGCAAAAGAGGAGAGATTTAAAAATGTCCAATGATTAGCATTCACATTTCAGAAAATGCAAATACCCCTCTGGTATTCAAAAGAGAATTGCTGCAAAACCGAAGGTCCCGGCGTTTGTGGCTTCAAAGAGCAACCTTGATTTGCTTGGGGTGGGCACGGAGGTTTTAAAACAAGATGTGGTTGGTAGGTTGAAATCAACAGTAGACTCTTATTTAAAAATTTGTTACCTCTAAGCGTTATTGCCAGTTTAGCTGATCATCTGGAAATTATTTTAATCTACAAAAGATTGCAATTCTGAAAACCGACAATGTGAGCTCCAAAGGTTTCTTTTTTCTTTTTCTTTTTTTTTTTTTAACACCTCTCTGTAATCTGCCCAGCCTGCTGAGTAGCACCGACATCAGTAGTACATCAATTTCAGAAAGTGGATTATTTTTACTAGACAGCTATTGTGACATATTGGGTCAGTCATAAATGAAAGATATTCATGCAAGCATGCAATACTTGTAATGAAGTCTCACTCTGACCTTCTGTATGATTGATTCTGTAATTTAGTTTTCTCAGGCAGTGCCTGAAATGAAATGAAATCATGTTGAACAAGTTTTGAATACCCACAGTGCACCAGGAGAAGAAAAATCTGCAGCCCCAGAGGCTTGAGAGAGAGCAGATGAACGATTTATCTCTATGCTATTATAGCCTTTGCCAGCATTCAACATTTCTTTCTTTTTTTTTCTTTCTTTCTTTTTTTTTTCTTATTTGGCTTAAGTACTTAATTCTGCAGGTAGCTGTAAATGGGAAAATAAAGTGCCGTTCAGATTTAAAATGACAGGACAGGAGTATGTGCAGGGGACTGATAAAATATCTTGAATAGAACTGACCTTTCATGTAGCTGAAAGTTACTGGGGGATTCATTCTCATAATTACCATATAGATTATTTTTATTTCTTTCCTGCAATGAAACATTTCAGAGAGCAGGGCTGCTGATTGAATGAAAATTGAACTTGTTAACATTCTTTTCAGCTCAGCCTGTTGTACATAACAGGAGGTTAGCTTTGATGAGTTTCAAAATTCTCTTTGAGATCAAAGAAACAGACAGTGAAATAATTGTCTCCAGTTTGATATTTTGTATGCCCCCCTCCCGAAAAGAGAATTTATAAAACACACTGATAATTCACACACGCTTCCCGCAGACATTATGTTCCCGTGTAGAGGGCCTGTGTGCTCTGTTTGATGTTGCGTTGGATTTAATTGTGATAACTTGGGTGTGTAGGAAATGCCGGGTGCATGCTTGTAGCACATCAAAAGGAGTGGTTGAAAATTGAAAAGGGAGGAGGTGGCGGGAGCACATTTCAGTGTGAAGTGTCTGGATCTGCTCAGGTGAGAGAGCAAAGGCTGTGGAGGGACTCAGGCAGCCGAGTAGGCGCGTTTCACATGCCAATAACATGTTTAACACGCAATGCTGGTAGATAGCATTTGTGATCGGAAAAGTGGGAGTTTATCAAAATGACATGTCTAAAATCACCAATCGTATTTTCGCATTTTTTTTCCCACACAGTTGTCATGGTTCTAATCTTGATTAAGTTATGAAATAATTTTCTTGCTATCTAAAAACAAACAAACAAACAAACAAACAAACAAACTCTTACATTCAAAGAAAGAGCCCACTACCAATTAATGCATTGTTTTTAGTAATGTCGCTTAATGTGTTACAGATAAAACAGTTATTTCATGGGTCATTAATGTGTTTAATGTGTGGAACGTTCTATTAAAACAAGACCTTATTATTATTATGAACGTGTTCACTGCTGTTGTCAACAGAGGCTGCGCAGCTGAGTTCCGTAGGATGGTTACCGCTCAGCCATTGGGGACTGGCGAGTTCTCATACAGATTGAGTGATTGCTGTGCCTGAGTATTTTAAGTTGAGTTGCTGTCAAAAACCATTTCCATTGTTAGTTAACAATGAAAAAGGAGCAAACCCCTCACTTTTAGTGGACAAGGCCTTGACAATGTACAATCTGAATTATGAAACTGAAGCCCAATAACTGCTAGCAAAATCTTACAGAGTACCTACTAAGTGCTACAAGACTGTTAGTAACCTGAATTATACTGCTTATAACACAGTGTTTTGTGATTGCTGGTTTTGGTTTTGATGACCAGTGTCTTCTCCATGGACTGTAACACAGGGCTTAAAGCTGTCCATTACCGAAGACATCTTTCATGCAGCTCTTACTGTGTGCTGGACTGGCTGCCAAACATGCCAGGCCCAGATGCTGTACTGTTTGTTCTTCGCAGTGGAGCAGACAGTCTTAAACCATCCAGTGCTTAAAATATTCTCTCTGCTTGGCCTGTAAATACCACTGACCCTCATCACATGAGTGAGGCGCTGCCTTTAAGGTCAGACTCAGTGTTACCAATAAAAGCAGGCATATACACGGAGCTAATAAACACAATTAGCTATTGGGCAATGCTGTGTGTGGCAGCTCACTTGATTTGTTAGTTTTAAAGGGTCACTATTCTTCAACAGTGACCTGGTCAGTTTATTTCCAAGTCTCTTCTTGGTAGCTGGTATCGTCTGTAGTTGAGTGTTTCCAGACCTTAGCACTGATGAGGGACTGACTACAGAAGCACTGTTTTACAGTGCTCAGATTCCTGAATACAACCTGACAGGATGGCACAGTATGCGTTAGAGGCAAAAGCCACTCTGTGTGGCTATCCCAGATCCTTCCTGTTACCTGCCATCTTGCTGTAGGTGGCCTTTTCGTGATTAACACCACCCTACCCCCACCTTGACTCCCTCCAGAATAGAATCTCCAGGAAGGCAGCAACCTTACCTGCTGGTGCTGGTTGGCTGTGGGCCGGCCTTGGGGTTAGAGCTGTTTCACCTTTCCAGTGTATGAGTGACTGAGCAGCCTAAGAGCGCTCATTCACTACAAGGCATTCTTGGCTGCTACGCTAAATGGAAGGAAGAGAACTTAGCGTATAAACAGATGGGAAGCTGGAATTCATCTCGGAAAAACTCACTGTAGGATTAAAGGGAACAAGCATGGTGCTGAGTCTGCTAAGACCGAGTAGCTTCACTATTAGGAAAGGGAGTGATCTACCCTGGAGGTTTGGATAAGAAACTCTTGACGTTTTTAGTTTGCCAAGAAACAATGAAAACTAGACAGTTGTGCATAAAACTCAGGTGTGTGGGGGCAAGCCATAAACCTGAGGTCGCACGTGAGGTCATAAGGCTGAGCGTAGTGATTGAGCGTAGTGAGTGAGCGAATGAAATGGAACAGTGTAGACACTACGATGAATGGCGAGTTGGTGGAATGGCGGCGTGAAAGATGATGTAACTGACAAGAGTTTAGACTTCTCTTGCAGAAGATCCAGGTTTGGTCTCCTATGACTCCATGCCCACTTTGGGTGGCTCACAACCACCTGTAATTCCAACTCCAGGGAATTAGCTGCCTCTGGCATCCATAGGCACCTACACTCATGTGCCTATTCACTGCGCCACACACAGACATACAACTGAACACAGGAAAAAAAATCTTAAAAGTAGTAGAACAGGGGTGTAATTCTCATTGGCTTGTTATTGGAATTTGCTTCACGGTCTATGGGGTTAGAGATATTACTGGCTAAGCATTATGGTTTGCTTGATTGTTGTTCATTTATAAATAAAATTTTAACATTGCTATAGGACATGACTAAATAATTGAGCATAAAATTGCCGGCCTATATTTTGTATTTGTAGTTACCCTGGTATTTTTAATACAACATAACGTCTATTACAAGTAACTGTTTAATTATTTGAGTTCTCAGGAAATATTGATTAAGAACTGGCTCAGTGGAAATCTATTTAGTCACACTGTCTCATATTTGGGTTATTTGCTTCTTAATTGGATGCTGTCCTCCAGTGTGAAAACCTGATGCTGTTGTTATAGAGAATATTGACTCGACAGTGCAGATAAAAGGCATACAAATGCATTTGCATACAAAATTTAAAATGCCTTTTACGATGAGATCAACCCAGATGGAAGGAAGCACCATTTATTGAATGCATGTAGATTTAAAATAGAAAAATAATTTGTAATATTTAAAGTTTAAAAACGCAGAAGCATATAAGTGTACGTTTGGGAAAAACACCAGGGAAGATATTTCTTTTTATACCCCTGTAAGTTGCAGCTCAATACTTCAATGAATGTGTGAAAAAGATGTAACTATAAGTGTGACTTGAGTTTTCCTTGTTCAGGAAGTGAGAGCACACTGTATCTATCTGCCCCTCCCCCAGCCCACCCTAGTCTTATGTGTGTGATTTGCAGTCATGGCTCTGTAGTGGGGACTTTCATAATAAGGAAGGGTTTCTCAGTTGTCTTTTGGAGTTGGTAAGTTAAGGAGAACCTTTTGTTGGGGGGATAATGTTTCTATTACACCTTTCTTTTGCCTGTAATAAGGGAAAGTAGTGCTATTAATTTAGGCAGGTCCTAGGGTTCATAGACATATATTGTGACTTCTTCCTTTTGGTAGTTATCTGGTGTTTGGCTCAGCACCAAACAGTGGGCTTAGTCTTTCCTTATTTTAGCGATGAGACATTTCTTTACTAATACAAATTATCCACATTCTAGCAGTTGGATTTGGAGTCAGGAGAGATGGCTCAGTCTGCTACTCTTGTAGAAAGAAGATTAGCTTGTATCTCAACATCCACACTGCTCACAAATGCCTATATCACCAGCTCCCTGGGACCCAGTGCCCTCTTCTGGTTTCCCCAGGGATCTACACTCGTGTGCATATCTAAATACACACACACACACACACACACACACACACACACACACACACACAATTTAAATAATAAAAATAAGTCTTAAAAACAGTTCACTATTTAACAATAGGCAGGGTTTCAGGCAATTTACAAAAACACAGGACTACTGTCAGAAATAGCTATTGCCTAGACTCCTGTTTGAAAAATGAAGAGATCCTTTGACCAGGTACAAGAAGAAGCAACCCTCAGAGCAGTGATTCTTTTGTTGGGAGGCACATAGATACTGTGGTACTTCCAGGCCAGCAGGTAGCCAACAATACTTTCTTATGAGAGCAGATCATGAGGAGCCAAGTCTATCCATACCTGAAGACTTTCTACAGTTGAATACTAATCCTTGAGTCATCTTCAAACACAGATGGAGGTAGCCACCTAGACATGTATACTAAATATCTCAAATTGACTTAGGTGGACTGCCTAGGAGGAATGGTCAGTTCTTATTTATTAGAATGAATAATTCCACTAGGTAGAAGACACACTATTGAATAACCAGTAGCATCCTTGTATGCTGCCATCCAGGTATCCTTGACCAGTCTGTCAGATTCATTATTTTCTACACATTATCCATCTTGCAGCCTAAGGACCCTGCTGCTCCTGGCCCTGTGTTGGCAGCATCCAGTCTGCTGTGTAGTACTGTATCCTGTTCTGTTCCTTGCACCTCCACAGATCACCTCTGTTGGTTATGTGCTGCTCCTTTTCCTGGCTGTTGATGTCTGCCTTCTTTTGTACCTTAGCTCTGGGGGCCCATTGTCAGGGAAGGGTCCTGGCATCTCCCAACCTTGTCCACTCTGGCCCATTGCCACCTGTCTAGTCCTGTTCTGTGTCTTTTTTCCTGGCTAACCTTGCCCTGAGCACCTATGAGCATGCTCTGTGCTGTCTCCCTCAACTTGTGCATGCAACTCCCTTGTCCTGGAACGTAAGTTTTTCTCAAGAGCTGAATGAAAACTACCTATGGTTTGCTGGTGGGGCTCTTATCTAGTGTGAGTGAACTCCTAGGTTTGAAGTCAGAACTACAACATTAAATTAAATAGATAGATAGATAGATAGATACATACATACATACATACATACATACATACATACATACAAACAAATAGGTGATAGTTGATGGGTGGATAGATAGATAGATAGATAGATAGATAGATAGATAGATAGATAGATAGATGGTGTTTCAAAGGTTCCTGGCATTCAAATCCTGTTGCTCATAACAGTCTCTTAGAATGCAGTACTTGTTTTGCTTGTATAAGTTGACCACTGACAAGTCTTTCAAGACCTAATTTTATAGAGAAGAATTGATTTATAAAAACATGTTATATTTCTTTGGGCTTTGCTGGAGGTTATGTCTTGCCTTAATATCCCATTCCTACTGGGAAAAGCTATGAGCTCTGTTGGAGAAGCATATAGAAATTCTTCTGACTTGTGAACTGTTGCAGTAAATATGACGAGTTATCCTTACTTCTGTTAAATATCTAAAAGATTTTCTAGTTTCCAAAGACTGAATCTTAAAAGATTGGGAATTAAATGCCTAAGAATTAATTATTTTTTGTTTTAAAACATAGGAAGTCCTAAGATCAATTTGTTTTGTGGTACCAGGGGCTGGAACCAGGACCCCACCTGTGGTGGACAACCACTCTTGTGCTGAGCTACATTCCCACTTAGGCATCTTTTAAAGATTACTTTTTAAATTGAAAATGACTAGAGCTATTGAGGCTCAAGTTCTTCTGAGGAGCTGTTAATAATCGGTGGCTCTATTGAAGCTTAAACCCTTTACACTATAGAGTCTGTACTATAGAATACATAGTATGCACAGCCTGTACTATAGACTGTATAGTATAGAGTCTATAGGCACTCTGACCACTAATCTTCTTATATGATAGTTCTCCAATATAGGAAGCTGGGTAGGGTGACTGTGGGCCGTGAGGAATGTTGACACATCTTAATGAGTAGGTAATATGATTTGGAATTTTCTTGAATATATTCTAGGGGGGTTCTTGATATCTTGTCTTATGGGAAATTAAAAAAAATGGGCCAATAACTTCTTGGGTTATTAACATTTTGGCAAAGCCTTGACCTCCCCACCAATATTCTTCACACTAATTCCCCAATTGCAAAAGAACACTGCCTTTTTAAAATGAAATATAATCAGAGAACTCAGTTTAGAAAACAAATGGGCATGAAGATGATTCTGTTACAATGGATGATGGGGGTGGAGAGTCCAGGGTCCATTCTTTTCTCTTTCTGCTGGCACCATGCATCCTTTGGGTGCCATGGTTCATTAGAGAACCATTTTGTTATTGAGCAAGAGTCATCAGCCAGTGACTAGAGGCCCAGGGACTCGCTCATGTCTGTCTAAGGATCGATACAGTAATAGTGCCAGCAATACAATAGCACCAATAACCAGTAGTCCTAGGGGTTAAGTTAGGAAACATGCTGAGTTTAGTCCAGATCCTGGTACCCAGAAAACACCCAGGGATGATTCCTTTTTAGCCTCCCAGCAGCCAGCTCCACAATAAAGGTGTGAGTGGCAGGTGGCCCCTGCCAGCAGGGCTTGGTTCTTAGCCATCACTTTGCTGATGAGAAGCCATTGAAAATGCTGTGTTTGGGGCCTGCTCAGTAAACATATATCTGGGATGATTTTCGCAGGCATTGGAACAACGGGAATCAAGTGTCTCCTCTGTGGAGGATAAAGCTGCATAAACCAGACTTAGTTGATATTAGTTCACATGGCTGTACCAGTTAACTAAGACGTTAGTGCTCACCCAGAAGTCATTGTATTGAACTGGACTCCCAAAGCTGCTTGAGAACAACTTTAAAACTTCCAGAAGCAAGTCTGAAAGGATTTAGAAAGCATCCCAGAAAGATGTGTGTACAAGGTACCTAACAGTGGAAGTACAAGTATGTGAGTAATGCTGGAATCTCAGAAGAACAGGAAAGACTGGACAGTGGCTCATGGCTTGTGATGGGGAGAGATGTCCTGTCACCCCAACACTTTGAAGACTGAGTTAGAAAGGATTAGGAGTTCAAGACCAGCCTTGGCTACACAGTGACTTTTGAAGTGAGCTTTGACTACATGAGACCCTGTTTCAAACAAAATCAAGAGTTCAGGGCCAGCCTTGGCTATGTTGTGAATGTAAGGCCAGCCTGAGCTACAGGAGGCCTTGTTTCAAACAAAACAAAACAAAACAAAACAAAACAAAACAAAACAAAACAAATAAACAAAAGAATTAAATCCAGTGGTTACTTTGATTTAACCGTTTTTGTGTTACCTTCTGTTTTATTCCTGAGTCCTGATTAAGTTCTTGCGTGTTGTTTGTCTGTTAACGTTTTATAGTTAAAAATTTATTTTATATTTCTTTGAAGAAGTGTGAGCCTTCTCACTGTTCTAATCCCATTTCTTATGATGTGATTCTCACTGACAGTGGAGTCACTCTTTAAAAGATAAAAACGGACTTTGTTTTAAAGTTACACCCCAGTTTATCTTCTCTGTCTTGGATGTCACTCTGGCTTAGTAATCACCATGTGGAAATGATATTGTCCCCTGAAACCATTTCTAGAGGGGAGGTTAAGCTCAAGTGGGTGGCAGCCAGAGACGCTGTGGAAATACCACAGAACCCAGAGGACCTGGTCCACACCCCCAGTTACCTGGTCCAGCTGTCTGTTCAACTGAACTGAAGAATAATCAGTCCACTCCTATCTAACCCGCTGCTTTTAAAAGCTTGCCAATGCTTTGTAGCCTGGTGAGGTGATTGTTTACGCAGCCACTATTCTTTGACATCGCTTCTTGTTCAGTAACACTGAGACTATGTGATTGAGAAACCAGATATTCAATCAATGTATTTATTGACAATCTTCTGCTTTTTTTTTAAAAAAAAAAAAAAAAAAAAAAAAAAAGCCTTACCAGAAAGATTCCAGAGAGGAACAGTAAAGAATCCTTAACTTCATATTAAAATGAGATTCTAGGTCACTGTGGGGTCAAAAGAATTAGATTTTAGTAAGATCACATTTACCCCCAAAGACAAGTCTGCAAGAAGTGGCTGGAAAGACATGCCTTTATGTTGCCTTCTTTGCTCTTTAAAAAGGGATGCAAAGAGAAAGAGGCAGCAATAGCCTTACTGGCTTCATATAACCCCCCAAACAAGGAAGGCTACTTCTTAAGTCAGGGAAATCATTTTCACAAAATAATGCTGTTGGGGAAATCCCCACCTGCTATTCTGGCATAGTTTTAGAGGTATTATGGCATTAAATCACGGTGGGCTCAGCAAAAGAAAACAGAAACTAAGTGGGTTTAATTGGAAGCACTGGTGTGGGAGCCGAGACACTGAATGACTTCCAGATACCCCTGGGGGTGTAAATTCAGAATCTTGATGGCCCTGCTTAACATTGACTACATGGGAAAGATTCTCTAATGCAAACAGATTCTCCTCTGTGAAATCACAGGTCCATGCCTCTCTGATCACACTCTGTGCCTTTCCATGAGGGTTCGCCAGAGGATGGGCCCTCCTCTCACACAGTGGGTCACTGGACCAGTGCTGGGTATGAGAAGGACATAGACTCCTTGGAGAACTCCTAAAGGGTGGTCTCTTTTGGCCAATTGTCTTTGTACAGAAGTCATCCAAGAACTGTCGTATAGCAAGACAGCTGGGTTGTGTCTTTGCATTTTGTGCTCTGGCCTTTCATTTTTGTGACTTGCATCTAAACATCTCGGCAAAGCTGCAGATGGGTCTGACTCACCTACAGGGTTGCTGACCTTGCAAGTTCATTGGTGTTTGGAAAACTAAATTTGTTTCTCCCTCACTCTTATCTTTCTAGGATCAGAGCCACACACAAGTTTCACAGTACCGCCAGGATCCCTCCTTGGTCATGAGGTCAATTGTCCATATGACGGATGCTGCTCGCTCTGGGATCATGCCTCCTGCCCAACTGACCACCATCAACCAGTCTCAGCTCAGTGCACAGCTGGGCTTGAATTTGGGAGGAGCCAGTGTGCCCCATACATCTCCTTCACCTCCAGCAAGCAAATCAGCCACTCCCTCCCCTTCCAGCTCAATCAATGAAGAGGATGCTGATGAAGCCAACAGAGTAAGTTATCCATGGCTTAGTGTGGAGCCGAGCGGATGGCTGGGCCAGTTCCTGCTCATGCTACAGCTTGCACTTGAGGGATCACCTTCCTTTCTTCACAGAGTTGGAGACACCTAAGGTGTCAACAAATCAGTGATTTTAGATTTCATTTCTTTTGTTCACACACAACTTTTGGTGAAAGGGAAATGAAATAGAAGACTAGGGTGAGAGACCAGGTCTCCATGAGTTAGGAGACCTGAGGCATACCTGGTCTTTTTTGACTTGATTGTCACACTATGCAAATGGAAGGGCCTATACCCTGCTTCCAAATATTCCAGACTTGAGAAATTCTAAAGGCTCTCGTTCTGTTGTTGATATGAGCAAATTTCTCCCATCTTGTTGGGTGACCACACTTAAGTCGGGCTCTGTCTCAATGATGGCCGCTCAGTGGATTTGAATTATTCTGTCCTTTGCCTTTGTCATTGCAGAATATACTTTTGAGTGTACATAGAGTGTTCTATCCCCGCACATTGCAGATGTGACTTTCCTGAATGGCCAAATGGAGAGCTTTAATGAACATGAACTTTGTGATGGTGCATAATTACTTATTATGCTTCTGTTAACGGTGTATTTTGGATCTGTTCTGTGCTTGTCAGTTTTCTTGGTTTTCTTGATGTAAAGGTTTCTAAGAAGCTGGCATGGTGCTCAGTGGTAGGGAACATGTCTACTATATGCAGTGCTTTGAATTCAACTCCCAGTACCACTTGAAGGAGAGAGAGATAGAGATAGAGATAGAGATAGAGATAGAGATAGAGATAGAGATAGAGATAGAGATAGAGATAGAGATAGAGATAGATAGATAGAGAGAGAGAGAGAGAGAGAGAGAGAGAGAGAGAGAAAAGAAACAATATTGCCCAGAGGAATCCTCCAGTGGTTCTGAGCTAGTTAAAACTAGTTCCAGGTGGCATAATTGATGCCACTGCACAGATTATAGTCATTTCGGCTTGTGAGTTGAGGAAGACTTTACTGAGAAGGTTGTATCTGAGGTCTGAGATGCATAAAAGTTTGTGAGGCGGAAGAGAGAGGCCAACGTTTGAGTTCAGGGAAAAATGCAGAGCAATGGGAACTGTGTGTCCGTTTATGAGTGCCGTGTAGTGTGGTATAGGGGAGGGCGGGGATAGAAGAAACCACATAGGGTATGCAGTAGTATCAACCAGTGGTGATCGAGGGTTGATTGTTTGTATGCAGTGATGGCATAATTGGATGGATGCGGCCTCTCTGCCTGTCAGTAGACAACCGTACACAGGGAGGGTCAAGAGAAAAAGAGATTGCCTAGCGGAGACCTTTATGCTAGCTGGTTTGCTTTCATCTGCAAAAAGAACAGGTATAGGGTACCAGGTTAGCCAGAGTTTCTGAAGAGGATGAATAGCTAAGATTCGATGATAAAGTTGAAGAGATAAATTGGATTCTGGTTTGAGAGCAAACGTGGATGAGTTAGCTTGTAGTGGGGCAGTGGCATTTTAAAGTACTTACATTGTAGACTGGAGCTCAGTCCTTCAGAGCCGAAACTTTGGGGTCTGGGACCGTGTGTAAGACAATGTTAGGAGTAAGCCAGTGTGGCTAGAACTCTGAGAATCATTATTATAACTACCAAGAGGAAGAAGAGGGTGACTAGAACGATGTGGCAGAAGGAGGGGATTTAAGGTGGAGGGTTTGGCCCTGAGGTGTCCAGTGAGCATCCAGCTGGGTAGTGAACTGACTAGCGCAGAGTGAGTAATATCCTTTTTCACAGAGACTTCACTGGCAAGAAAGCAAGGCGTTGGTTGTGGCTGCTTAGCCAGCTATGCCTTTTCAGATCCAGCTACAATCCTTCTTTCCATTCTCCTGCACTCAGGTTCCATGTCAAACAGAAACTGTCCAGATGACACCTGCCTGCCTTACTCCAGTTTAACTGAGAATGTGTTCTCATTTGTTGTTCAAACTGTGGGACTCATCATTTCTAGTTAAGTCTTAAAAAATAATGGTGGTCAGGACAAATTGCATTTTGCCAAGAGAGACCTCAGAACTTGGGGACATGTGACAATAGCTTTGCAGAAAGAAAACCTGGGTTCCATTAAGTTTCTACCTGAAAGAGGTCTGCTTCCCCATCCAGGTTTCAGCATTGGGTAGAATTTAACAAGTCATATTTATTCTGAAAATTTAGGGAAAAAGAGGAGGCTATGGTGTCTACAGAATTACCAAATAAACCGTGTAAGTTCTAAAGACTGGTGTTTTAGAAAGAACAGAAGTGCAGTCCATTTGTATGCTTTGTAGATGTGACTGTCACTCCAAACAGTACAAACTAGAAGGCATCCAGTGCTTCTCAAAGACTGAAATATGTAGTGTTCTCCAGGAAAGGTTACTGCTTATTATGTTTCTCCCTAAGAATTTTTAGCAATTGGATTAAATTCTAAATGCCCCTCATTTAGAAAGTTTTTAAAACTCCAGTGATATTTGAATTAAGAGTCACATTCATAAAAATCCAAATTGATCCAAATTTAAATCACTTATTATTCATCAAGTCCAAGTCTGTCTTTATTTAAAGAGATATGTCCTCAAACACTTGGGGATTCTTGATGACGATAACAGCAGACAAAAATATCTTCACTGTATTTGCACTGCAACCTAGGTCAGAGAAAGCGGAGGTGGGTGAGTCATTTGCCTTCCTTCTTGGATGGGTATTTCTATGATATGGTCAGTAAAATGCAGGTGATCGGGTCTGTTGAGAAGGCTCGGTGATGCAGAGCACTTGTTCTTGTACAGGTTTCCAGCACCCATATGGCTGCTCGTAACCTCCTGTAACCCCAGTTCCAGAGGACCCAATGCCCTCTTCTGATTTCCATGTGCAGTGCATACATGTGTATAAACATACATGCAGGCAAAGTACCCACACACATAAAATAAAAATAAACAAAGCAGCAAACATACAGCAGGCGACAGCAGCACGTGAATAAGAAGCTTGGGTGTGTATAGATTTGAATCTCTACCCATTATGTATGCAGGGTTCTGACTTGGGAGTCCACGGTGTGAATGTGTCTCTGTGCAGTGCAGTGTATTCAGGGTCACTTGCCTTATGTACTGAATAGCTTCCTCATAGCTTTTCTGTTAGTCTTGGTGGTTTTAAGTATCAACTTGTATTCTTTTACAGTCTGTTAATGTTACGACGAGTATTCATTTACTTTCTATCTCTAGTTAAAGTGGTTTTGACATTTTTATATTTCTCGTTATCGTGTCCTTTAGAAAGTTATTATTTTAGAAAATAAAGATGACCTTTCCTTTATTGTGCAAGTGTAGTGATTACAGCTAATTTCTATTTGCACTTCCAGAGGCTCATTAGCACAGCAACCTTCTTGTAAAAGGGGAAAAAAAATCAGGCATACAAAAATCAATTCTGACCAGTCATACAGATGGCATGTAACTATGGCAGGGGGCCTTGTTTTAAATATGCTAATACATCCACATCTAGAATGTTATTAGGATTTCCTTCTAAACCATCTCACTGTGAACTGTCTTGCTCTCTCTCTCTCTCTCTCTCTCTCTCTCTCTCTCTCTCTCTCTCTCATGTGTGTGTGTGTGTGTGTGTGTGTGTGTGTGTGTGTGTGTGTGTGTTTTGCATTATACATAGATAGCGTGGCCTGGTACAGAGTGTTCGGGCTTTCATTACCCATAATTGCCATGGAAAGCATATGTTGCGAATATATTGAAGCTACTTCCTGGTCTCATTAATCAGTGTTCTAAATGCTAATCTCTGCTGTCCAGTTAACTCTAAGCAAGTGTGCCCCTCCCCCGCTTTTGGTGGTAATTCATCTGTTGATGATACTTAACAAAACCTTCAAAGAGCAACTGTGGCTTGGAGTAGGTCTTGCTGCATTTTCTGCGAGTTCATTTTAGGCAGTGAATTTTCTTCCTGCTTTGCAGGCCATTGGAGAGAAAAGAACAGCCCCAGATTCTGGCAAGAAGCCCAAGACTCCAAAGAAAAAGAAGAAGAAAGATCCCAACGAGCCTCAGAAACCAGTGTCAGCATATGCCCTGTTTTTCAGAGATACACAGGCTGCAATTAAAGGTCAAAATCCCAATGCAACCTTTGGAGAGGTCTCAAAAATTGTAGCATCTATGTGGGACAGCCTTGGGGAGGAGCAAAAGCAGGTAAGACAAGCATCTGTCATGGGCATGTATTTTAAAAGCTACTTGAATATTCCTTATATCTAATGTGATTGCTTCTTAAGAAAGCCTGTCTAAGCTATGGAATTAAACACACATATAAGTAAATCCAAACAACTCTTCTTGTATTGATTTTTAGTCAACTTAAGGGTACATGTTCAGAATCCATTCACAGGAGACTTGGAAGAAATCCGGCCAGCAGCCTGCAAGCATAAACTTTTGATGATAATCTTTTCATTTTAAATAATGTGGAATTTTCACCCTTTGTTCAGAAAGGGCCCTACAAAGGGATTAGGTCCGTCCTGCTTGCTTTTCCATTGATCATCTTTCTGAACTCCTGTGCTATCCTGGTGTGTTTCCAAACTTTGAAGCTGCCTCTGCATGTCTCATTATTGTCACTGGGCATTTGAAATTTTATTCCAAGTTCATTTTAAAGCTAGGTAGTGTGAGAGGTATTCAGAGATTTGCCATGCTGGTGGGAGATACTTCCTCAGGGGCCTGCTTCCTCTTCAACTACTCAGCACAAATGAAGGGAAAAATGGGGGTCCTTTGGGCTTGGTCCTCCCTGCTTGCATAAAACTCCAATTACCTTTAACAGGAGTTTTATATATCTATGGGAGAACAGACCCCTATCTATGATGAAACAGAATGATGGCTTCAGAAGGGGGGTCGTGGAGTAATGTATATCATGAACTCATTCTCTCAGTGTGTTCAGTGGAACCGTGCAGCTATTGAATCTGCCTGATTGCTTGCCATGTGATTATTACCATATACCCCACACTGATGTCTGTCCCCAAATGGAATTCTAAGGAACTAGGAAACTACTGCCACAAACTTAACAGATTCCAGAGAGGGAGAGTTTGACTTTGTTCTAACAGCCAGCCATCAGACCCTTTAAGAAAAATGAAGCCCAATTCGTATGTGATGCACCAGCCCTTCCATAAGTCCTTGATCTCGGTATGGCATTCTCCATCTTTTATTATTTATGACTTCTGCTTCTCCTTTTTCTCCAAGAGAAGCCCAAGATTCAGAGGCCTCTATCTTTTTTTTTTTTTTTTGTCTAATTAAAAAAAATATTATGTGTGTGTTTGTTTGTTTTGTAATCTGGGGCCACCATGCATGTGATCCACATCATGCATGTGGCGGTCAGAGGACAGCTTTCAGTAGTCAGTTCCAGCATGTGGGTTCCAGGGATTGGGCTCTGGTACCCAGGCAGAGCAGCCAACACTGCTCAGCCGTCATCTCCTCAGCCCCTCTAGGTTGACTTTAAAGCTGTAATTTGGTGCAGTGTAGGAAGACACGTGAGGGAAAGTTGACACTGTTGGAGAAATCCTGTCCTTATTAGAATTTAAGCCATTTGCAGAAGATGGTACTCAGTGCTTGTTGGCTGTCTAGCAAGAGGCCTCCGGTGACAACCTGAGATCATTTTCCCTTTTGATCATCAAACATCAACAAAACAGGGTTTGGGTGTAGGTAGGCAGGGAGTGTGTGTGTGTGTGTGTGTGTGTGTGTGTGTGTGTGTGTGTGTTTAAAAACCCTTGAAATCAAAGCTGGGCGATGAGGTTTTTAGGTGAGCCCTGTTTACGTGACCTAATTTGTGCAGCAGGTTTATAGCTAAGAATTTATAGCCTGAGGGTGGTGCTAATTGTGGTCTTATTTTAATAGGTATATAAAAGGAAAACAGAAGCTGCCAAGAAAGAATACTTGAAGGCCCTGGCTGCCTACCGGGCCAGCCTTGTTTCTAAGGTAAGCCTGCTAAGTGTGGGAGCCGTCCTTGTGCACGGGAACCTTCAGTGAAGCTCCCTAAGAGCTTTTTGTTAGACTCTACCCACCCACAGTGTGAACACTAGGGCTGCTGTAAGCTGCTGGAGCTGAGTTACTGCTAACGGACTTGCTGTTCTTTCTATCTGTGTTTGTAGGCATCTAGATACCTTTTAAATAGCTTGTGTTCTTTCCCTGGGTGGGGAGTCAGATCTGGGTTAATGTCCTCCGTTTGAAACTGGAGCTGTGCTTGCCGGGCATTTTTTGAACATACCGTAAGTTCTCTGGTAGTTACGCTATTGTAATCGACAGTAGTGCATTTTTGACCCGTTGTTTCACATCATATAAATAAATAAGCCTCATGATTATTTAAAATAAAATCATGTTCCAGGTACTAAGACACAAAGTATATGCATTATACATAGAATGCACAGTGATGTGTTCTAAAAGGCATTAATATCTCAGAGCAGCTCTGCTCTATATCATTACATCGATCCAAAAGGAATGTGTGCCCTCCTTTCTTCCCTCCCTCCCTTCCTCCCTCCTTCCCTGTCTGTCTGTCTGTCTGTCTGTCTGTCTGTCTGTCTGTCTGTCAGTCTGTCTACTGGAAGTCCTAGGGATTAAACCAAAGCCTCACACATACTAAGCAAACACTCTACCCCTAAGTCCCACCACCAGACGTACAGTCTTACACTGTTATTTTATCACGTAGTTACGGAGGGGTTTTGCTTTTCTGGAATTTGGACTGGCTTTGGGGTAAATGGTTTGGACTAGCAATTTTTGTCCCAGACTCGTCTTTTCTGAGAAGTCGATTCTATTTTATCATCATCATTATCTCAAGTACGTGAGGCCTCAAAGCCCTATTGAAAGGCCTCTCTCCCTGTCTTCTCCTGTGCACCTGAGTTGTTTCTTCTTTGTGTGATGAGCCACACAAAGGGAGCTGTACTGCAACAGATCGACAGAGGGCCCCCTGTCTTTGTTGACAGGACACTTCCCACCTCATTAGAGAGAAATAAGATTTATCAGGTCAATAGAGAAACCTCTTTTCTGAAATTCTGGAAGATGCATTCTGGAAAATACACTGAGTCTGAAGTCAGGTGTGCAGTGGATGGAAAGCAGCTTGTGTGGACTCTGGGCGCTGTGGTGTACACAACCACCTAGAGATGTAGTTGATCGATAGGTTGGCAAAGGCAGGTAGAGTAGCAGCGTGTGCTTCTTAGGTGGACCAGTTTGTCGTTGGTTTATCCAGAGGCAAGCATAGGTGACCTCCGTATGTGATGGTGTCAGCAATTGACCGTATATGAATTTAAACCCAAGCACCACTATCTCAAAGGGAAATAACAGCCACTAAGACCTTCCAGACTGTGCTTGACTTAGAAGGGATAATTTCAAATATTGTGACTAGAGTCAGGATCCCAAACTATTTCCAAATGTCCTTTAGGCCCTTGGATTTATTTTTAGATAATTGGAAGGGACTAGAGTCGTGGTTGGGGTACACGTTCAGAAGAATTGCAACCAGGACCCAGAGCTCCCAGGAGGCAGCATCCAATGGCACAGGGTGGCTACTTTCCACTCTTCTGAAGAACGGCTCTGTATGGGAGTCCACAAGTTAAAAAGATGCTCAGTTGAAGATGTCCAGACTTGCCTTCACGTTGAGGATGAATGTAAACCACATCCTATTAGATTCATTAAAAGAATCTGGCCAGTGTGTCTTTGGTGGCAGGAGATCTTAGTCTTCAACTGTGAGGGCCACAGTGAAAGAGAAGAGCAGTAAGTTTGAATCATACTCCCGTTAATGCGCATCTCTGTGGGCAAAGCCCAGAACTCCCGCCCCAAGCTGTAACTCTCCTGTCCGCTGAATTTAAATCTCCAGAGAAGTGAACAGAGGCTTCAGTGAGTAAATCTGGCAAGTACCTCCACAGTCACCAACGCAGCTTCATTTACCTCTGAAATGCCACCTTAAAGCTCCTTGGTACCTTTGGCTAGTGCCAACAGTTTCCTTTATTGTTTCGTCCTTAAAACTAGCCTGGTGATTTTTAAAAAATAGAGCACATGAAGTTCTATTATGAAATGGTACATATTCTATTTTATGAGTCCTCTAACGCTCTCTAAGAATAAATGTGCACACTTATAGCATTGTGTACCCCGAGCCTTTAGAATAGGACCCTCCAGTAACATTCAGTCACATTGGGTTTTTAGACAAGAGTGCTGCCCTTACAAGAGTGGTGCTTTACAAAGGTGTGTCTGACCAGAGCCACCAGCTACACTGGGTGACTCTCCAGGAGGCCATTTTCAGGTTCCCTCAAGTAGCAGATTTTTATAAATCTGAGTCACAAAAAATGCAGAATTAAATATTTAAAACCACTAAAGATGTCTCAAGATACTTGATTGTTCCATCGTGTTCTTTGCTGACCCTGCCCCGCCCCCCACCAGGATAGGAAGCTAGGTCAGTAGTGGTTGTACTTGCCTAGCGTTCAGGAGACCCTGGGTTCCACCAGCAGCACCAAAAAACAGTCAAGCAAACAAAATAGGAAAAAGGATTTTATGAAACATAAAGGGTGAAAGTTTCATTAAGGTGAAACATTCAAACTACTTTTGCATGTGTAAAAGAAATTATTTTTGCAGAGTTGTGTTTGGGCACAAAATGGAATAGATTTATCAACACCGTTTAATAATGAGTTGTCGCACTGTATGATGTTTTAATGGTCTCTCTCCATCTGTGACTGTAACGATAAAGTCCAGGGGCCTTTGAAAATGGTCGTTAAACCTTGAAACTTCTCAAGCCCTGAGTTGCTTCCATTTGGTGTGTTTGAAGAATGTAGTTACAGTTTTCTTTTATTTGAGTGGTCATTGACTTAGGCAGATGGAGTTTTGACATTTTCTAGTGGTTCGGGTTTCTGGTGGCATCTCTTGCTAATTCCAGTGTACTCCCCAAGAACTAGAGACAGATCCTGAATGCATAGTGCCTGAAGGAATCTTCATACGGTAGCTTCTCTACAAGCTCAGTACCACACCGTGCCATGTTACAGAAGGGAAGAGACGAACGAATAGCCGTTCTCAAAGATCTGGAGATGTGCGTTGGTAGAGCTGTGTGTGAGCCATTGTCTTTTAGTACATGTTGCTTCACAAGGGAGGTTGGAGAGGTTAGAGTGACGAATTATTGCTTTTAAAAAGTATGTCAGTTCTATTGGATCCCAGGCAATGCTGTGTAACAACCAACCACAAACCCCTAGACATACAAAGATAAGCTTTATCGTAGAGAACCAGGTAGCTGGCTAGCCCTTCAGATGGAGCCCTGCTCTTCTGTCTGATTGAAAGAGCTGCACACTTGCAGTGGGATTCGGACAGTGGGCTGGCTGCTTAGTGAGGCAGGGCCGTGGCTCTTATCTTTCTGTGATGGCCTTAGAGAGTAAGTGGAAGGGTGGTGTACCACCCTGAAGGCATCAGCATGGGTCTGGGACAGCTTCACTGTCATCCCATCCCAGTGACCAAGAAAGGGCATCACAGTTGCCAGACTCACAGTGTAGTAGAGCAAATATGACTGTCTTCCGGAAGTGCTTAGACGGTGCTTGCTTTCATGGCAAAGACCTTGGAGATGGGGAAGTATGAATGGTGGTGGCTAGTTTCTGAGTTGGTTTATAGTTATTATTTATAGATTCTAACATTCTGGAACTTTATTCCTCTACGTGCAGGCTGCTGCTGAGTCTGCAGAAGCCCAGACCATCCGTTCTGTCCAGCAGACTCTGGCATCAACCAACCTGACATCCTCCCTCCTTCTGAACACATCACTGTCTCAACATGCGACAGTCCCAGCCTCACCTCAGACTCTCCCACAGTCGCTCCCTAGGTCGATTGCTCCTAAACCCTTAACCATGAGACTACCCATGAGCCAGATTGTCACATCAGTCACCATTGCAGCCAACATGCCCTCGAACATTGGGGCTCCACTGATAAGCTCCATGGGGACGACCATGGTTGGCTCAGCAACCTCAACCCAGGTGAGCCCTTCGGTGCAAACCCAGCAGCATCAGATGCAGCTGCAGCAGCAACAGCAGCAGCAGCAGCAGCAGATGCAACAGATACAGCAGCAGCAGTTGCAGCAGCACCAAATGCATCAGCAAATCCAGCAGCAGATGCAGCAGCAGCATTTTCAGCACCACATGCAGCAGCACCTGCAGCAGCAGCAGCAACAGCACCTCCAGCAGCAGATCAGCCAACAGCAGCTGCAGCAGCAGCTGCAGCAACATCTCCAGCTGCAGCAGCTGCAGCACATGCAGCACCAGTCTCAGCCTTCTCCCCGGCAGCACTCGCCTGTCACCTCACAGATCACGTCCCCCATCCCTGCCATTGGCAGCCCCCAGCCAGCCTCTCAGCAGCACCAGCCTCAAATCCAATCGCAGACACAGACTCAAGTATTACCGCAGGTCAGTATTTTCTAAGGTGCACGAGGCATGTGGATCTGAGCGAGGCGTAGGAGGGAAGGTGTACGGACCGGAACTTATAAGTTGACTCTGGTTATGCAGGAATGTGTAACAGATCAAAAGATCCTCTCAAGTGTCTATCAGATAGGCAATAAGAACGGCAGTGTAGCTGGGAAGCATCTTTTAGCAGACTAAACATCACTTTGTTTTTAAACAGGAAAGCTGCGCTCTGTCATGTGCTGCCTTTTTTATTTATTCAGGCTATACCTACAATATGTGAATCAACCCGTTAAATGAATCCTGGGACATACTGATGACTGTAAACTGGCCTTTCCAAGTCATAGAAAAAAAAAAGATGGCCTTATTTCTCCAGAAGTGAGTGAACCACATTTCCAGGCTGTTGGAACTCCTGAAGCCCTAACGTAAATACTAAGTACAAAGCACAGCTGTAACTACCTGAAATACGAAGATCCAGTTTCATACAAACCTTTGTATGATGTGAATAGTTGATGGCATTTTTTTGTCATGAAAAAAAAAATAATGTAAATCACAGACTTTTGCCAAAGCTCTTATTTTTTTTCTAAATGTCTCCAGAAAAAAAAATGCAAGTGATTAGATTCAATTATTGATTTATTTACTTACATCTACTTTGTATCCATGATGTCTCCGAATCAAACCAAGGTATATGTTGTGACAGTATCTATGGCCACTGTTAGCCCGTTACGTTCATTCCAATTAGAAGAAATGTGAATACTATATTACGTGTTTTGAGTGACGAGTTTGGAAAAATAAAAAAAAACACTGTATTTTTAAAAGGGAAATGCACTTAAATGAAGACAGTTATTACGAAAGTTAAAGATTTAAAAAAAAAAAAAGAAAAAGCAAGAGTTTTTATTATGATGTAATACCAGTAGAATATTGAATATTTAAAAGGCACACTACATCTGAGGTAATCAATGTAAATATTTTCTTTCCAAGTTGTAAGTTTTCATATCATGTGTTGTAAGGTTTTCCTAAGTGAGGCTTTAACGCAAACACTGGTGACATGAACCATTCATTGCTACCTTGCCTATTGTGTTTTTACGCTGTTTTATACTTTTTTATGAGTTATGATAGCAGCCATTAAGTTGTTTGTATTTTGCTTAACTAAAACAAAATGCTTTTATCTTGCTATAGAATAAACACATTTCAGTAAAATCTGTGGACTGTATTTTGATGCAACAGCAAGGACACTGTTCACTTTTCAAATAAAATGGAATGTCAAATTTTACTTTTGGTCCCTTGAATACATTAAGTCGGGGGACATGGCACTGACTAGCCCTGACTGGTCTGAACATCGTCCTCCATTTTCATCTGGAAGCACAGTCTTCATGAACAAGAATTTGGATTTTTACAGCCAAACACCAGAGCCCAAAACAAAGATGGGAAAATTTTTTTTGTAATTATCTTTTTGTTAAGATATAAATTTGATACAGATGATTTACAAATAAAATACAGACAAGCTGCAGATAGATTTATGTAAGGCAAAAATAATCAGCTACTAAAATAAATGGTGACCCCGATTTGAGGCCAGAATCAGAATTTCGGTGCCCATTTTCCCCCTTCTTGTCTGCTCTGTGGTGGCTTCTCTTTGAGAGCTGCGTGACCGTGATCCCCAGTTGTCTTGCATGATTAATTACAGCATCTGTCCTGTCAGAAGCTGTAATGAAGAGGTCTTGATAAAAATTGCAAATTACCACTGGCAACAGTCTTAAACTGCTTATGATAAAATGAAAATTAAAAACAGCAAGTGTCAAGCCTGACTAGAATCCTAATCTGAAAAGAATGCAGGCGAGCATGGCAGTGTCCATTGCTACTGTGTGCGAGACGTCCAAAAATAATAGAATATGGATTCCTCAAAGTTGTTGTACTTCAAAGAATATTTACTGTATGTTGTGGGTTATGAATAATGAATTTTGCTTTCAATATTTCATAATCCTCTCATACTCTGTATTATGTACAAATATTGAACAGCGAGAGATTCTAATTATAAATTTATAGGTTTCTTGCTGTAGAGAAATTTATGTCTAAATTGAAGCTTTTCATAAGATGTATTAGTTGACAGGTATCAGTGTTCAAACAGTCTTAGAAAGATGCCTAACCACGTCTACAAGGGACCATTTGTGCTCCCCAAAGCAGGGATCTGCCTGCAGCAGACCCATCAGGAGCGAAGCCAGCCCTCAAAGGGTCTTTGTGAATGGAAACCAGCACTACATAGAAATAAGAACCATTTGATATTCTGTTGTGGGACCTTTAGACAAATGTCTTCAACATTAATTGCTAAACTACATGTGACAGTAATTGTGTCTTAGTTCTGTAATTGTCATTTTGAAAACCCATGAAGTATTGCTGGGGAAAAAAATGTCACTAGTGATGAGACTTAATTGCAAGTGAAGTCTGTTTGCAACTGTTTGCAGTTACAGGCTGCTGCTGTCACAGCTATTACAGGATTTTTTTTTTTAATCTTAGATTTTTATCACATTTCATGAAATTATATAAAGCTACTTATGGTCAATTCCGGGAAAAGAATAAGATAATTTCTACAATTAGAAAAATTAATCACCAGGCAAAACCGAATATTTAAAACATCAAAAGATTTGAATTCTGTAATGAGTACCCCACTCTTGTTACCAAGTTGTTTTGATCAGGATTCACAAAACGCCTGTCTCTGTTTACATGCGCGTGACTGGTTTCTGTCTCTGAGTTGAAGTAAGGTTTTCGGGGACTCTTTCTTTAGTAGGTCAGAAATAAATCCGGGTAATGAAAACCTGTGTGAGAAGCATGGTACCTGGTTGAGTAGACCTTTAAATTGTTCCGCAGACATTGAGGCGCTCCCTCTCCCCACACCCCATCTCCATCACACACACCTTGTCTCTCCCCTGCTGTGGGAACGTTATTTTATTACTCCAGCTAACCACTGAGTTTCCTTTCTGCGTTCACATGTATGGCGTAAGGACTTTTTCATTTTCAGCTGACCCGGGGTCGGTCATTAGTTCCTGACTCAAAGAATACAAACTTAAATGCCTTCGTGCAGCATAATTTCTGCAATATATTACCACCTGACGGCGGTCTGAAGGCTTTTTCGAGACAGATGGATTAATATCTCAAGTTTAAGTAGGAGTCCTCCGCTGTCCACTCAGCGGGCTCCAGACGTCTGAATGGTCTCTTCCCGGTTCTCACTTCACAGAGCATTTTCAGCTCTGGACTTTAATCTAACCTTTCCTCCCCCTCACCCACCCTCTTTTGTTTGGCTTTTGTTTTGCAACAGCTGTTATTATCGTTTTTGGTCAGCTGTGATTGCTGGAGGCAAAATAGGACCAGATGGTGTTTTGCTATGCATGAATGGAGCATTAGCGGAGCCGGGACTGAATAGGCCAAGTTTGAATGGTGTCTATGCACCACCTGCCTGCCTTAGCTGTGGTGTACACATCACAGTAGCATGATCCGTCTCAGCCCTAGTAGAATCGGATGGGAAAGTAGAGAGCTGGGGTGGATTTTTTTTTCCACCATATTTATTGATCTTCCATGCACTAACAGAATAATGGACTATACAGTCCATTGGAGTTAATTGCATATGACACAGCATGGATATGTAAACCCATCACTCTGGAATTCTTGTTCACTTTAAAGATTTCATTGCTACACACACACACACACACACACACACACACACACACACGTAGTGAGAGAGAAGGAAATCATGAAAGTTAATGGGTGTGTAGGCTCAAGTTTAAAAGAATATTATTCTAAAATAATAGACATAAGAATCTGAGGTTGAGGGGGTTGACTAGAATATAGCTGAAAAGTGGCTTCTTGTCAGCAGTAATAACGTAGTAACAAACCTACCCTTCTGAGCCATCATTTGCTACACAAATAGTACTCAACCAGACTGGAATGTTCTTAGAAAATATTCTTACCCACATAAGTTTTTCTCTATATCCTTCAGACAAACCCTTAAGGATTCACGTGTCCCCTGCATGCGAAAGCTGGTGACTGAGCTTCGTCTGTGGAGACTGCAAGCCTACAGGTGTTTGCTTGTGTATGTTACTGAGGAAACACTAAGCCACCTGGGAGATGTGGAATCAGATATGCAGGCCGACAGCTCCATTTATTCGCCTTAGGCCCTAATTACTTAAATTTACTTCTGCAGCATGCAGAACACTGTGATGGGTCCCAAAGGAGAGACAGAGATAAATAGCACCTTCTGTTTACTTGGTATATGTTTGAAATTTTTCCTAATAAAGATTTTAAAAAATCATAACAGGCCATCCTTTCTTGGAGTTTCTCTTTTTTCCCCCTTGGGGCAGGGAAGGTACCACCACCACCTAAAATGATGAGGTGTGCCAACAGGAGACATAAAACAAATGTGTGTGATTTCCTTTTTAATCCGAGAAAAAATGAAAATTCTCATTAGGAAAGGGAGAGATTGCAACTGGCTAGGGGTAAGAGAGAAAGTTGCCTGAAATTCCGGATGGTTAGGAGCTGCCTTAGGGGTTGGGAGGTTGTCAGAAGCCAAGATGGAAATCTTGACCTAGAAGAGGAGATATCTCCAGCCCAAGGGAGGGCTGAAGAGAAGACTCAGGTTGGCAATAGAGGCACCGGAAGGCAGAGAAGAGAAGCTGACAGATGTGAGCATGCATCGTTCACGCAGAGATGAGCAGGAGAAAGTCCAGGAAAGGGAGTTTGTAGATCATCTGCTGAGGAATTGTTTAACTTGGGCTCTGAAGGTGTTCACATGAGAAAGGCTGGGCTGAATACAAAAAGGGCATGGCCCAGATGACATGTAAACCTGAATGGAAAATCCCCACTTGAGAATGTTCTCCAATATTTGGACTTTCACATTGTTCTATGTTCCCACCCTCACAAGAAGTCAAATCAAGGCCTTTTCCTTTTTCTTGGTGATTACAGTAGACTAGCCTTATTCTTATGTTTAGCATCAAGAGAGATCATTTTTCGAGTCTGCTGTAAGAAAAAAAAAGCTATTTTCACTGATGGGAAAATGTTCCTCTCAGAGCTTGAACTCCAACAGGACAGGATGAAAAGAAGCCCTGGCTTTGTTGCTGAGTCAAACCTCAGGCAGCACCAGGGCTTTGCAGGGAGTGTTGGTTATAGTCTCAATTTAATTTCAAAAAAGAACCTTCACAGACAGGGGCTGGCATGTGGACGCACACCTCTTAGCAAACGAATGATGCTCTTTTGTGAAATGCCTCATTATGTCTAGCACTTGTAGAGCATGCTGTACTTCCTAAAGCAGTTTACTGTGAATGACTTCTCCCATGTCTCAGCCGGGGGAGGTGGGAGTTTCCTCAAAACAAATGAGGAAACTGAGGCACAGAAAAAAATTGTGGCTTCTTCCCCTAATTATTTACAAGAGGCATAGGCACAAAACGCCAGTAGAAATTCACTCTAGTGTCCTGTTAATTTTACTTGATTTCAAGTACTTGAATACCCATAGCAGTTGTATGTGTGTTTATGTATTAGTGTGTAAAGTGTGTAATGGATGCTTGTGGGTGTAGATGGGTGACAGAAATCCATCACAACACTAAACAGAGTAATTAATCCATGTTTTCCCCATGGCTAGGCAAGCAGCAAGCCAGAGCAAGCGCCACCTAACCCATGTTCTCAATGGGGCACAGTGCCACATGGCACTTTATTTTGGTGTGAATACTTTCCAGTCTGATTGTTTTCGCTACCATGCTGTCTTTCTGTCATTATTTTGTGTTCTGGCAAATGGCTTTGACTTGTGTTCAAGTATTAGGACACGAGGTGCCATGCCAATGGCAAGGCGAGTGTGTATTGCTTCACCTGTATAAGAAAGAGGAAGTTTTGAGGAAGATGGTCTAGGATGGGAGTCACGTGGATGTGCATTGTTATGCATGATTTAGGGAGCCCAGAGAATTGATCTGCTTAATGTGGGAGAGTAGAGGGAGTATGTGTCCCTGGCAACCATGCAACAGCATCGTGCATCACCCTTCATGAGTTTCCACTCCATCTCTGAGAAATGCATGCCCTTGCTGGGTGCGGGGAATTTGACCCAGCTACTTGTCAAATGCAATATGTGTCCCTTGTCAACAAATTTTATTATGGTCTTGATTTTAAATAAAGGACTAAAAGTACCTTCTAACTGGTCACTTGCCAAGTTTGAGTAGACTGAAATTCTAAACATACCTACATGATAAGCCAGCCATGAGCGCTCTGTAAGCAAATATCCAGGGCTTTCGCTTGCCCAATCTTTGATTGACTTATCTAGACTCAATACCAGAATGGTTATTTTGAGATCTGGGTCTTGGGTTTATTTTCAGATTCCTGCCCTACATTTTCTTTCCAATTCATTTGCCTCGAATCCAAGGATATTGTTACCAAGAACGATGCGTTTGATAACATTTCTTGTTATATGTCACTGCTGTCGTCCCTCTAATGTGCAGAGAGAGTCTTAATTTTCCCTTTGTCACAATGAGCGGAAATGATGCCATGTCCTAAACCTGCCTTAATTGGTAATTTGCAAATTTGACACAAGATCTTAGTCCAAATTACTCAGGCCTGCTGAGCTACTCCTCACCCCTTTCTGCCCGTTCTTAATCCTCTCCTCTGTAATTGGTATTGAGCACGTGGAGCCCCTGGGGACAAATAACAGCATCTGAGGAAATTACCTACATACAGTCTGACCTCTTGTGTGCTTTTGGATGCCAAATTAAGACATCCGTCTTTGAATGTTGGGACAGTTACCTGGCTGAAAAGGCACTATTTTGTCCATAATAACATTTTTATAAACCATGCCCAAGTGCTGGCACACCTAGCTGGCAACAAGTTAATGCTGTTCAGCATTGTCTGGCCAGTTAACATGAGTCCAACTACAGTTATTTCCAAAGCAGAACCTGATTCTATGCCTTTGCTCTACAGTCTCTCCACCCCCACACCCCCACCTCCCAAAGTAGCTTAAATCCTAAGATCTTGATTGGCAGGGAGATCCGGACTTCTGTCAGTGAAACATTACAAGATTTCAATATGCTCAAGTTTGATGACCGCATTTGCTTCCAGATCATCAGAAGCCCAACAATAGTTGCCTGAGCTCCAGCATCGGCTAGACACTAACAGCCAGTGCAAACACACTGCATCTGAGAATGGGTTCAAATGATCTTTGGTGGATTCAACTGACTTACTTCCTGCTAGGATGTGTCTGTTCATTTGTAGATTGGGGCTACATTTGTGTACTGCTGGGGAACAGCTGGTCGTCTGTTGGGCAAAACAAATAAACAAAAACAAACAAACAAAGAAAGTGCAAGCATTTTTGCTATTATCCTCTGGTTCTGCTTCTTGAGTAAAGTTTCTAGTTGTCTTGGACAAGAACTTTTCAGAATTTTGTTTTAAGCAGCTACACTCCACTCCTTTTTTTTTTTTTTTTTTTTTTTTTTTAGAAATAATTTTTATGGCAAGGAGCAAGCTCCATCTGAGGTCTTGAGGTGCGACCTTGCCAGCACTCCACAAAAGGACACTGAGGAAGTACCACTGTTGGCTAGTTTATCTCCTCGGATTCTCCCTCTCTCCTTCCCTCCCTCCGTCCCTCCACAAACGCAGGAAATTAGCAAACTGCAGAACAAAATGCATTCAATGCAAAACAAATTGTGCAAGTGTGGGCCAGCATTCTGGGCACCTGGGTCAGGGTGCCTGCCATGAGTCTTTCTACCCTGGCACCCAGCTGGTAAGTCAAAGACAGCGTACACACAGCATGGGAAGATTATCTGGGAAAGGTAGCTGGTAGGGACTCAAACATCAGCCATGAAACTGGCTGGCCGCAGAATTAATAAGCTACATTTGGTAAGCCTGTGTTCTTAGGGTAGCTAAGAGTTTTATGTTTGATACAGATGGTGTTTATGTAGAGTTTGCGAGCTCAGCGTGAGAAGCAGTCGTAAAACAGACTGGGGTTTGGTACAGTTAGCACAATTAGTATTGTATAATTGAATGCCATAGCTATTACATAAAAATATTTTAAGAAGTAGGCTCTGCTCATACTTCCACAGTAGTCCTTAATAATAAAAGATGTGATGTAAACATCGTAGCATATTCTATGATGTTTACAAACTTACTTAAGGTTTGGCAGAGTTACAAATCTTGTCTGGGTTCTCTTTCTTCAACTGGTAAAAACCAGTTCCCCTCAGGTTCTGTAGCAAGCTCTGTTTGCAGTCCCCTGTGAGACCTCAGAAGCCGGCCTCATCAGGTCACCCACATGAATGGGTAGATATGGATAGCAATATTTTAGCATTTGTAAGACATAAGATTGCAGGCCACTCTGCGGGGAGTGCTTAGTTTCTCCAAACCAGCAAAGGAAACTTAGACTGGCCTAAACTGTGACAGATGTCACGTCAGCATATACTTGCATTCATCTTTCTAGGTAGAGATGGTAAATTTAAAAGATTTCGTTATTAGATACTATTCCTTCTAATAGGGGAATGTAGTGAGGGTGTGTTCCTCAAGTCCCACCAAGCTTCAAAACAACCCCAAAGAAAACTCACTTATTAAGTTTTAAGTGAAAGTTTCTTTTGATTGTGTTTATAAATAGTTCTTTGTTCCTGAACATAGCAAGGGACAGCAGCACATTGGAGCAAATGGCTTCAGTGGTAGCCTTTTTAATTTATTCACGACGTGTGCCCGGATGCATGCACACACGTGAGTGTGATGTGCATGCTTGTGTAGTTCAGAGGTGTGAGTCAAGTGTCTTCCTCTGTCACTTCTTCATTTATTTCTCTTTTTTCTTGAGACAAGGTCTCTGATCCTGGGGCTTACAAACTGGGCAGGACTAGCTGTCCTGAAAGCCACAGTGCTCCTGCTAGCTCCACCTCCTCATGGAGAGTCTCTCCCCAGGCACAGTCAACAACACTTAGCCTTCTGAATGAGGGTTGGGCATCCAAACTCAGGTCTTCATGTTTGTTCAAGAAGCATTCTCTTTACCACTGAGCTCCAGGGCCTAGCCTTTTTCTCTAAAATCACATGGATGCGCACAAGAATCCTTGCTGCCTCTTGGTTCCTCTTCCTCAGCTGAACTCTTTGCTTGATACCTAGGACAATGGGTAGGCTTTGACAACTGGAGGCAAACATTGTAACTAACATTCTGATTTTTCACTATTAGGACTGTGGGGTGCCAAGTGTATTTACTGTCTGAACATTGCTCTTGTTTCTATGATGTCTGATGCAGAGGAATGGAAGAACCCGGAGAACATTACTGGTCCCAGTTCATCTCCTAGTGTCCTTATGACAGTACCCTTGAATGTTTCTCTGTGAGGTCTCAACAGGCAGGACATCTTGAGCCTTAGATGTGAAAGAGTGAGAGTAGGTCCCCTCTTTATGTTGGAGACCAGTGTTGTATGTTCCAAGTCCAGATGGAAGCAAACTGTTTTAAATAGGCTTCCGGGAGGAGATACTTCCACATGGCCTTCTGACTCTGTAGGAGGAGGGTGGGGACATATGACTTTAGTACCTTTATGGCTGACTGTGTGGGTCTGGCCTTTCAGAGATTCTCAGCTGTTTTCCAGTTTCCTGTGCTTGGAAAAGGGCCAACAATGCTCCTGATTCAAGAACAGCGACATGTACAGAACTTGGGAATCGGCTTTCCCTGAGGAGGAGGGTGCAATGACTTAGTGAGCAGGGATGCTTGGGGTTTTGTCCAATCAGGCTTCACTCTGATACTCTTTTTTTTTTTTTCCTTGCTAGCACACATAAACATATGCATGTGTACTTAGGAGCTGCTGAGTTTGGGCTACATATTGTGACTGTTTGATTATGACTGTGTGGTTCCTTTGCTTCAGCAACCTCACTTCATTTTGCAGTACGAGCAGCCCAAGAGACGGCTAATAAAAGAAACAGTTGTCCTCTCTGATGTAACCGTAGTATTTAGGGATTTCTTTCCAACGCTGCTGCTTCCGCCATTAGTCCACTGTGAATGCATTACCTATTAACATTCTCATCTTTCCGTGTCTCTTAATATTGTGTCCTCCAAGAAAGCTCTATGAAATAGATTATTTATCTACTTCCCCTTTATCCCAGCATCTCATTGGCTCATATACAGTCATAATATTATCCAATTGAATCATTCACTTTTGCATCTACTCAGCAAATATTTGCATGGATCTTTCTTAAGGTGTTATGTTCTGATGGTGCGTGCTGTTTCATTAATTCCGTATTCGAGGACTCAGTGGAATGTCATAAATAGAAATAAGCATGGATATGGGGGGTACAGAGTTGAGAGCAAGTTTGAATAGGGTAATCAATGAAGGGTTCGCTCAAAAAGTGGCATGGGAGAATGAACAGGCCCCTCTCTGCCGGAAGTAGAACACCCCAGGCAAGGAGAATCAAGGCTAGGGCTTCCTGGTGTCCAGTGTTTGAGACTTTGCAAGGCAGCCAGGGTGACTGGAGGAGAGTGGTGGAAACGAAAGTATGAGCTCCAGGTGAGAGGCTGAAGGGAATGTTTGGAGGAGAGCACCTTACAGGGGTGGACAACACCCTCTCATCCCCCCTCCTTAGGTGCATTCTCATTAAAATGTGGCTAAAAAGGGAGTCCTCAATTTTGTGCTTGTGCACACATGTGTGTGCTTATGTGTTACATATCTCTCTCAGATTCATTCTATGTTTTTAATTTATTTTTAATTTAATTTAATTTACATTTTCCATTCTAAAACCTTTGGTGGAGTGGGGTTATATTTGGAACGTGATCTCAACACGGTAAAGTTGGCCTTGCGGAGAAGAGAATGGGCTATGACTGAGAGATGTGGGGTTGTGCATCCACATTGCATGTTTTATGTTTGTGTATGTTCAAAATTCTCCATGATCATACCATAGAAACAAATGATCAGGAACCTTAAAAATACATAACTGCTCCAAGAACAGATGTAATTGGTTTTAAGTGCAGTTGCAGTTTTGGCATGGCTTGTTATGAACCTCTGTAAATCCTGATCGTGTGAGAACCTTCAGTACAGACTCTGTTAGCCCACTGTTAGGATGTAAGATTGTGCTTGGTATCATTGAGAAATGGTGAGCGTTGGAATGTTAGAGTCAGAGCTATGACCTGTGTTTGAAACAGATAATTCTGATGCTGGGTGTACAACAGACCATATAAAACCAAAGCCAAACCAGCAAATGACAGATAAAAGTAATTTCAAAATCAGCCTGATGAAGATTACAAAAGGAACTGAACACAGAAAGGATGACTGACCATACATACCCTGAACCACTGGCCGAGTAAAGAAGGGCATTCCAATACTTTGATGCTGCAGGGTATAAAGATCGGGTTTTTGAGTGACAGTATGATATTGCCTAGAAAATTCCCCATAGCATGAGAAAACCACATTAAAATCCTTCCTTCCCATTACTCAACACAATGAGTGGTACAGTTAGTTACACAGTTTTCTCTTTGATTTCTGATTTTTAAAAAAGATTTACTTATTATGTATAGTGTTCTGCTTGCATGTATGACTGCAGGCCAAAAGAGGGCATCAGATCTCATTATATGTGGTTGTGAACCACCATGCAGTTGCTAGGAATTCAACTCAGGATCTCTGGAAGAGCTACCAAGGTTCTTAACCTCTGAGCCAGCCCTTGATTTCTGATTTTTAAAAGATGACCAATGTGGGTTTTCTTTGTGTTTTTGTTTTGTTTTTGTACTTTTCATTGTATGATGGGTTTGGGAGGGTGTGCACATGTGCATATATATATATGTGACATTCAGAGGACAACTTTCAGGAGTAGGTCTCCTTCTAACATGAGTTCTGGGGATCAAACTCAGGTCATCAGATGTGGTTATTTGAAGGAAAATGGTACCCATAGACTCATATAATTGAATACGTTGTCCTTATTTGGTGGGTCAGTTCCAGAAGAATTAGAAAGTGTTACCTTGTTGGAAGAGTTATGTCACTGGAGACAGGCTTAGAGGGTTCAAAAAACTCATCCAATTCACAGTGTTCACACACTCTTTCTGCCTTGTGCTTGTAGATCAAGATATGAGTTTTCAGTTCTCCCTTTGGTCTGCCATTGTGGACCCTAACTCTCAAAAACCATAAGCAAAATTAAACACACTTTGTAATTTGCCTTGGTCATGGTGTTTTATCTCAATAATAGAAAGGTAACTAAGACACTTGGCAAATGCTTTTGCCTGCTGAGTCATCTTACTGTCCCAATTTCTGAGTTCTAATGAATAGGCAAGACTAAGAAAGTCAGGAAAAAATGCTTTTGTCTAACATATAGAAACTTAGCATCTCATCTTTCAATGCCTTGTGAATATTTGGAAGGCTATGGAAATCTAGACCAACCAGTCACATCACAGTTTCCAAAGATAATCCTAGCATTTCTCCCAGATGACCAAATCTTCCAAATATAAAGAGAGCCTTTCCCATCTTTCTGAGCTGTATCTCCCAATATCATCCCTAGACATTTTTTTCAGTAAATCCTCTTTAATCCACAACTCTAGGTTGACCTTCCATTTGGCTTCAGGTTCACCCAATGTTAATGATGCAAACAGCTTTCAGAGTTTTATACACTCGGATCTTCTCTCTTCTTGAGCTAGCCATTGTACTTCAATGGATTCACAATTAAGCACCATTAGATGGCCATCAAGTTAGATAACCATTTAATTTATTGCATTAGTCATAGATAGGGTTGATAGCACATACAGATCCATGGGATACAAAGTCCAGTTCTCAGATTTGTGTCCTTTTAACTCACAGTGGGTCCAAAATGGATGCATTAAGATGTTTTAAAATTTATGGATTCCTTTATGTGACATCAGTAATGTGACAAGTAGCTAGAGAGGGAAGCATTCCATATCAACCTTTTAGGGGAAAACAAGGTGACTGTAACTTGTCTGACCTAACCTCAGAAGCATCCAGTCAGCCCTTAAACCCAACTGGATGAAAGGGGGATGAGAAGGGGGAGCTAAATGGCTTAGATTTCATGTTTTCCAATGGCCCCTGAAATAATCAAAATATTGGTCAAGACTCTCAAGGATGTCTTGAACTTATATACTTAGTCCCAAATCCATCTGGCTAAAGGGGGAAGAAATACTAAACTTAGCACTTATCCTCAAGAAAACCCAACTCCATCCTCCCACACTTATCTTTCTCTGTGTGTCATTTCAGCCCCTGTAGAGAGTCCTCTGAGAATCAAAATGCCTGTTTCTGCTCTAAGTTGAAGCGGTTTTGTACCTTGTTGCTCATGTCTTCAGTGATTTGCAAGGACAATGTTTTCTAATTCTTTAGCAGCCC
The DNA here is from genome assembly GCA_030674055.1 of Rhabdomys pumilio. Lineage (NCBI taxonomy): Eukaryota > Metazoa > Chordata > Mammalia > Rodentia > Muridae > Rhabdomys > Rhabdomys pumilio. The sequence goes on along the minus strand of JANHMN010000018.1, from coordinate 16,294,107 downwards.
ACAGCAGGTGCTCAATAGATTTTTTTTTTTTTAAAGAAAACAAAATTAGCAAAACACATTATTCTGTCCATTCCTGTTTTAATTAGGACTCTCAATTGCCAGAGATAAAAACCCAAATCAAATTGGCTTAGGGAAAATAAGGGAATTTATTTGCTTGTATAACTGAAAAGTCCAGGGACGGGGCTAGCTTCAAGCACAGCTGTGCCAACAGCACAAACAAGTCATCAGGACTCATTCTCTATTTCTGACTTTGCTCTGACTTCTACAATGTTATTTTTATCCTTGAGTCCCATTCATTGACTCTCATAGAAGGCCAGCTCACAATGTCCTATTGCTAGCCTTCCTGACATAAAAGAGGCTGTCTTCATTTCACCATCATTTCATTATTTAATGATAAACCCACCACTTTTGATGATGTCTTGTGCCGAGCATAAGTCAGTGTGTTGGCTAGTGTAATGTATCGATATAATTGCATAAACTCAAGTCATCTGTTCATTCCTAGAATTGATGATTGACTCAAGATTACCATAGGTGCATGGACTAAGTTCATGGGCAGCTTGTTCTCTAGGGAAAAGTACAATATTATTGTCAGAGGGAGAACAAGGAGAAGCCCCTGGCAGTAACCATACATGTGACCCATTTTCTACAGAAATCCTTCTCGAACTAATGGCTGAATCAAAGCAACTAAAAGGAACCCAGGAAAGGGGGAAACTTGTTTTATGTGTGTGCCAAAATAATTAGTTTTATGACTTTGGCAATGCATTCTCCCTTACTCTCAGCCTGCCTTTCATGGCACCTGCAGGCAACTCCCATAGTCTGCCCAGAATCACAGTGAGGCTATAGGACCTGCCTGTGGTTCAGGTTCCTGTCTTTGGTTTTATGCATAGAATAAGAAGATAAATTCTTCTCTACAAAGTGTACCAAACGCCTCTGCTGCACTTGCCTCCTCTCGTTAGCTTCCCTGTGTGGCTGTTCAATAAATGAATGAATGAGGGACAGCGTTTAATCTTCCTAACAATAGCCCTCCAAACATCCAACACTGTCAGATGCGTTCCTGGCATTTGAAAATATGCCTGCAGCAAAACCATCTATTGAATTTTCACTGTGACTAAGACCTTGTGGACAAAGAAGACTATCTGTTAAGCTGCCATCATTTGGCAAAAATCAATCCTCCTGGGGCCTCCTGGGGGGATAGCAGAGCACATAGAAGGTAACCCCCAAAGGCCAGCCTGGAGGGGGATGGATGCTGCAGTTTCCTCAGGCTTGTGACCCCAGGCTTGTGACAACTTGGTGCTTTCCTAAGAGCATAGAGAGTGGGGGGTAGGGGTGAGTAGGGAGGGACATATTGCAAGCTTGATACATTTCAGGGTTCAGTCTTTGACTGGGGGTGTGGGGTGGGGTGAGGGGGAAGAGTAACTCTTGGCAGCTGTGGAATGCCTGCAGCATGTCTCTGGAAGGCAGTTGGCTGCTTCACACTTATTCTATGCAAACTTCAGAGCCAGGTTGGATCTGTGTCTGGAGAACTTCCTCCAATTTTTCAGAAAAACCATGTTTCCTGATTTTTAAAGATGATTAATACAGTACTTCCGAACTTCAAATGAGTTTTAAGGACTGGACAATGGAATCTATATAGTTTTTGGCTTGTTTTATTATTAATAGGCAATAGTACATAGCAGTGGGCTTTTGCTCTTGGTGATTTTTCTCACTCTACTACTGGCTCCTGATGCATGGACTGCATTCTTCAATGTAACTCTCCCAAGTAAAACTGATGGGTTCAGAACAGGCACCTGTCCCTAGCGAGCCAGTCAGTTTGGCCTACCCTGGAGTGTGCATGTTGAATCAGAGACTGCCTGCCAGTGGAATGAAATTAATGTCATCACTGCCTGTAGTGGTTCTGATCTTTCCAGTTAAGCATCTAAATCCCAGGTTTCTTCCCCAAAAACTCAGGTTCACGGGTTATGTCAAGGGGTTGTGTTTTAACAGGCACCCCTAGATGACCCCCCTGCTACCACATTCATTTTTGAGAACACTCATTGGAGATGGCCTGGAAATTTCAAACTATGGTATCTTTGTAGCTGGCTTAGTTCTTCCTTCTCAAGTCCATTTGGTGGACAATTCTTTCTTCCACATTAGCCTACTAAATTCCCTTCAAAATTTACTGGAGTTGCTGAGAGTACTTCAGCTCAATGATAGAGCACTTACCTAGCATCTTCAAGGGCCTGAGTTCAGTTCTCAGAACTGAAAAAAAACCCTTACTTTCTTTGCCCATACTCTCTACTCTGGGACTATAAAGCAGACACAAGCACAAGAGCACAAAACACTCATTTTCAAAGGCTGCTTGTCACAGTTCTTAGCAATTTGAAGACCAGTGCATCTTCAGACCAGATGCTCGTCAGCAAGGTTCCACTGGACAAGAAAGAAAAGTTGGCTTCCATAAACTTACAAGAGTTTATTTCTGTTGCTTCCAATAAAGGACTAGCTTTGAAAACATCTTTGAGTCTCTGGCTAAAGTCTTATGCTTTGAAATCAGAGACTAAAAGAAGTCTTTTATGAGTATGCAAGGCCTAGATGAGGTAACTGAGTGGAAGTCACAAGCTGGCTGGGAAGAAGTCTTACAGTCATTTGCATGAGGGAGAAGCATGTCTTCACTGCAGGACTCTGACTTTTCACAAAAGTTAACCAACAGGAGCCATTACTTTTGCAGACTTCCATGTCTTCTTGTATGTCTGATGTCTCTTGCTTTCAATCACTCTATTTTCTGGGATTAGCTGATGCTATGAGCTGTTTTGCTCAATATCCCTTCTGTGCATAAATGTCAAGCTTGGGTTGTGAAGCTCATTTGTAAGGGCAACATGTGTATAAACTGGAGAAGCATCATGCTTCCCTGTTTGACAGCTGGGTCAAGAAAATCCAGCAGGTCACTCATTCTTTTTTTTCCTTGAGCATAGAAATTTGGCCTGTTTTTATTCAATCTCTTAATGCCTAGCCCCTAGTTGGTAGCTTCTGCCTAGTTCAGTGAAGCAAGTTTTCTAAACATACACAAATGCTCTAGGGACAGGCAAGAATCTAGTAGTCCTGTCACACTTGGATGGTCCTGTATCACCTCCAGATGTTCAGTGGGGCCTTGGTGTTGAATATCTAAAGCTTTACAACTTGCTGGTCTCCAAATTGATAAGAAACTCAACAAACAGAGGGCGTTTTAGAGTTCCCAAAGTAGAGACTATGGGCAAAGAGATGCCTCATCTTTTGATTTCTGCAGCTCTGATATGCCTTCTCTCTGCTCTGTTCCCAAGTTCCCAACATTTGGAATGTGAATGAGAGTCTGAGTTACTTTAGATTTCCTTACAAATAGCCTTTCACGCTTGACTGACAGTATGACTCTAGGAAGTTCAAGATGCTCTGAATCAGAGTACCAGTGTCCACTGGAAGATAGCAGACCTTCTCTTAATTCCTTTATTCAGGAACTGCCTAGGTCCCACCTGATATTGACATACTGCTACCCAGCAGGGTGAATGCAGCCTGGATATTTGTCAGGTAATTAGCTGGCTATAAATCAGCAAGGGTGGCCCTTTTTATTAGGCATGCTGTATCTTGTTAGCACTTCCTCACCAGGGCTCACCAGCATTGAGGCAGCTGTACATTGTTAGCGTCGTATTAATTCTCCAAAATAATGTGGAATTGAGGAAGACTTCCAGTGGGGCTAAGGTCAGTGTCATTTCCCTACTAAATCTCGATATCAATTCTAACCATGTGAAGCTACTGTCAGGAAGCATTGCCTTCTTAGTAACGATTATTTTCTTTGTAAAAGTGTCATCAAATCAACTTGCCCACAAAACACCGGAGAGCGTTTCTGCCTATGATTCGTTTTTGAATACTGAGGATTAATCCCAGATCATGGAAGCCAAGTGCCCTATCAATGAGCTGTATCCTCAACCCTCTTTTAACCTGACACAGGGTCTCACTAAGTTGCCTAAACTGCCCTTGGGCTATTGCTATAGCCCAGGCCAACCTTGAACTTGTGTTCTCCCTGACTCAGCCTCTGAGTAGCAGACATTACAACCAATTTCTTATCTAGTAACTCATCCTGCTGTTTCCTTACCTTGGCTATGGGATGGTTCTTGCTGACTCTGCTTTGGCCTGTGGAAAGACAGATAAGTAAACAAGAACACTAATATATCATATAGAACATGGGGAAAGACCCAGTCAGTCTATGAGAGAGAATTCTGGAAGTTTTAGTGCCTATCTTTAAAAACAGGAAAACCTACTCCCTTCTCTCACTTCTTCCCCCTTACATCCTGGGAGTTAAAATAACATTTGATGAAGAAAGCGAAGTCAAGAGGTAGTGAGAGGCTGGGTGTGGTGACTCAATGTAGGTCCCTGGAAGAATGACTTAAAATTCTCAATTATTCAGGTCAACAAACCACATTTCACTAAAGCTATGTGGTTGGAATTTTTACCACTTATAGACAGGGGCTTTGACTGGCACCTGTGTATTCTCCCTCCTGCCCTCCCACCCTCCCTCCTTTTCTCCCTCCTTCTCTCCCTCTCTCTCTCTTCCTTCCTTTCTGTTCTACTCCATTTTGCTCATTTCCATCAAATCTCACCATCTAAGAGTGAAGACATGTGCTTCTGTTCCCAGACCTATCTCCCCAAACTTCCTCTAGTAACAGGCAATGACATTATTCCTCTTTCTAAAAGTCTACATTGTATTTTTTTTACACTCATATTTTCATTCATAAGCTTCCTGGCAGATCTATGTCTTGGACACTATACACGTTTTTAAACTGTTCTGAATCATTTGGATGCTTTTGGATGAGATGAGCACTTCCACTTTCTCAAGAAAGGGTGAAATTATCCATCTGTCTCCAAAGCAGCATTTCCTAAGTGGGACAGTAGACTATTGGTGTACTTTCATAACATGCATTCAGCTATGAAAAATAGCTTGTAGTCAAAGAACCCTTTGGGAAATCTTAGTTAACACTGAGCTGGTGACTCTTGGAGCCTTAGTCCAGCACAAACTATGTGATACTCAAGGTAGAAAAGAGGCATGTGTATGTAAAATGATGTGAGCATCAGTCAGGGCCAGTTGAGGATCCAAAGCCATATAGAAACTTGAAAAGCAAAGGTTTAATTTAAAAATGATCATTAAACTGGGTGTGATGGCATACCCCTATAATCCAAGTGCTTGGAAAACTGAGTCAGAAGGACCAGGAGTTCAAGGTCATCCTTGGATATGTAGTATTTTCAAGGCTAACCTGAACTAGAGAAAACCCCTTTCCAAAAATAAACAAATAAACAAAAACACTATTAACCAGTTCCTGGGGACTGAATAACAAGGGATAATGAGAACTGAGAATAATACTTGGGAGTTGGTTCTTCAACACCGAGATTCACTTTCTTGCAGAGGATGGGGCTCTAACCCACTGGTGAGAGGGAGGGAGGGAAGGAGGGAGAAAGGGAGGGAGGGAAGGAGGAAGGGAGGGAGGGAAGGAGGGATGGAGGGAGGGAGAGAGAGAGAGAGATATGCACAGAGCCACCCCAGCCCAAAGTGGTTGGTAGGTAGTCACTGGCTAATGTGGTGATAAAACTTTCTGGAAACTGCCCGGAGGTGCTACTAAACTTGTCTCTCAGAGGAAAGAAAGTCAACATTTAGCTTTGAAGACCCACGGGTATTCATTTTTCCTTCACTACAAGTCTGGGTAATTAACCCCAGATAGAGTTATTAAATTAACAGGCTGGTAAGCCAAGGGCAGTAAGATTCTGCATAGAGCCTTACCAACCTAAGACATAAGTGCATTGCTTTTGATAATGCATATTCTATGACAGGTAAAGAAGGCATTCTTGTCAAAATGACCTAAGACAGGCTCAGTCTTGTTAGCGATATAAAAAAAGGGGAGAGGCAGAGAGCCTTTGGGACTGCTTGGCAAGAATCTGACTTGGACCAAGGATAAGGAAATGTGCTGCTTGGCAGGACTATGACATAGGCCAAAGACAAGGAAGTAGGCTTCAGGCAGGAATCTGACATTAGGCTAGAACAAAGAAGTAATCTCAGGCAGGAATCTAAATATTAGGCTAGAACAAAGAAGAACAAGGAAGTAGGCTTCAGATATAAAAATGATCTTGGGCTAGGACAGGGCTAGGCTCAGATACTTTGGTCTTCCTGATAAGCCCTTAGAAACAGTGATCATGGGAGTATTCATGTAATTGGGTTTAATGCTTTGCTTTATCTTTGACTATTTGTGTTTATTGTTTTGCTTTTTCCTTGACTATTTGCATCTATTGTATTGTTAGACCCTCAACCTAGAACTGACCTTCACACATGCATGTGATCAAAATGATATAAAAGCATAAAGGAGGAAGGGGGATGATATAGGTGGTTCTAGGGAGGGGAAATGGGGAACCGGGATGACATCTGTATTGTAAATAAATAAAATATCCAATAAAAAATTTAAAAAATGTAAACATACTGCAGAATGACTAAAAAAAGTTTTACATATTCAATAAATTAGGAGTTTGTGTGGAAAAAAAAAAACCCAAGTCCTTGTAATTAAGCAGCAGCAGACCTGTCTAAACTTTTGACAGTGTGACATACTGTTGTCAACTATGAAGTTCATGCTCAAGAGTCACATGATTGAATTAGATATGAGGATCATAGTAATTCTCATAATTTTTGTGTTGGACCACATTCACAGATATGCCAGGGTACATGTAGGTGGCCAGCGTCGAGTGGGGCACACCTGAAAGACTTTAAGTAGACAGATGTGGTGACTCAGGCCCATAATCTCAGCCCATGAGAGGCTGAGGAAGAAGGGTGGAAAACTCATGTCTAGACTAAGCTATTCTGAGAGACTCTGTCTCAAGAATGTCAAAACGAAACAAACCAACAAATCCCTTGAAAGAAACGTATAGAAAAAGTCTTTAAACCTTGGGGAGCAAAACTTATCTTGTTTTCCTTTATGTTCCACAATGCTTCAAAATAAAGTCAGTATATTTTACAATGTACACATTATTTGTACTTTATCCATTTATTTTAATACATGGACCTCACACATGATAGGCATAAACTCTACCATGGAGCCACACCCCTAGTCCTATGTGCACTCTTTGATAGTATGTATCTTCTGCTTCGAATAAGTTCTTCAAAGGCTCACAGAAAAATTCCAGTTTAAATGGTTGACTCTACTACGAGTTGTAGGACTGGCCAAACTAGACATTTCATTTCTTGCCTATGACTCATTCTTAAATATGGATTTCAAAATTTTGTTGCTGTTGTCAAAACCCAATAGCTTCCTGTTACAGAATTGTCCTGAGAGAGTGTGTGCCAATATATTGATTGTCTTGGTGGTATCTGGGTGACTTCAGTTATAACTTAGAGGCATTCATTTATGTCCAATTACAAACTGAGGCTTACTTTCCTGACGTAATGGAGAATTCTTCAGGACAGTGAACAATGGTTTGAGCTATATAATGGTTCCTGTAGCTACCGAACAGTGCACATACTATCTGTTATGGCTTGAATGTGTAATGTCTCTTACAAACTCATATTTTGTATGCTAGACCCTCAGTTGGTGGCTTTACATGAGGAAGATTCTAGAACTTTGAGATGTGGGAAAGCAGGTCAGAGAGGGTGAGTTCTAAGGTATACATGATCTCTGAGCACTTTGTGTAGCTCTACAGTTCTCGGTGCTATATGTAGCTGACTGCCATCTCACAGTTTCACTGTAGTGAAGTCTGGTATGTGTCATCATGTACTGACACTATGAGCCAACAAAAGAAACCTGTTCTTCCTCTCCTTGTTTGTTAGGGATTTTGGTCACAGCCATGAAGAGAATTGCATTTAAAAGGGAAGAGGTAAGGGGCGCTAACTAGGTATAAAAGGGGATTCAGCACTATGGAAGGAAGTGAGATAGAACAGCAGAGTCTTAGGGAGAGGGACAATTAAGAAGGAAGGGTAAGATCTCATACATACAAAGCTGTTTTGTTGAAACCCAATGTTCTGTATACAAACCCAAAAATAATTTTTTTAAAAAATCTAGAAACTCATTGTAGTATTTATGATGTCCAAACAAATCTAACTTTAAAGAGATAGACATGATCTAAGAAGTAAAGGAACCTGTAAAAAAGAGACATCAATCAGCATAAACAGGTCCAGAACTGACAGCATTGGTTGCACTGACAGACAGTATTTTTAAACAGCTATTAAATATAGCCAAAAATGTACAATAAAACATGCATACAATGAGGAGAAAAATCAAGAGTAAAAAATGAAAGTTCTTGAGAAAGAAATACAATACTAGTGTGATGGTTTATATTGTCAACTCAGCAGGGTCTAGAGCTAACTACGTTGTCACGGCAACAAGAAAGGTGACTAATATAATTGGGAATAAAAATTAATGGTTAACTGATGGAAGAAAAATTATCCAGTGGCTTTGAAGACAACCCAATAGGACCAAACCTAAACACAGATTATAAAATATTGAAAACTGAAGTAAACAGATTCTCAGCATATGAGCCAGCAACATTCCAGAAAAGCAGAAGGAACAGGGAAAATATTTGCAGAAAACTGATTAGAAATATTATTTCAAATTGTCAGGTTTTGTGAAAATTGGAAATTTTCAGATTCAGGAAGTTTAATGATTTTCAGGCAATTTATCTCTGTATTTCGTCACAGCACATGTGGGTCAATGACAGGTACCAATGTTCTGATGTAGAATCAGAGATGCTTGCTTTACCCTGTTCCTAATAGTTTACTGCCCATCAGGTTTGGGTCTTCCTTGACTTCTCAAGTGAAACTACTCCCCATCATTTTTTATTAAGATGCCTGATTTTGAGATATATGTATGTGTGAGTATATATGTATATATGTGTGTGTATATACATCATATACATATACATATACATATACATATACATATACATCATATACATATACATATACAAATACATATACATATACATATACATATACACATACACATACACATACACATACACATACACATACACATACACATACACATACACATACACATACATATACATATATATTCTTTCAATTATTTATTCACTTACTTGGTTGTGGCCTATCTTCCTATCACAAGTATCAATTTCCAATAGTTCTTGATCTATGGTTGGGTCCTCAGAAGCTCTTTCCTGCATCAATCCCGGAATGTTGACTGGACAGATCTTCTTTCTGTAGGTCTTCTGCAGCCAAACACAGCTGGTGTGAGAGGTCATGAGTACCACAGCCCTGTCATCCTCAGATGACACTATTTTGAAGCAATCTGCCCCAACCTCTAGCTCTTACAATAATCATGCAGCTTCTATTTCTATGACATTCCCTAAGCTCTGGGGAGAAAAGTCTGATAGAAATTATGGGGGTTTAAGTGGGAATGGTCCTCATAGGCTCATGTATTTGAATTCTTGATCCCCAGTTGTTTGGGCAGGAATAGTAAGTGTGGTCTTCTTGGAGATTTATCATTAAGTGTGAGCTTTGCGGTCTCAAATGCTCATGTCATTTACCAGACAGCTCTTTTTGCCTAGTACTTGTGGACAAGGATGTAAATTCTCAGCTACTGCTGAAGTCCTGTACCTACTTGCCTACTGCAATGCTTCCTACCAGGATAGTCACGAACTCATGAAACTAAGACCCAATAAACTATTCCTTATGTAAGTTGACTTGATCATGGCCTCTTCACAGAAATTGAAAAGTCATCTACAACAAAAGCCTTTACATTTATCTTTAACTTGAAGTACTAAAGAAAAGCCAGAAAACTGAAAAAGGGCTTTAGTCGGGGGAGAGATTACAGGAATGAGATGGTAGAACACAGGTTGGTGCAAAAGGAGGAAAGAGAATAATGGGAGGAGGTTTAAATGAAGAGGGGGTGGGACAGCAGGGCACAGGAGTGGTGACTAACTCTAAGGATGTTTTAAAATTTTATATGGAAACCTATTATTTTAGGAGCTTTCTGAAACTATGAATACATATAAAGAATTTAAATGGGGTCAAACAAAACCTCAGGGCCAGGTACAAAATATTTCCTTTTGAGTTGTTTGATAGAGGAATCCCAGAGAGCCTGAAAACAAATCATCTTATTGCTATTCCTTTTGGTTACTCACAAGAATTTTTTGATAAGACCCTGTCTATAAAGATAAGATACCATATACTCTGATCAAAGGACATGGAGAAATTAAGCTGATATTGATTTGAAAAATTCTCATCTACTGACTAGCTTTCATACTAGAAAGTGGTAAGAAGGCTACTATGGACGGACGTCATCAGTAATTTTACCTAGCTGTGAATCCCATTAGCTACAATTATGACCAGCCTGGCCAAATACGCCTATGAGCACAATAGTGGCATGAAAGTTAAAGATGTAACCAACCTCTTTTTAAAATTGGATCTAAGGCTTGCTCCATGGAGAGAAACTCATGCCTAGTACTATAAATCTGGCCAACACCCATGGCTGAAGAGTTCTTGGGCTCTAGACGAGAACCTGCTAATAACTATTTTGCTAACTGAACATGGAACTCAGTTGCCTTCTAAGTATGTACCTCTATACACATTGATTAGTTCAGTTCTCAGACTTCATCAGAGAAGCTTCTTTTGCCAGCAAATAACAGTTGATACAGAAACTCGCACTGGTCATAGTGTAGAAATGAAGTCTCTGTCAAGTGCTCACCATAAATGAGACATTTATATTACATTTCTTCCTATGATAAGCCCACCTCTCTCATCTATCTATCAATCATAGATTTATGGGGGGGGGGCACATCTGTCATGTCCCAGGGATTGAACTAAGGTCATCTAGATTGGCAGACAGCTCTTCTTCTTGTGTTTTAAAATAAACAAAACTAAAGATATCTTAGTTTTTCATCAAAATATGAATTACAATATAAAGGGTTTGGAAATGACTAATGGATAAAACAGAGAATTCAGGAGTCAGAGATGTGAAGACAAAGATGCATTAAAGAAGAAAGTCTGCTAACTCCCTCCCCCAAAACTGTGCATACTGGTTTTCGGTGTTTACCTCAGGCTCCCTTTTTCAGCATTCTTTTTTTTTTTTTTAACTCTATCATCAATCACTGTCAATTTGAAAAAGTACAATACTTAGGGTCATTTATCTAGACCTAGTGGAGTCTAAAATTATGCAGCTCAGTCAAATATATGTGAATAAAGACTGTCATTTCTGATTAATGACATGTGACTTGAATGTCTTAAAAAATCATTTGTGCCATCCAAGCTTTACAGAAAGGTTATTATGTAAGGTCTTCTCTAACGCTTCTGCTTTTCCCTCTAAGAACCCTAGAGGATCCAATTTCTTCATAGGAGAAAACGTGGGTGTTTAATGATTTCAGTTGTAATTATTACTTGGGTTTTTGGTTTGCTGAACCAAGAGGGTTTTTCAAGTTGAAAATTCTCTTCTACTGGATGGTTAGGTAAGCTTATGATGTTGCTGTTTTGCAATTTTTGTTGCCAACACAGCCTTCTCTTTTATTGAAAAAATAATCCATGTAAGACACTAATCTTATTCAGTTGATGCAGAAAAAAAAGTGAAAAACATGCCAATTTTTTTGTCAATTATACTTTCCATGATTCATCAACTCTCTCTTCTTGAAGCATAAAATTCCACTTCAGCATAGTCATATATATATATATATATATATATATATATATATATATATATCAGGAAAGAAAGAAAACTTTGAAGGAGAAAAGGCTAGGACTGAAACAATGGCAGAAATGTATCCTGTGAAATAGCAAGTCATCCATTTCTCGAGTGATATCACCCAGACTCTTAGTCCAGTTCCATGCAATTTCTGGGAATTCTTTTTTATTGCTAGGACTTGAAGAAGTAACAGGCTTCTAACACACGATTCAAGTGAGTGGCTCGGGGTGTGTGTTGAGGCTTCTTTCCAAAGCTTCAGTGTTTCTGTTGAGGCAGAGGCAATTATTCAGTGGTGCTACTTAAAATCTTCCCATCTCTGTCCATTGATTGGGGATGTAGAGTAACAATGTTTGACCAAATAAGAAGGAAGCTTATTCAGTGTCATTCCAGCTACGTTCCTCTTGGAAGTGATCTATCCATAAGAAGCATAATTTATGTGCCTATTGTTCTTTACTCTTCAAGGGAAGCTTCTGTGGTACTTAGCCAAGACTAGACAGCTAAGTCTTCCTGGTTTGAGGTTGTGCTTGTGGGTTCACATGCGTATAATCCCAATGGATCTTCTATCCTGACTTTTGTTACTTTAATGAGCAATGAGCACTATTTTAGCTTTCATCTTGTTTCTTAAGTATGTATGTATAGAAGTTGGCTGGGACTTAGGGTCTGTATTTTAGGGAGATTTGAGGGATTTCATAGACCCAAACAGGCAGGTAAGTGAGAAAACTGATGTTTTTGCTTAAAAACAAACAAAAAAATTAGTCCATTTCCTTGGACCTTATACATGCATAATAAGTGTACCATAAGGTAAGGAGTTTTTAGAAGAATATAAAACACCCATGAAACATGACCTCAGACAGAAAAACTGTTCTTAGGGTGGGGACATTAAAATTTTAAATAGTCCATAAATTGATGAAATCATATGCAAGATATGGGTTATGGAGAGGAGAGATGAAGATAAAAAGTGAAGAGGAGGAATAAAGGGGAAGAGGGGAGGGAGGACTGAAGCTAATGAAAAAGACACTGTCAAGAACACGTGACCTGAACTGAGCCATTAAGTATCTGTAAAATAGAATCATGAAGAAGCCAGGCAAATCATGGTTGTCTTAGTTGTAGGTGACAGAATGTGGTTCAAACTGGCTCAAGTGAGTAAGGAAACACCTGGGCTCACAGCTAAGTGTCCAGATGTCCAGAAGTAGCATTGGGTTTGTGTGTAATAGGATCTTGGGATATTGTGGCTTTCCTTAGAGCTAGGTCTCATCTCCTCCTTTTGGTTTACATGTGCTTTGCCAGTGCCTTCTTCCCAGGTTGGATATCTGTCTGTGGTCAAATGACTGCTGGGAGTTTTCAGGTTTAAGTCTCAATGGTCAACACATATGGAAATGGAATTCTTTTTCCCTAGTAGTTTTAAAAGTCTTAGAATTCTGCCTCATGGACTTTGATAAGATTGTTCGTTCATCCCTGAAGCAACCATTGAAGCTGTTTGGTTCTAATGTTCTGTTGAGATTACTGATGTCGCAACTGACTGCATCTATGTTTCTCTATGCAAATGTGGGTTGCATCTGCAAGATCCATAGGAAATAGATGTTGAGTAGGCAAATGTGAGGCATGTTCAGGCCTATCATGCAAGAATAGAGGGAAATGCTGTTTATAGGGCACTCCTTAAATATAGGGAATCTAGGGGTTGGTATGGGGACAGAGTGAAGTAAAACCTTTCTGAGGGCAGAAAATGCTGCATTCGCAGAACAGGGGAAAACAGAGCACGTAGAGTGCAAACCTCTGGAAGAGGCGAATAAGCCTAGGATAGCAAAGTGAACCGAAGCACCAACGTGCTAGAAGTTAGGCTGATGCTAGTTTCATTTTATGCAAATTCAAAAGAAATGTTAACAGGCTAGCTGCCTTGCAAATACTAAAAAAGACCTTTTGGCGGGAACATCAGTGGATTGGCTAGCACGCCTTCCTCTGAGGACCTTAGGCATGTCAGGGTCAGTCCTGTCCCCCTGACCTAGGATGGATCAGAGGAAGATACCACTTAATGCAGCTCATGGAAGCCAGGGAGAAATCAGTGAGAGAATGTTTCCAAAGTCCTCTTTTCCAAAAAAGGGTTGCGTGGGGGGGGCTCGTCTACGGAAACCTGGCCTTGTTACTTAGAACCGTTGAGTTTTTAAACTGACAGTCTGAGGTGGGAACTCACATCAAGGAGATCTAAGAGACTGATGAGCCCTGTCACCTGGTGGATCCTGAGGTGTGCTCTAGTTTGAACTTTCTGGTGTATAAAATTAATAATCCCTTCATTAAATCTGAATTGTCTGTTACTTACAGCTAGAACTAACCCCTTTTCTTCTAAAAGTTAGAAAACTTATGTTCTCTTCTCAAAAACCAACTGAAATTCAATCATCCTGAATTTTCAAGAATGGGCTATTTTTTTGACATTTTAATTATCTGGGTATTGAAAAGTATACTCTGTGTATTGAAAATACAGACACAGAAACTCTTATTTTAAAATAATTCATGTATTCTTCTGTTATCTGCACACTAAAAGACTTAGCTGAAAAACAAAATAAAAAAATACTCTCATTCTAAAAGTTAAGGCACAAAAGTAAGCAAGTGCACATGTGTGTGCATGTGTGTTTGTGTATTTGAGTGTACAGTTGTGTGTGCGTGTACATGTATGTATGTGTATATGCATGTGTATGCATGTGTGCTTAGGCATGTATGTGTGTATGTGTGTACATGCAAGCATGTGTATGTATTCTGCATGCACATTATAGCCAGCTGAAGGAAAACTTTGGAAAGCTGTAGACTGAAATCCTGACAGTCCAAACAGTTCTTTTGAAGGACAGAACTATGGATGAGGTGATATTTTTCTTCTTTGTAGTTTTGTTCCAAAGGTTTTATTGGAAAATCTGATTGCTTTTTCTTCTACAAGTTAGAGAACTTAAGTTCTCTTTTCAAAAAACCAACCCAAATTCAATTACCCTGAATTTTGAAGAATGGGCTATTTTTGACATTTTAATTATCTGAGTAATTCAGAACCCTTTCTCATTTCAAATGTTGTGATGAGAAATTGTTCCAAAACTGCGTGACTCGCTCGTCTCTGTTAGTAAATTGTGTAGTAACCATAATGGAATTTTTCTTTACTGATGGCAAATGTCTCAGGCTGTAGGTCATCTTTCTGAAGGTCAAGACGTGGAGAGGAAAGCTGAGCCAGGGCTGGAAATAAGCCTTGGTGCACTGACCGACTCCTGGCCTTGACTAAGTTCCCGAGAGCCGTCTGTAATCTGTTATTTGAGTGATTTATTAAATATTTCTTTTTAAAATTGGCTTACTCTTCTCTGAGAAAAAAATTAATTAAAAGAAGAATTTATATCGCCATCATATAATGAAAACGGGTGCAACTCGACATAAATAAAAGCAATAACCCAAATGCAAGTTTAATTATATGAATCACATTCTCCCTTGATACTGTTGAGCACTACAGATTGTGAGCCTGGTAGTGCTTGCTGTGTCTTTTGGAAAAGAGAGATTAATGAGTGCTAGAAAGATGTTAGAGAAACTGTTAGCACTAAACTCTGTCTACTTGAATAGCGAGATTGGAAAGAAGGAATCCCTTTCTTGTTAATAGAGTCAATACTATTTAGCATAACATTGTAATGCCATTTAACCTCACATTCTGAAGACCATGCAAAGTGACCCAACTACTACTACCACTTAAACATGTATGTGACACTGGTGGTACATGCTGCATTCACATCTTAGGAAGCAAAGAACTACCCAACCACACCAGTGGCTACATATTCTTTCTCAACATCAAAAGCATCTGTGGGGACACACACACACACACACACACACACACACACACACACACACACACAAAGGTGATCATGTACCAAAAGTTTGGCAAAGAGCTTCAACATCTGCATTTCTTACGAGATCCCAGGTAATACTGGCACAGCTGCCGAGCCCTCACTTTAAGATGAGGCCCACTGAACAGCCCAGAAGTGTGTGCATGTATGACTTGATTCCAGAGGACGCTGCCTTCTTGCTTTGTTGCTGACAATACATGTTGAAGTTTACATACAGGGAACAGAAGATCAGAGCTGAGCTGCAGTCCAGATGAATTAAGATGCACATGCTTCTTAACCTTTACTCTTGCTCTGAGTACATCAGTTTCTACGAGTTGAACTACATTAGAAAGTAAATAGATGTGGCTCTGGGAAAGGTCAGTACACATGTTCTGCTACAATCTAATTTCAGTCTATTGCCCTGTGCCCTACCGCTCACTCTGGTGCAAGAGATACAATGGTGAAAAGCTTGAATCTAATTGTCTCTGCTGTACTAAAAGCTTCTCGGCACACAGAATATTCATGAGAGCTAAAGAGAACTGGGAAGAAAGACAGGCTTATTCAGACATCTTATCCCATGCATCCTTTCATCTCCACACCAAAAGAATGTGTTTGGGAAAGGCCTTGTGCACCTCAGAGTGGTTTTCCTGTCTCTTCACTTGGTGTGTGTCATTACCAAGGCAAACACTAGGAATTACTCGGGAAGCAGCTTTGAGTAGTCTCTGTCTGGGGCATGTTAGCTGTATACCAGCCTTTCGGTCTATCATGGAATTGCATTTAGTCTCTATGACTTAATAATTACTTTAATTTCACTCTGCGCTGTGCTGAAGAACTCTTTTTGAATGAAGGGCACTTACCACATTCCTAGTGCTTCCTGGAACAGACACAGCTAATCAGAATGTGTGGAATTAAATAAAAGAGTAATTACGGGAGGCTGTGATGTGTTAGAACAGATGAACCAAACAAGGCTCCGTCAAGAAGTCTCTGCTCAGAAGAGAAATAATTTATTAAGACTGTTTCAGCGAGGACCTTCCAAGTGCAAGTAGAAGCATTTGACAGAGGGAAAGAGATGGAGTCGGATGCTTTAGAAGTATGGGATTGAAAGGGGAAGATTCTTATTATTTATTCTGTGTGCTAGTCCCCATTCAGGTGCATCTTCCCATCATCCTCTGTGCTAAATATTAGTTTTGAATTTTTGTCCATGGTAACAGGCCCCTTTGTGGTTCAAATGTCTACAAGGCTTAGACCACGAGGGTAGAGAAGCCATTGAGTGCTGTTCAGAAGAACCTAAACTCTGAGGACTAAGGATAGCTTTCTCTTCAGCTAGGCTGCTCATTGATCCTTTCTTTCTAATTGACTCAAGGGGTATGGGCAGAAAAGCTACTCCCTACAGGAGCTTGATCTGATGAGGTCCTGGTTCCCAGGTCAGCTAAGTTGTCTGTCTGGTTTCATGCTACACTATGCTCTTAGAGAAGGGAATGTTTTCCCTAAACTCTACGTGGTTAAAACAACTGTGTATGTAGGGCTCATTACCTAAACTAGGTTCATTTCCATGTCAGTCTTGTACTCGGCCTTTGCCGAGGATACAAACTTCTGATGGGTAGGAAAGGGGAAGGGACAAAACAGTAGAGAGCAAGGTTTCTGACCTGGTAAGCAAATCAAGGAAGAGAAAGACTGCACAGCTATGAGTTTGAGAAAGTTCCGTCACATCATGAAGTAATTGCTTAATAAGACATCTAACCATCCACAGATGGCATAAAGGGTAGAATTTGTAATGCCTCGGGAGGATGTGTGTCTTGACCCCTCTTAGAGAAAACCCTGAACAAGAAGAGGTTGGCAAGGAAGGCTGTTAAAGAACATTCTCTTAGATACTTTCTTTCCACTGATGCCCATAATTGCACCAATTATGTAGAATTCCAGAGCAGGAAGTACAGTGTCACTTTCTCCTTCTTTTAAACCTAAGTTCTTTCATCTGTTTCTCTGTGTATCTAGCTCCCTAGATACATTTATTCATCTATTTCAATTTCTATAAGCTTCCTTTCTGAAGTTTTCTTTCATGTACACAATTAGACATCGAGATTTTGAGGATAAAGGAGCATTCCTTCTTCATCCATGTGTGTTCCTAGAGTTTCTAAGACAGTTTGGGGGGGGACTTTAAATTTGTTTTCTTCTCTAATAGAGACAGGAAATGTGTAAGTAGAATGCAATTGGTCCAGATGGGGTCAGTCATTAATTGTAGGAAAATGAATTAAATAGTTCTCTTCCCTGTTTCATACTTAAATACTTGAGTAGTGAAAGATTGGACAAGGGAACACTGATCTAAAGAATTGTAGGACTCAGTCAAGGCAATAGAAACAAAACCACCAGGATGAACACATTCTTCAGTTAGGACGATTGGGCTTACAATCCCATGCAACATGCAACCACAGCACTGCTGGAGAATCTTAGGCAGTTAGGATGCCAGTGACATCATCAGCATGCTGGGAGCATTCACAGTAGGAATGCTATGTGATCAAAATAAAGTTCTGGCCCTGTGTAAATAAATAGAAACCATTGTTTCTCTAAGGAGAGAAGACAGCACACATGAGGACCAATATGAACTGCTTTGATCAAGTCCAGACCATTTGGCAGTTTCAATAAATTTCATGGCTTTATAAAGTTTCTACTGTTTACTTTAAAATTTGTAATATTTTCCCAAAACAAAACCCAAAAAATGTAGATATCTTTAATTTAGGCTTTCTCGTGGAATGAGGCTCCCGATTGGGTTGGGGGATTATCAAGAGGCATCCTTCTCAGGCTGGGCAACTTTGGCTGGAAGACAGCAAGGCTATCCTGTGTTCGCTTGGCACCTGTGTGTGGTTGCCAAATCCCATGGGTATTCATGGTCTGGCTCCTGCTCTCAGATTGCCCTGTTCCTAACCTAGCCCTGATGAGAGCTTGGAAAATGTTAAACCTAGATGCTGCTGTACACAGAACCATCTTCTGAGTTCTGCCTTTGCACATCCCTTTCAGGTAAGGACACTGTTTTGATCACCTGATTTGCTCACTATTTTAATCCATGTGCATCTGGAAGTACTAACTACTCAAGCACCAGGAAAGGTCATATGACCCAAACCTAGCCAATCAGAGAACAGTTAGTCTTTCTGTTCTTGTGGGCACTGGTCCCTGGACACCCAATAGATACTCTGATATCCATAGATGCTCAAATATCTTATGTAACATGTCATAATATTTGCATAGGACCTGTGATCTCTCATATACTTTAAATAATCTTTAGGTTCTTAGAATGCCTAATATAATGCAAATACTTTATTATTTAAGCAGCAATGACAAGAACAAAACCTCTCCGTGTTCAGCTTAGGTGGTGATTTGAAAGAGTGGTCCCCAGTAGGCTCATATATTTGAATACTTGGTTCCCAGTTGGTGGAACTGTTTGGGAAGGATTAGAAGGTGTTGCTTTGCTAAAGGAGGTGTGTCACTGGGGTGGGCTTTAACATTTCAAAAGCCCAAACTATTCCCAGTTAGCGTGTGCTCTCTCTCTCTCTCTCTCTCTCTCTCTCTCTCTCTCTCTCTCTCTCTACTATTTCCCTCCCCCCTCTCTCTTTCTCTTTTCTGCTTTCTATTTGTAGATCAGATCTAAGCTTTCAGCTGCTGCTCCAGTGCTGTGTCCACCTGCCTGCTGACAAGCTCTCTGCCATGATTGTCATGAAGTCACCACACAAAAATAGTCAATTGTTTCTTCCATAAGTTGTCTAGGACCTGGTGTCTCTTCACACCAATAGAAAAGTAATTAAGGCAGCCTCAGATGATTTGACTTGGGTAACGTGCCCATTGGAGTCAGATGTTTATTCAGGACAATATTACATAATTGGCACTTTCTGTCTATGGGTTCTGCCTCTGTGGATTCAACCAGCTTCACACAATGCTACCTCATTAGGCTACCAACAGTGTACTATGTATGAAGAGTAGCTCAGAAAGGTCAAAGTACCCTCAATAGTACTTCTGTCTAGATCCTGGATCACTCCAAGTTATAGCTGTTTTAGTTTCTCCATATCCCTGTTGCCATAGGTCATTTACATCATTCAGGAAGACAAGAGGCCAGAGACATTGACAACATTTGATTGTCATTGTCTTTTCTACCCTTCCCAACACCCCTGACACTACAATAGCTTCCTCTCAAGAAAACTATTCTGTGAAACTTTCATGCATGTATACAATGTATCTTGATCATATCTATTCTGTTTCTTCCAATTCACCTTCTTCTCTCCGAACACATCTTTTTCCCAACTTCATATCTTCTTTTTGGTTCTCTTATTACTAATTGGATTTCAATTAGTGCTGCCCTTGTATACATTTGCATGGAATGATCTGCTGAGGAATGGGCAGCCCACCAATCGCTACTACCCCCTAAAGAAAAGTGACTCTCTACCCTAGCAACAAACAACTGCTGATAGTTCCTCTGTTAGGGTGGGGTTTTTGCTTCTTTTCTGGAATTAACTGGCTTAGTCCCATGCAGTTAAACACAGCTGCTATAAGTTCAAGTGTGCAAACACCATGTGTTGTCCAGAGAGCAGAATTTCAAAGCATTTCTCACACTCTTTACACCTCTTCTTTCACCATGTGCTCAGACCCTTGGTTACAGTACGGACGTGCGTGTGCATGTGCGCATGCTCATGTATGCGTGCACATGCGATATCTGCAGCTGATCACTTATAGTCACTTATATTCTCGGGTGAATGTGGGCAGTGATGAATCTCCGCATTAACCTCTTCCAACTGCAAGAAGCAGTGACTCTGAGTGGGGGTAAGAGCGGAGCAAGTCTATGGATATAAATATTTAGAGGCGGTTTGACAACATGACCATGTAGAAGACAACCTCACTACTCTCCCTGCTGTGACAAAATTAAGGGAGAAAGGGTTTATTTTGGCTCACTGTTTGAGGGTACAGTCCACCACAACATCGAGAAAGATAACATTGTTACGTAATTGGTGGCATTGTATCCAGAGTCTGGAATCAGAGAGGGGGTAGGATGAATGATTGTGTCCAATTCTCCCTTTCCTTCTGATTAAATCTAAGCCTCCAGTTTTGGGGACGGTATTGGTGGGACTGCTCACAGTTAGGGTGAGCTTTCCTCTTCAGAAGAACACCCTTATAGACATGCCCAGTGGTATGCATCTCCAGGAATTCTAAAGCCAGTCACATTAACAGAGAAGATTGACAATCACGGAACCTGCGATCACAGAGTTTGTCAGAGAGAAGGCTGTGCCTGGTAGAAATGTCACCAGATTTATGATTTCTTAGTTTTGAAATAATTTTTCTTTCCTTAATATAAGCTCCTGGGTCAGAAGATTGAGATCAAGTCCAGCCCCCACCCTCCCATTGCTTAGCTTTCTTCTTTTCGTTTCCCATGGCATGCACTGAGCTCTGTTGCTGACCTTGCTGTGGAATTTTGACCCTGTTGAGATCCAATTTAACATCATTTCTTCTAGACATGTAAACAGAACCCCTGGCATGTCCCTCAGAACTGACCAGCCCTGACCGGCCTCAGGGAGGGGCTGTGTTTGGAATGACAGGCTCTCTGGGCCCTTGAAGCAGAGTCCCTCCCTCAGCAGATAAGTTGTGATTATTATGAATGATAAAGAGGTTTGTGGCTTTATTATGCTTACTTTTAAAAATTCTGTAGCAAATGTTTCTCTCTGCCCTGTAACTGATCATTTTAATTTCCTTGCTTTTGCTATAATAAAAATTGACATTAAAGGATGCCTGAGGCAGTGTAATGAGAAAATGAAATTAGTTTTTCAGTTGACTGATCAAAAGCATTTTATATGTGATAATAAACAGTTTATTTTACTCTTTTGCTTATGACATAATTAATGACAAAAATATTTTCCCGAAATTCATATTGTCTGCTGAACTCTCTTTCCAAGTTCTGGGAAAGATGATAGTTTTTGTAATTTAGCAAACTGGGTGTATAAATAAACTTTACCCATCCCCTGCTGAAGAGAGTACATAGTCTTTATTTAACCCTTCATGATCTGTGGACCCTTGAAGTCAGTTAAAAGTGCTCTCTCCTAGGAATAGCAGAATTTTTTATGGAAACCATGCCCTCTTTCTCAGTGGTCTTAAAAAAAAAAAAAGTCTGGCCACCTCAAGTTTGTTGGCAAGAATAAAGAGTTTGAAGTAGGAAAAAAGATGTAACCCCAGAACCCAAATTTGAATTTTTTTGTTTTTTTTTTACTTTGAAACAAACAAACAAACAAACAAGACCAGTGGTTCCCTTTCTCCATCAACAAGATAAATTAGTGATAACAGCTTTAATCAGACTTGAAAAAAAAATTTTTTGTCATAGTTTGATTAGTTGGTTGTTTTCTTTTGGTTTTGTTTTTTATTTTTGTTGTTGTTGGCTTTTTTTCTAATCAGAGGTTTTCTGTGTAGCCCTGACTGTCTTGAAATTCACTCCATAGACTAGGCTGACCTCATAGATCTGCCTGCCTCTGTCTCGCAGACGCTGTGTGCCCAGCTTGAATCAGGATTTGAAGGACTGGTTACTAATTTCAAGAAGCTCCTTTCCCTTTCTGAAGTTAGTATTTCAGTGTAACACAGCCGAATGTCAGTTTCTCCTCTACAGCTTCCGACTTTACGTTAATGATAATTGTGCCAGTGTAAGAGCTGTCAGGCAGGTGTACATAGTCATTTCATAAACCCTGAAACCAGAAACCCGCTGTCACCATGTCTGAGTTAGTTTTCCCTGCTTAAGAATGACTTCAGACATGGTGGCTTAAACAATAACCATTTCAGTTAGCCCGGCCTCTCTGAGTTGGCTGGGCATTCTTTCCACCTCTTTCCACCTGAGGAGCTTGGCTGATCTGACTGGCTCCATCAGCGGTATTTTGGCTTCTGGCTGCACGATCTAGGAGAATCTTCCTCGTGCATCTGGTGGTTGAATCAGCTGGATGATCTTGAGGAACACTAGATGGGGTAGCTCCTTTCTGCCCCACAGGGTATCTCATGTTCTAGTGGGCTAACCTGAGCCTGCTTAAAAGGTAGTCCCAAGGCTACAACTGCAGCAAGAGGGAGATAGCGCCAATGCGCTGCAATAGTCTATGATGGTAGCAACAACTACTAATTTGCAATGGCCAAATCAAACTACTTGACTTAGCCCAGAAGCCACTGAACATCCATTTATGGAGAACATGCGGAGCCCCTGAAGTCCCTGTAGGCTTTGTGTAGAGCAGGTAGACTCCATAAAACCAGATACTCTCAGAAATAGGGAACCTCAGTTTAATAACTGCCTCCATCAGTTAGCCATGGTGTGTGTGTGTGTGTGTGTGTGTGTGTGTGTATTTAATTGTAGAAGGGCCCAACTCATACTGGGAGGTACCATTTCTAGACAAGTTGACATGGGTGTTAAGAAAGATGGCTGTTTATGAGCCTAGGAGTAAGCCAGTGAGCAGAATTCCTCTGTGGTGTCTACTCCAAGTTCCTGCCTTGACTTGCTTTGATGATGGACTGATACCAAGCCAATGCCACTGTCACTCCTATCCCTGTCAAGTTGTTTTCAATTACTGTTTTGTAACAGCAACAAAGATGTGCACTAGGACACAGTGATGGAAATCCCACAGACGAAAAGAAGAATTTTTGCAGTATCTTTAGTAGACAATCCACCACCGAACCTAAACGACCATCACTACCAAGAGTGGTTGATTCAATTAAAATTCAATTCTGTTTATACACAGTCTTTGCAGAAATGCCCCCTTCTGGTCTTTTTAAACCTTTTTTCCCCCCAGCTCAGGAAGGTTTCCCTTGTTCTTTGACCAGGACAAAATTGATTTTCCAACTTGTAGCCTCGTGACTCTTCCCTGCAGTCCTTTCTATATTCACAGCATCACATCCATTTTCATGGTTATCTGAGGAATGACAGACATTCCACTCCTCGCAAGTTGTCTTTATGCATTCATGTCACCTTAGCCTTAGTAGCTGAACTACTAAGGTCATGTATGAATAGTAATATTTTATATTTTCCTTTTTACTCCTTGTACCTCTTAGTTTCTTGTCTTGGACCATAGCCAGAATGTTAAATAAGTAATAACATTAGGTATCACCATATTGTTTATGAACTCAGAAAAGGTAGTATGTAATTCACCACTAAGTATGAGACTTGCTAAGGATTTCTTTTTAAATGTAATTGTTAGGGCTGAGAAGATGGATCAGTGGGTAAATCACTCGCTGCAGTGTAGTATTTGACATAACAATGTTTATTGAGGAATTGCTTTTAGGGCTGAAGAAAGAGATGGCTCAGCAGTTGAGAACACTGGCTGCTCTTCCAGAGGCCAGAAGTTTGATTTCCATCACTCACATGGTGGCTCACAACCATCTGTAACTCCAGTTCTAGAGTGATCTGAAGTTTTCTGATCTCCATGGGTAACAGGCACTCATAAAGTACACAAAAGAACATACAGCAAACATCTACATAACCTTTTAAAAATCTAGAAAAAAGAAATTGATTTTAGATTATTTCTCATTTCTTTAAATGTTATACAGTGTTTATTATGAAAGTCTTGTCTTCCAATCCATTTTTCCTTATGTGCTTGATATTTCCAATAAATTTTTAAAAATTAGTTTTGTACTTTTATGGCTGGCATATGTTAATACAGTTGAGTTTGTGTATTTTATAAATCCTAGCATTATTTGCTCAATTTGATAATCTTAGAGAAAGATGTCACTAGGTAGCCCTCACTGGTCTGGAACTCACTCTGTGGCTGGCTTTGAACTCAGAAATATATGCCAGCCTCAGTTTCCTCCTGAGTGCTGGAATTAAAGATGTGTACCACCACACCTGGCATCAATGTCAATCTGATAATTAATTGTAACATTTTATAGATACCTTTCAAATTTTCTTATATGAAATTGTGTCATGTATGAATAGTAATGTCTTATATTTCCCCTTTTACTCCTTGTATCTCTTATTTTCTTGTCTTGGACCATAACCAGAATGTTAAATAAGTAATAACATTAGGTATCACATACTGTTTATGAGCTCAGAAAAGGTATTATGTAATTCACTACTAAGTTTGAAACTTGCTAAGGATTTTTTCAGTGTAAGTATTTGGGCTGAGGAGATGGATCAGTGGGTAAATCACTCGCTGCACTATTAGGAGAGACTGAGTTTGGATCCTATAACCCATGGAAATGATTTCAGGGAGCCCATGGTCCCTGAACGTGGGACTGAATATCTGAAAGCAAGAAAGTCCTCCTAAAGTTTGATGACCAGCTGGCCTGGTCTACGCTGTAGAGAAGATCAAAAGACACTGTGTCAAACTCTGTGGAAGGTGGAGCAACACTGGAGGGTGTCCTCTGACCTCCAAACATCCATTGTGGTTCATGCACATCCCCACAAGCAAAGTAAAACAAAGCAAAACAAAACACAATAAATTTAACTTTTACAGAACATTTCTGATATACTTTAAAGTAAAAAGAGTATATCTGGAGCGCCGTGTACCTATAACCAGGCTAGAACAGCAACCCGGATTCTCCTGTTCATGTGTGTGTCTAGCCTCACACTTTTTAATCTATGTGAGAAAAGTAAGTACACTTGGACTTAATGAATTAAGGAATTCCATGGACTTCTGTGTCACTATTATTTATGAAGCATGTCAGCTTGTATTGACATGGGAGATTGTGTGTCATGTGGCAACTGAACACACATACTTTGTGATTTTGCCTTAAGACTATATAGGTATTAGAATGTATTTCTACACATATTAGTAGGCACAAATGAAAGAAGGATATCCATTAAACTTTTATCAGAGGTTACATTTGGGAAGTGAGAAAGGAAAGGAAGGTTAGATTTCAGATTTCTTTGTTAAAAAGATGTTTTTGTAGGTCTTCTTCTTAATCTGCTTCTTCTTTATCTTCTCCTTCTTCTTTTTTTATCTCCTCTTCCTCTTCTTCCACCTCTTCTTTCTCTTTGACAGTATAGAATTTCATATCTTTTTAAAAAGTCAGAAAATTTACAAATATATATTTATTTAGTGTGTGCCTATGTGTGTATGTACATGTACCTGTGTGTGTTTGTGTGTGTGTGTGTGTGTGTGTGTGTGTGTGTGTGTCTAATACATGTGTAAGCAAGAACTTTTGGAAGTCAGAGATGGTGGACATCAGAGATCTTTTGGTGGACATACGTTGCTTAAACAGGTAAAAACATCAATGAAAGGAAAACAAGTTATTAAACAACTTGTTAGCATTAAGTAAAGAATGCAATAATCCAGGAGCCAGAAAGCTATGGAGAACTAATGTTATTTTGTTCTCTTTCTTCAAAATATAATTCTTGGAATAGTAGTTCAGAGGGGAATAAAATAGATTGACATATCTTACGTGCTTTGGCCTGGTTCAGCTGTACCAGTTGGGAACATTTGAGGCTGATAAGCGCTCTCTCATCATTGGCATTTATCGAGAGTTTATTATATGGATGACATTTCTCTAAGATGAACATGGATTAAACAACATGGAAAAGATTTTGGTCTCTGAAGATCTTCTGTTCTCTGAAGTCAGGGAGGTGGACTCCGTGCTCAAATGAACACTTGCATATAATTGCATGAGTCCCTCTAATGGAAGAAATTCAAGTGAAGGAGGGAGTTCAGACAAATGAGTTGGGTGCTGGGTAGTCAGGAGAAAATGGTTAAACCTGGGACCTGAAAGCTAAGGAAAGCCAGACAGTTAAGAATAAGAATGAGTCATGGAGGGCCTGAATGATAGAAATTCCAACAAGAGGGAGTAAGCTTGTTGAGTTTGAGTAACACTGACTGCTGCCATGTTTCTTCCATGATAGACTTGTCACTCTGGAATCATAAAC
Organism: Rhabdomys pumilio; assembly: GCA_030674055.1. Taxonomy (NCBI): domain Eukaryota; kingdom Metazoa; phylum Chordata; class Mammalia; order Rodentia; family Muridae; genus Rhabdomys; species Rhabdomys pumilio. The sequence continues at coordinate 16,267,747 of JANHMN010000018.1, read as the reverse complement.
CAAAATCTTCTTCAATATATTGCGTCAGGTAGGGTGTTTTAGCATAGCAACAGAAAACGAAACAATACACATGCTTCTATTATTGTCATTTGTTGTAACCAGCATCCCACATGAAAGAAAGCACATTTTGTGTTTGCCGAGATGAAGCTGTGTTATGCAAGCAGCTGCTGCAAACTAAAGCAAAGGGAGAAGCATCATCTTTATTCAGACCACACCACCCCCCAGGAGAGCACTACATTGCCTGAGAAGACTGAAGCTTCAGGTTGCCTATAGGTTTAAAAGGAACACATGTTATGGTAGAGAAGTGGTGACTGTTGACTAAGGTTTGACTGAGACATGAGCCCCTAGAATTAGATTAAGAAGATCTTTCTAAGGATGTGATTTCTGGGTAGAGACCTACAGGAGACCAAATTGGTATGCAGAAGGGATTTCCGGATTCCAAGAGTAGCAAATGCAAAGCCTGCATAGATGGATGCTTGTTTGACATATTAAAGGAACAGAAACAAAGTAGTGTGGCCCCAATGTTGTAAACAGAAGGGGAAAACCAGAGAATGCAAGGCATGAAACAAAACAGGGAGCAAATCATGCAGAGAGCCTGCAAGATCTTTGGTCTTTACACTGAATGGAAGAAAATGCTCTTCAAAGTTATAAGCAAAGCATGACTAAGTCCAGCCCAGAACCATTAACAGCTTGTGGTTCTTGTCAAGACTGAACCAGCCCTTCATATATTCTTTAAAACAATTTAACTTTAAAAATGTTATATGTATGGGTGTTTTGTCTGTATGTGTGTCTGCACATTTATGGTGCCTGCAGAGGCCAGAAGAGGGCATCAACTCTCCTGGAACTGCAGTTATATATAGATGTTTGTGAGCCATCATGTAGGTGCTGAGAATCAAACCCAAGTCCCCTGGAAGAGCAGCCAGTGCTCTTAGCCACTGAGCCATCTCTCCAGCCACTCTTTATACATTTTGATCCTTGCACCTTTCCCTTCTTAGGGCCTATTTTTCTTTTTTCTTTTAAAATATTCAATTTTTAAGTATATGCATGTATCCACACATAGACACACGTTTGTGTGCATGGGCCACACACTCTTTGGGGCCAAAAGAGTGTCAGGCTCCTTGTAACTGGAGTTATACGAAGCTGTGAGCTTTCAGACATGAGTGCTGGGAGCTCAACTTTGATCCACTTCACAGGTGAACAGTTCTCCAGCTCATTAGAGTCTATGTTTAATTTTTGTAGCATACTTTCTCCCAGTTCTCCAGCTGTTACTTCCTCTGGCCTCTGCTCAGGTTCCACCTTTAAGAAGACTCATGAACCACAGTGAACATTCTTCCCATGCTAAGGTGTCCTTCATCACAAACCCATTTTGTGTCCTCTATAACACATTATCATTAGCATTGTAGTATTTCATTCTTTTGGTGGCTTTTAATGTCTCTTGTATAAGAACTGAGCTCTGTGAGAGCAGATACCGTGTCATTCTTAATTAGGGCTACATATCCAATGTATAGACATTGCCTAGCATATAAAAATTGCCGTATTGTTTTGTACCACTGTGACAAATACCTGAGAGTGACAGTTTAAGCAGGAGGAAGATTTATGTTGGCTCATGGTCTCAGACCCTGGTTGGTTGGCTCTATTTTGTTTCGAGACAGAGAGATCTCGAGAACATGGGATTGACGTTGACAGGATCTGCTCACTTCATGGTAGTCAGAAAGAAAAGGGATAGGAAGGAGGCATAATCCCTAAAGATGGATCCTCAATGCCCTGCTTTTTCAAGCTGGTCCCCACTCCCTATAGTTTTTCTGTCTTGCAGAGTAGAGCCATAGCTAAGCCTTCAATATATGTGTCTTTGAGGGGTATTTAATATCCAAACTATGACACATGTTTAATATATTTTTAGATGAAGAAAAATAAGCGAGCTTTAAAACAAACAACATAGCTCATTGCCACTCTTCTTTCCTGCCAGGTTTTTCAGTAGCCCTTGTAAACTTGGATTCTCTGAGCCTCCTACCTGTTCACCATCAGTCAAAACATAGAAATTTATGAACTGTAGTTGTGGAAGTAGAGAAGAAAGCAAGTCGACCATTCTGAAGGTATGTCTGAAACCTGTCATTGTGTTCCTGGGAACATGTGGGAAATTGACTAGTACCGTGTGGTTGGAGCATCACAGCTGCTCCAAAAGGATGTGTTCTATCCAAATCTTTTGTAGGAAGAAAAAGGGTGGTGAGTAATTAGATTCTATTAAAGAATAGAAGTTAAGGGTAAATGCATTGAATAGTGAATCCTGTTTCTCTCCATACATATTCATAGAGTAGTTATTATGTACATGAAGTTTCACTAAAGGAAAAGAAAAGAACGAAGATGTATTGAGCATTTTGCATTGTACTAGGAATTATAACAGATGTCTTACATTTCACTTAATCTTAAAAACAATCATAGGAGGTGGGTAATAGTCCTCATTGTAAATGGTGAAAATATTCCCATTCAGAGAATCTGGGTAATTTGCTCAAGGACACAATTCTGTCTTTATTGGTAGAATCAGCAGCTGGCTAATTCTGCATACTTTTAATTTCTGATTTAAATAAGGATAATTTGAAAAATCTCATTGCTTTTCGATTTTTTTATGTTTGAAAAAGTTTTTTTCCCTAAGGACTATGAGCTACTTCTACACCTTCTCAATCCTAGGAGTCCTCGTATCCATGTGTTTTTTAGAGATGGGTCTCACAGGGCTATTCTACATTCACAAAGTTGGTAATATATAGTTCAAAAGACTTTATATCTACAATTTTCACTCAATAAAGCATATTAATGAGAAACAAAATTGGGGTGAGGCATGGTAACACATGTCTATGATTCTAGCACCTAGGAGACTGAGGCAGGGGGTTTTTGAATTTATGACCAACTGGGCTACATTGTGAGACTCGGATTTTAACTAAAGGAAGAACGGATAGATGAGAGGAAGGAAAGAAAAGGAGAGAAGGGAGTGAGAAGAGAGAGAAGGTAAATAACAGATAAAATATTACCCATAGATATCTATAGGACTCAGAAAGCCATTCAGTGGTAAAAATTCATCAGCATGTACTAGGCTCTATGTTTTATCACCAGCATCATAATACATGGATAATTAATGATAAACAAAACAAGTACAAGGAAGTAAAAAGAATAACCTACATACCAGCCCTCCTATGTTTCATGTTTTATTCCCAATAACCAAGAACCTTTCTCTATCAGCTTATGAATGAATAGAGAAAATGAATACAAGGCCAAGTATGGTAGCACATGTCTGTAATCCTAGCACTTGGCATATTGAGGCAGTTTATACTTAGTCTTCTAGGGGTGAAAAAGAAAAAGAAAGAAAGAAAGAAAGAAAGAGAAAAAAGAATAGAAAGAGGATGGATGGGAATAAAAGAAGGGGGAGGGAAGAAAAAAGAGGAGAGTATGAGAAAGAGGAAGAGGAGGAAGGAATGGAGGAAGAAGAGGAGAAGAAAGAGAAAGGAGAAGAAAAGAGAAGGAGGATAGGGCATACATGTGATATAATACTATGTCGACACAATAAAAAGATTATGCTGGGAGATTATCATGTTAAATAAGAAAATCTGGGGGAAGAAAGATAAGTACCATATAATGTCATTCACAGGTAGAACATGAAGGAGTTGTTCTTATAGAATTGGAGAGTAGAATGACTGCTTGCAAGATCTTAAAATAGCAGGGGAGATGGAAAAAGGGTGTCCAGCAGGACTGTGTATGTGAGATAAGAGGAGTGTGATACACAGTAGTGTCATCACAGATGGCAGTAATGTACCATACATTTCAGAGAGCTAGGAGAACTTTAACCAAGAAAAAAATGAAGAGACCGATATTTTCAAACTCAACTCTAACTTTCTATAACACTTCACATTGTATCCCACTCATGGGTACAATTTTAATGTTTTTTATCCACCAATTCAAAAATGAACTTAAAGAATATATAAGTTTCAACACCAAGACACTAGACAGGTCTATTAGCATGAAGGAGAAGATAGTCTGTTGACTATCACCATTGACATTCAGTATTGGAGAACCTTCTTGGTAAAACAAGGCAAGGAAAAACACAAAGGATAAATATTGGTGAGTATATGGTCATCAATTTATATAAGACTCCCTTCATTAAAAAGTTCAAAAACAAAGCAATAAAAAATACCAATAACATAAGCATAAAGATATTACCTTAATATAAAAATCATCTTGTCCTTTTCAAAATGGCAAATGTAGTTAAAATAATCAGCATAGATAATAAACACCAAAAATTAATAAATATGCAAGCTACATAAGACATGAGGGGGCAGGAGAGATGGCTCAGCATTAGGAGCACCTGCTGCTCTAATGGAGGACCAGAGTCTAATTCTTCTACACTCACACTGAGTTCACACCCTCTTAACTCCAGCTCCTGAAGGAGGCCTTCTTTTGGCCTCCATGGGTAATGCATGCTCCTGAGACACATATATACATGCAGATTAACAGTCATCCACATACAGCAAAAATAACTACATTTCTTTTGGTGGCTGGAGAGATGGTTCAGTGGCTAAGAGCATTTAATGTTCTTGCAGAGGACTGGGACTTGATTGTCAGCACCCACATGATGGTTCACAACCGTCTGTATCTCCAGTTCTAGATATCCAATGTTCTCTTCTAAACTCTGTGAACAGCAGTCACACATATGGTATGCATACACATATGCAGGCTAAACGTTCATATAAATTAAGATGAATACTGTTTAAAATATTTAAAACATTCTCAGAATTTTTAAGCAATTAAAATACATTTTAAAATATAAAATTAATAGAAAAACATAACATTTCATACCTTTGCAACTTTGAAAATTTAAGAACATTTATATAAGAGAAGGCATTATACCTGACTTGACTCTTCTTTTAATGACAGGAACAAGGCATTGTTAGGCAGCTAGCCTTCAATTCCTGCTTTCCTTCCTCTAGTGCTAGAATTAGTGCTCCTGGTTTCATACCTCAACTTTCTGGTGGAAAGATCATAATTGAGAATCATGATGAAGAGAGGGTGTCGTCAATACTCAGTCTCTGCAGAAGCTTTCAGCAGAGGTTGCCTATGCTGTGTCTGGAGAAAACAACCTACCAAGACAAACATGGAAAAATGGTGGCCAGTCAATGTTGCAGTTGCCCCTGAATAGTTGCATACCAGGAGTAATAAAAGCCATCCCACACAGGGAGAAGAAAGGGACTCTGCAGCTTGTACTGGAGGGATTGCGCGCATGGCTCACTCTACTTGCTGGTTTATTTTAGTCCTTGTCCCCCCTCCATGTTCATCTTTCTTCACAGGCCCATGGGTCAGAATTTGTAGGATGTGTCTAGTGTCCTTGTCTATTTCATCCAATCTCTCAGCACTGACTGTGGTAGAAGAGTAGCTAGTGACTTGGTGACAGGCACTCATTCCTCCACCACACACTGTAGTAATAGGGACTGGGAAGGACATTTTGCACTTATTGCTCATCTTTTCACCAAAAAGTCCCATCCACACTAAGAAACAACACCCCTCACTAGTCGCCTGGAAACTTTTGCTCTAGCTTCTGTGTCTGTAAATTCTCTGTACTTCTTTCAGGTAGAGCCAGACAGCATGCCCTATGGAGACTTGATTGATTTGTTAGCGAAAAGTCATCCAGGGTCATACTAGTTGTGTAACGCCTGCCATACTTTCCTTGGTTTTCCAGGCTGAATGATATTCTGTTGTATGTGCTCATGGCATTTGGCTTACCTATTTATATAGGTATGCATACTCAGATGTGATTCATGTTGGTTTATTTACAAAACTACAAACATCCAAAAAGGACCAGTTATCATGTTGAACCTGTTTTAATTTTCCCCTAAGCTAAGTGAGTGTCATCAATCTGTATGCAATGATGTTATTTGGGGTAATATACTAAAATAATTTAATGCAGCTTCTATAGCATTACAGTTCTTAATCATGCGGAAATCAGAGTGGACTTGCCCACTGCCAACAAGGGACAGAATAAAAGAGAGGGCACAGTATAAAAGAGCTGTGTCACCCTCAAAGACCCCTCCAGGTCTGTGATTCTGGAGGTCACAGAAGTGGAATCTTGAGTCCAAAGCTTGCTGTGTGATCTTCTGGTGCTGGTTATGTCTTTCCTCTAAGCTTCAGTCTTACTGTCCAAGACTCAGATCTGGTTGAGTGTGATAAGCGTGGTACCTTAATGATGCTTAGACTTCACTCAGTGAGTGTTTTTTTTTTTTTTTTTTGAGTGCCAGGAGGAGCAACAAGGGGCTCCTGACCTTAAGGAGCCCCGGGGCCCCTGGACAGTGCATGTGTTGTAGGCTCTGTCTGTGGTCTGCTCCTCACCCTGCAGAGACCACACTGCTCAGCTCCTAAAAGCACAATTAATTCCCCGCCAACCCAGTTTCTCATTGCAGTTAAGTGTCATCTGTCATTGAGACCACACCACTTTGATGAGCTGCAGAAGTTCCAGGGAGGTCAGAGGTCCCTGTTAGGTCACAACTTGTGCTTGGGGGCAAAGACGAGGTTATTTGAAATTCCCATGGGGCAAAGAAAATGGATGGGGTCTAGTGTTCAGGAGAGCAAGATTGGAATTTCAAATCCTTTGGAAATGTCAACAGATACATTAAAGTATCCTGTGCTCGGGGCTCTCTGAGACACACCTGTAGGGAATCAATTCCAAAATATCAGTAATCACTAGGTGTTTAGAGCTGATAACTATAGGTTAATGAGGTCCACTTAGCTAGAAAATGCTGTATGTACAGCCATGTGGATTTATCAATGGGAGGGAGAAAGACTTGGTCAAACCACAGAGGGTGAAGATTCTCCCTGGTATGTGTGCCCAAGCTTACCCTAGTAGTTTGAAAAAGCAAATCTGATGAAATACAAAATTACTCCATTTAGTCAGAATTTCTCATGCAGTGCATATTAATATTTGCCTTTTTTTTCTTTACTTAAGTGTTTCTATCATTAAATTTTTAATCACATAACTACTGGATATGCAAGATATAAACCACAGGCAATTAAATGATAGCTAAATAGTGGGACTAACTTGATTAAGCCAAGCTGCCATGAAGAATACAAACAGCCTCTCTAGTCACTGGCTGACGACCCTCACCCTGATATTTCCATGAAACAGAAAGTGCCTTGATGCTGGCAGACAGCCATGCTTCTGGAAAGAGCTTTGAGGGACATGCTCGAATTCCCACCTGCTACCCTGATGTATACTTCTTTGGAACCTATCTCAGTTACATTTCTCATTGCTGTGATAGAACTGTGAAAGAAACTAAAGAGAAGAAAGTACATTTTGGCTGACAGGTCGGGACATAGCCCTTCATGACACGGTATATAAAAGTCCTAGAGAGTTGGCTCAGCAAGCAAAAGCACTTGCTCTTACAGAGGACCCAACTTTGGTTCCCAGCACCTACGTAGAAATTTCTCACTACTGTCTGTAACCTCAGGTCTAGGTCTACTACTATGCCCTCTTCTGGCCTCTGGAAGGACCTACACTCACACATGATTACTCACATAGACATATGACACATAAGAAAAACAAGTAAATCTTTAAAAGAAGAGAGAGAGAGAGAGAGAGAGAGAGAGAGAGAGAGAGAGAGAGAGAGAAAAACAGATGTTAGACAGGCAGAATGTCAGGCAGCTAGGCACCCTCTCCCTGCAGTCAGGACTGAGAAAGAGGGGCTCCATTTGTCTTCTCCTTTTTGTTCAGTCCTGGACCCTGTGGAATGTGCCTCCTAGTATTTATGATAGGTTTTCCATCTCAATTAAGCCTGCCTAGAAACACTCTCAGATGTACCCAGGAGTATGCCCACAGATGATTTAACATTCTGTCAAGCTGCCAATCAAGATTAACCACCACATCTCCCAAACTTTATGTTTCTTAGATGAGCTGATTTGAACATAAAGAAAAGATGAGGGACCACAAACACCCTGAATGGAGTTGGTTTTGTGGTCTTATTTATTTATTTATTTATTTATTTATTTATTTATTTATTTAAAAATTCCCTGCGATTTTGGGAACCCTTTTTTATTCTCCTTCAAGGTTCTTTTTCTTCAAAGCCTTGGCTGGAGACTCCCAAAATTTCACTCTCCTCATTCTTGCTTGGCAGCAAGATTGACTCTATTTCACTCAGGAATTAGATACAGTGCCAGTTGGCCAAACTGAAGGAGTCAGGAAAGGTGACAGGTTATAATAGGAATGGTAGAGTCACAAAGTCAGAACAGAAAGTTTAAGGAAACTTGTGAGCAGAAACAAGGGGAAACACCAGAACTGCTGTCATAGGTGAGTGGCAAAGGTGAGCTGGAGCTGTCCATGTGAGATGAAGATACACAGAGGCATGACCACTGCGAGAGATGTCTCTGTAACTGGAGGGGTAGAGCTCATGACACCTAACGCCACAAATACCAGTAGGCAGAGACAGGAAGGAAATCCGTAAGTTGTGCTTTACTGGGAGACCTGTCAATCTGAGAAGGCAGTAAGTCCATACCTCAGGAAATAACTTGCCGCCTTGGCCCTAGCCAGCAGGTTACATAGGGGACAGGGAAACAAAGGCAGTCAATCATCCCATACCTCAGCCCCATCCTCTTGTCACGCATTCATCTTGTCCCTGAGATTCATTGTATTGGTGTCTCTCTCTTTATCATCTCCAGCGTGTCTTCTATATCATCATTTCTCTAGACAGCTATGTTTGGACACCCCAAAACCAGACACTGGTTTTAGCCAGTGTCTGTCCATAAAGGTCTACCAATATCAATCCTATATTGCTTCAGATCACTATCTGGTCTAGGAAGTTAATTCAGAACAGGAAAAAACATTGACTTTTGTGTATGGGCTGAGTTGTTTACACTGTGTGTGTGTACAGCTTTCTTTCTACAATATGGAGTCCAATTGTGTCCTTATAATGTAGTATATAAAGACCCCCATCTGTCCATCTTGTTCCCTGTCATCCTTGCAAGCAGGAAAAGGGGAATTTTCTTTCTAGTAAAATGGATCCTTTCATTCAGGTGAGACATTATTACTCCCCAAACGCCCTCCTATGATGAATGTGTTGTTGGACATTCTGGAGATTATTAGGGATGAGAAATGTGCTAGGATACCCAGACCAAAAACAACTCAAGGAAGAAATCTTGGCTTACATTTCTAAAGGGAATGAGTCTCCCATGTCAGGGAGGACATGGCAGCAGGCAGCAGAGACATGCCAGTAGGAGCAGGAAGCTGAGAGACTCATGCCAGTAGGAGCAGGAAGCTTAGAGGCTATACACAGAAAGCGCAACCTAAGAGATCACACAACAGTGTATCCAACAACACAGGGAAATGGTCCAAGCTATAAAACCTCAGAGCTTGCACCCAGCGATATTTTTCCTTCAGCAAGACAGGCCTTCCTAAAGGTTCCAGAACCTTCCCAAACAACGTCACCAGCTGAGAAGCAAGTGATAAAAAAGGTGGGAAACAGTTCTCATTCAAACCATCACATTCAATGACAAAATCATTGGCCATATTTTCTAGATAAGTAAGTAGAATCATAGAGTTCAGTTGTTCTTCCGATGGCTGAACTGGGGAAGAGAGGAATCCATCATATATTTTGAATGGAGATGATAATGTGAGGGCCAGATGGGGAAGAGGGCTCAGAAATAGAAACGGGGATGTGTGTATGTCTATTATTTAGCTAAAATTTTTGTAAGAAGGTGATTGGTGGCAATAAATAAAGAATGTTCATTCAGGGGATTGTTTCGTGTGTGCCTCTTGTAAATGAATTTTCATTTGTTTTCTTCATAGTTTTGTAGTAGAAATGTGGACATTTTGACCTCTTTTGACCCACAACAAGACTGTTGGGCAGACCAGGTAAGCTCTGGAGAGCATCCCATGTCTCAGGATTGACCCGCTTGCTTCCTGAAAGTGGAGACAATGACCTAGTACAAAGCATATTATACTAGCAAGGTTGATGGATATATGTTATGCACATGCACGAGCACATGCGCGCGTGCACACACACACACACACACACACACACACACACACACACACATCTAATACAACAAAAAATATATCAACCATCTTAAAATACACAGTTAAGTATTATTAAATACATTGGCCACATTGTGCATTGTGGAATCAGTTGTTTCCAGATCCATTTGAATCTTATAAAACTAAAATGCCATATTATTTAAATAGTACCTTCCCATTTCCCTATTCCTCTGTTCCTTGGCAACCTCCTCATTCTGCTTTCTGTGTCTACTTGGCTACTCTGATTTTCCCATATAAGTGGAATCCTGTGGGATTTGTCTCTGCGACAAGCTTACTATAATCCTTGTAATAACCTTACTGTTGCCGTGTTTCTGAATTTCTTTTCTTTTTAAGGTAGACTGTTCTGTTGTTGGAGGCTGCATGCTGCTTGTTCATTCATTTGTTATGGCTGCTCCATTATTAAAAGCTATTATGAACATTGATGTGCTTTCAATTCTCTGGGCATGTTGCACAGGAGCAGAACTGCTGGACGATAGGTAAGTCTGTTTGTAAGGTTTTGAGGATCTGGTGGCTGGTTGTACCATCTTATAAATCTCCTCAATGGTAGCCATGGTTCCAAGTTGTCCGTATTGGACCAGCACATTATTCCCTGTTCTGTTTTGTTTTGTTTGAGAGAGTGGCCATCCTAATGATGGCTATGAGATAATATCCTATTGTACTCAACTCTGAGCATCTCTAATCATTAGTGATGTTGGACATCTTTTCATGTGCTTGTTGACTATTTGCTTACCTGCTTTGGAGAAATGTCTATTCAGGCTCTTTGCCTATTTTTCCCCTTTGGGTCATTTTATTGTTAAATATTATTTCTTGTCTGCTTAGAGTTTTCAGCGTACATGTTTCTGCCTCATCCTTGTGCATGGCTGTGTTTGCTTCTAGAGGTAGGCAGACTCCTAAGAAAGATGGTGCATGTAGCAACGTGTGTGTGTGTGTGTGTGTGTGTGTGTGTGTGTGTGTGTGTATGTGTGTGTCCCACCTGCTCCATTCATGTAATTTCTATCTAGTGGCCCTTCAAACAGAGTGGTAACTTCTGTCAGAGTAAAGGATAAAATGGGCATATGGATATGAGAACAAAAGTTTGAAAGATCCCTCTTCTCAAGACTCTGTCACTTCAGAGTCACTTCTCTGTAATATCTTCAAGTTTGGGATAACATATGAAGATTAAGTCCTTTCAGCCGCTCAGGACAGAGGGACACATGCTTGTGGTTTGAATATTTTAGTCTTTGGGTAAAATAGGTTAACAAAGCCTGCCACTGATTTGATAAAAAGGAAAGGTAGTTTAGGAAGGAGAGAGAAAGCTGTGGGAATGCAGGAGAAAGGATCTCAAGATTCTTGTGTTTGTGTGAGTAGAGAGAGCCTGTGAACAAGCTGAGATGGGTGATAAAAGTGTTCCTTAGGGGCAGCCTCTTCAAGAACTGGCCAGGCCTCAGAGGCAATGACCACACCTCCTTAGGTAGCAAGGAGGAAGTTCATAGGCATCACCCAACTGGCTCAGAGATCTCATGGAGTGAAAGTTGGAAGACGCAGGTTCTAAGACACCAGTGGAGAACAAAGAGTTGTTGAGTAGAAAACAGGGTGGGCAGAGACAGAGCTCTGTCCTCTTTTTGGTCCCTATTCTGAATCGTGGTACAATTCCTACAAAGATAGAAGCGATTTCCCACCCACCTCCTACAATGGGAAAAATAATAAGCTGATGAATAATATGCAGAATTGTGATAGACATTGACCGTCTGTTTCAGGACCAAGAATCAAGCCCCTGATGTGTGCACAGGTGCTCCTCAGTTTACTATGGGACTGCAATAAAGTCACTGTAAGTGGATAATTCTTAGTATATTTAACTGTGTGTAGCCTATCACATTTAAGTATCCTCAGAACATGCATTTTAACTCAAGAGTAGGTACAACCAGGAAGTGTTGGCACTGCTTTGAAACTACAGAGCATTATTCTTACATGAGTAAAATCTTGTCTGATCGTGAAGTCAGAAACCTTCAGGTTGAAGCATCATACCTGAAGAATCATGTATATTTAACAGAGCCACTGTCAAGAAAGGATCATAGCCTCTGGTCTCATGTACAACTGAAGTCTCTAGCTCTGATGCATTGAGTGACACTATTTATTCATTAAAAAGAAGTCTGTCCAGGAATTCAAGCATTCTACTGGAGGGTCTCTAGGTGAAAGGTAGTCTGGGAACCTTGGGCTCCTCAGTTGGGGAGCCAGCACTGAGGAATGTCTCTGTCAGGAGTGGCAACGCCACCATCTCATTTAACGGGTAATGTGCACAGGGAAAGGTTCGGTGGCCTCCATTATTCAAGGAGCTACATGTGCCTGGTAGCAACAATTACCAAGTCACATAAATACAACAAAGTTAATTAAAATGTTAGCTGATATAAATAACCTAAGGTTATTGAACATTGTTCCATTTTAAATTAATAAATACGCAAAGGTAATGTTTATAATTAAAGCCATAATTTATCTTCATGCTCCGTTTGTTTAATAGCAGTGGTAACATAACACTACATGCAGAAATGCAGTAATAGATTTGTTTAGTACTGACATTATAAACAAATGTCTCAGTCTATTTATTCTAAGTTATGATACAGATTCCTTCCACATGCATCTGATGGCCTTTAAACCATTTAAAATGAACTGCATTAATGTAATCTAATCTCGATACTGAACATCACATTTCAGTTTGAATTATCCTGAATCCATGATCCATTTTATTACTCACAAAGCGTTTTACACATTTATGATGATGGCAAACCTTGCTCTGTTACTTAAATCCCATTTCAAAAGGGATGTTATTTAAAAAAAAATAAAAATAAATAAATGCCACACATGTGGGCTAGTAAAGTGCAAATAAGGAGAAGTCAGTGCCCAGCAAGCCTTTAACAAAGCAAACAATTCAGATTTTTATGACATTAGCAAATAATAAAGGAAAGAACTGACATTTACAGTTGATGAAATTTTACGTTATAACAGATGATGAAAATGGAATGAAACACAGGGAAAACTTGCAAGACTTGGCTACCCCAAGGACAGAAAGCTCTACCTGACATTGCCTTTGGGGACCTTTCTCTCACTTCAACCTTTATTCAACCCCTGAAAAGGTCCTAGGTCTTCCCTGGGTGGAAGGCTGGCTCAGATGCCTGGCTTGGGAGATACCTTCCCATCCTTCTGGCCTCCTCCCCTCCTCCCTCCACCCTCTGTTTTCATTTTTCTAGTCTCTCCACTCCTCCCACACCAACTGCCCTCCCTCCATCTTGGCCTTAGGAGAACATGTGTTCTCCACCCTTCAATCTATATTATAATAAACAGGCAGCCTTGTGCATGGGTTAGAGGAGACAGGAGGAAAGTCCTTATGGCTTTCTTGTGTCCTTCCAGCTGTTTTCTCTTGGTATAGTGTCTCCCCTCCCTCCTTCATCCCTTTTTAAATAAATGATTCTTTTGGGGTTCTTTATAGTCACTGATAGAAGTTGTACTTTATTCAGAAAGACTGTTCCATTGCATGGCTTAGAAACGATTGCCTCTTTAGTTGAATAAACAACATAAATAGTTCATTAGAATAGACATTTCTTTCTTTTTAAAAGAAAGTTAAATGTATGAGTGGCCCTATTTTTGGAGATAGAATGGGTCGGAGATTTTATTTTAAATTCTGAATAGATTATACACTTTGAAAAAAAGTCCTAAAAGGATTTTAATACTGGAACCTCTGATATTCAGAGAGATTTAAATGTAGGATTATGTGCTATCCTGCTGCTATCCTGCTGTAAAACTCTCCTGTGTAGCCATAGGTGATGAGACAGAGAGTTGCGGCTGCCTCTCAGCCCGCCTCTGTTCCTTATGTGCTCAGTTAACAAGGCATCTGTATGGGGCTGAGGTGAATGTTCCAGAATCAACCCTGTACGTCTGGACTGTTGTAAAAGGCTCCCAGCAGCCAGGGAAGTAGAAATTCCACCAATGTTTGTAGACATGGGCTACACATTCTGAGGCAACAGCTGGCAGAGTGGAGAAGGGGAAGCCAACCCTCCATCTTGCCCTTGGTGGTTCTTACTGATCCTTTGAATTCAGGCCTTCTAAAGTGTACTTTATTTTGAGATGTCTTCCCCGGGACTATGTGGAGTATGTGGCTACAGATAAGGTCAAGGAAGAAGGATGGATCAAATTTTTGGCCTTCTCTCAAGTCTTACTTGCAGTGACTGTTGAAGTATTTCTGTTTACAAAGTTATTCCTACTTTGGAGATTAAAAAAAAAAAAACTATTAGGAATAGAAGAGTTCATTTGGGCTTACATAATTGTGATAATAAAAATGTGTTTACACATTATATATTTACATGTATGCATATTTATATACACACATACATGTGCATGGGTCCATGTATGTGTGTGTGTTATACATATACACATCTGTTTGATTTTAAAACATTGTTTTGGATGAGGAAGAAATTTAACCCATAATACCATAATACATAAAGCCAGTGTGTAGAAGGTCAGAGAAGATCCCTCCAGTGGGTGTAACAACTTGGGGTCAGCCTGAAATTCCCATTGCTGTTTTATTCTGCTAGGTCCTGAGATACAACTGGGGACCCGTATAATGGAACAGTGGTTCTCAATCTATGGATCACACCCCTATTTGTGCGTGAGGGGGGGCATCAAATGACTCTTTCACAGGGGTCATCAAAAGCACAGATATTTACATCATGAGTCATAACAGTAGCAAAATTACAGTTATGAGGTAACAAAAAATAATGTTATGGTTGGGGTCACCCCAACATGATGGAGGATCACAGCATTAGGAAGGTTGAGAACCACTGGGTAGGAAGATTCCTAATCTGGTCTAGCCTCGACTTTTTTCAACTGTTTCCCATGGAATGAAAGTTAAACCAAGAATCATTTCTGTATCAGGACATCCACAGAACCTGTCTGGTAGCAGATCTGGGCCATAAACCCGTGTTCCCCAACTTTGTGTTCTGATGCCTTTCTTAAAGACGGTCACTCAGAAATGTACAGTTACTCAAGTTAAGCAACAGGTGCAAATTGGACTAAACATGAACTGATCGATCCAGGAACCTGGGATCAGTAGCAGCAGGTCTGATGGGTTGGTAGGAATGTGCATTTTAGGATTGACTCTCTAGAGAATAAGCAGGGGCCTGCATGTGGAGGCATGAGGTGGCTTAGTAGGGATTACGTGAAGACTGGAAAGAGGGAAGACAGGGTGGTAACTGGGCCTGCGTTCAAAGCGTTAGAGTGAGCTTGCCCCTGAGGCTGGTTCCCATATGGGTGTGTTGTTAATTATCAATCATGTTATAACCTTACAAATACTCTGGAGAATGTCTCTCAACAGGGGTCACTGTGATAACACCGTCTTCCCCCAGGGGAGAGTTGACAATATCTGAAACACTGTTAGATGTTGCTAAACAATCTACAACAAACAGGAGAGCTTTCCCAAACAAAAACTTATCTGAATTACCAAAAGGCAGATAATGCCAGTGCCCACCTGGTAACAAGACCCTTGAGAATTGATCAATAGAGCTCAGACATGTGGTCTCATAATGACCCAGCCCAGTCACTTCCTCCCTCCCATTTTTCAAAATAATTCAGGCACAGTGGTGAGGGTTCAGAATGGTGTTCCATTCTGATGGAGGAGAGAGTAGAGAGGATGGCAAAAGAGACTGTCACTACAGGCAGGGGAAGAGCAGATGGGGGCATCGAGGCTTTTGGCTTCTAACCTTTGGAGTTAAGAGTGTGCATGGCCACATTACATTGTGAGTTTTGCTAGGAACAGTTAATCATTTATCTATGGCAGAAGGATGGAGGTGACATTGGGGGAAGCAGGGCAGTTGCCTTGAAACAGCACAAAATTGGGACAGTAGAACCCCAATGCCACAGACAGAGGGAATGAAAACCCCAAGCCAGTTTGATGCAACCTCTCCTTGAGAACAGCATCTTTAAAATGTGGGAATTCAAGAACTCCAAACAGCCAGCACCTTGGATCTTATTTTCTAAAAGCACTGCCCATTGCCTTGAAAAAGGAGCTTTCTCTCCTGCCAGCCCAGGAGACAAAGAGCATTGCTTTGCAAAATCCATAAAACAAAAGACTCCAACAGTGTCAAGCCTCTTTAAACAATCACTTGCGCTGTGAGGCAAAACAAGGGAGAGACATCCGGATAAGGCTGTGGTGGTATTTTTCATGTTGATTGCAATAACACCATCAAAGCCATGCACATTCTGTGTAAAATCAATGTCTGCTTGTTGGAAGGGGAGGGAGAAGGGGAGAGGCCTGGGGATTTTATCTTGTAAGTCAGCTTTGCAGATAATCGCATGCCTCGGGCCTGGAAAAAATTGATGGCGGATCAATGATCAGGAACATGAGATGTGTTCTTCTTTGACTATGTGCTCCTGTTGGCGCTGAGTCTCAGGACCATGGAGGGGCTTTTTAGTGGGCAGGTGGAGCTCTGAAATGCACTGGCAAGGTGACTAGGGTGACTAGGACCACTCTGGGAGAATCTGGGTAGTAGCATAGAGAACTGGAAGGGGTAAGAAATGTTCATATTTGAAAGATATCTCTAGTTAATAAAAGGTTCACATGTGTGGGCAACATCAGGGGTTATGTTAAAGAAATGCTCACGAAGTATAAATGTCCTAATCATAGGATATTTGTTGGTTTGTTGAGATAGGTTTCTGATCCCAGTTAAACATGGTTAAACAGTAGTTGCGGGGGTGGGGGTGTGGGGTGGGTGGGGGGAGCTCCTTTTACTGGGTGTGCCAGGGAAGAAGATAAGGAAGGGAGGGAGTGGCACTTTCCTCTTCTCTTATTTCCAAAGATGAAGGCATCTTCATGTATTAATTTGACCTCACCTTTATCTCACTCTCTGGCAACAAATGAATACCTTCTCTTCCATTGCTTTTTTTATTTTTCTTCCCTCCCTCCCTCCCTCCCACCCACTGTTCTTCTGTTCCTCTGCTCTGTAAGTATCTTATTTTATTATTTTTTTCTGTGGGTATTTTTTGTACATGTATGGCTATGCATGACATTTATGCAGTGCCCTGGGGGCCAGAAGAGGGCATTGGATCCCCTAGAACTGGGGTTACAGATGAATGGTTGTAAGCCACCATATATGGGTGCTGGGAATTGAGTCTGGGCCCTCTGCAGGAACAAGTGCTCTTATCTGCTGCATTCTCTCTTCAGCCCCAGCCCTTTTACATCTCTTGCTTCCTTGCTGTCTAGTACCCTGGGTATCATGAGCTCTAAGAAAGGGCTCTACCACTAAACAACACCCTCCTCCGATGTTTACTGTTCCTTTCTTAGATGAAGACATCCTCTTCCCATGCTATTCTGCAGTGTGACACTGATCTCCTTGAGGATGGTGGCTCTGCTTTCCCTCCACCCATGTCCCACAGGGTAGTCATTAGTTTCTGGTTTCCAAGGATTTTGAACATGTCAGGCTAGTGTATAAATCACCCTTCCCCCCCTTTAAATTGTCGAGTATGCTTAACCATCTTCTGCTTCGTTAAACCCCTTTTCTTTCTTGAGGCCTGAGATCCCACAGAAGCATATCCATCCAGACCTGCCACCCTTAGCACCATCCCTCTTTGCTTGTTTTAATTATTGAAACATCTGCAATAAAGCTCTTGCATTTACAAATGAGACTATTTACAATTTATGAGAGTAGGCTTTGCACATACTCTCCGAAGATAGATTCTCTTTATTTTGAAAGAATAATCACCACTATGTATGTCAAAGAAAAATCCTTCAAACATTAAAGAGATGAGAGAGAGAGAGAGAGAGAGAGAGAGAGAGAGAGAGAGAGAGAGAG
>JANHMN010000018.1:16220458-16249863 GCA_030674055.1 Rhabdomys pumilio | reverse complement strand
GAGAGAGAGAGAGAGAGAGAGAGAGAGAGAGAGAGAGAGAGAGAGAGAGAGAGAACGCACATATAATAATACTGGGGAAGTGGTACAAGGTACAAGATACTCAATCTTGATCCCAAATTAGAGGTGATCTCTTCACTGCACCAGATCCTCAGCTGAATGGTTCCCTTCAGTTCCTATTTGGAAAATGCCAGGAAGCAGGAGTTTGGCTTTGAATCCAAGATAAATTGGGCCATTGGGACTTTGTGTCCAATGAACAATGGACGTAATATTATGCAAATGAACAGTTTGTGCATACCTGGGGTGTCTACCGTACCAGAGCAGGAGGATGTCAGTTACAACTAGCTTATCAGGCTCTTGGTGTGCTCCTCTCTGACAAAAAGCTTTGATTAACAAAATATCCCACGTAGAAATAAAGACAAGATTAGCTTTTGTTTCATCCTCCAACATAGTTGGCATGGCATTGCTGTGGGTCCCAAGAATTTGGCTGCTAAAGTACAATTGAAAACGATTACTCCAGAATCTTAATCTTGTCCAAAGCACATGGCTGTCTGGCCTCTGCCCACAGGAGGAGTCAGAGCTTGAATGTTCTTGAGCGAGAACAGCTGTGAGACAATCCTTCAGGAACTTTGTCTCCTCAAATCCTACTTTGTCCTGGATAAGCTGAGTCTTACAGAAATAGGCTTCTATTGGTCGGGTCCTCTGTTGCTGAGCCAAGAGGCCCAAGACAAATAACTGAAAAGAGGGAAGCGTCCTTTCTATCCATGGTTTCGGAGTTTTGACTCCCTAGTTACTCGACTCTGCTTTCTGAGCCTGTTGTGAACCTGAATATTATGGGAGAGCAGAGCTGCACATCATATAGCAGTCAGGCTCTAGAGTGGGGTGGGTACCTTTCAAAGGCACCACTCCAGTCACTATGTCCTCACCTACTCATAGCCCATTGAGCTTTGAACTAATGGATTCATCCACTGATGACCTCGGCACCCCCATGAGTCATCCCCTCTCTACAGCGTCATAAGCAGGGGACTAAATCTTCAAAGAACCAGCCTTTTAGTGGGACGTTTCCTATCTAAACTATAGCAGAATCCAGTCTATTAAACTGTATGGCTAGCTGATGTCATTCATTCTACAGGCAGACCCTGAGGCTTAACTACTTCATCAGACACGAATCGGGAAAAACAGCGAGACTTGTCTTTTTCACCCTAGCGAAGCTTGAAAGCTTGTTTTGGAGAAGCCGAGTCTTCAAGAGGATGCAGCTTGCAATTTCTCCCTTCTGAGATACCTTCGTGATATACCTAAACAGTCATATATGGGTAATTATGAACCGAAGCCAGTGTGAGTTATGATTCCCAATGATAGTTCCTTGTGATTTGTTGCTATGTAAGAAGCAGTGATTTATTGTGGCTCTGCTGACGGCTTGCTCTGTGATGGATCATAATAGTAGATCATGATAATTATGAAGTCAGCACGGTGCTGTTTTCCCTCCTGTAACTCAATTGTAACATGGCCGCCCAGGCTGCTGAACATCACAGCCTGTCTGCCGAATGCTGGCTAGTGTTCAAGAGGGGGGCATTTTGGTCAGTCGTGATCGGCACAGCAGTTCGTCTCTAATAATTGTCCAGGTGGCTGTACCAACCCAGGTTGATGGCATTTTACTTGCAGATTTTTTTTTTTAATTTTAGATGCAAATTAAGTTCTCTGGTTTGTCATTCCTAGGCAAGAGAAATCAACAAAGAATCGGAGAAGGTCTGCAGAGCCGAAACAAATGACATAGCCCAGATCTCTCTGGTCCTCCTCCCCTGGCTCCAGCCTGGGCTGTGTCAGGCACACTGTCTCAGCGTGTTTATCAGTGTTTCTGACTTATGAGGAGAACTTTTTCTCCAAGGAACATCGGATACCTGCCACTTGGACTCTGTTTTAAGTAACTCTAATCTACAGAAATCTTGGCCGTTTAAAACAGTCATTTCTCAACAGGAACGCACAAATGCCAGCTCGCTCCAGTTCGCTCCAGCCACTCTGGGAGTGAAAAGAGTACGTGGGGTCAACTAACTTTGGAAGAGTCCCGGTTCATAAAAGAGAAAAATTGTGTACAGAGAAAAAGAAATGAAGTGGTTTTTGAAAGTTAAGGGGAAACAATATCTTTCTTATAGGGCTTTTTTCAAGGCTTCACTTTGGTAATGACCACAGCTAATTCCTAAGAGGAAAGCAGGGAAGACAGTTTCTCCTTGACTAGTCACCTCTGAGTGGTGGGCAGGATGGCTGTCAAATCTTTGCTCAGATTTCCAGCAGGCTGGAGAATCAAGGCTCCCTACAGGTGAAGCTGAATTGGCCTTTGGCTTCTGAGGGTAGAATGTGACATAAGTGACGTTTGCACGGCATTAGTGACCCCATGCATTTCCTTCTTTACCTCAGTTTGCTTTCTATTGCTGCGATAAATACCATGATAGAAGGCAATGTGCAGGAGAAAGGTTTATTTCACCGTAGCCAAGGTAGTAGCTCAAGGCAGGAACCTGAAGGCAAGAACTGGAGCAGAGACCATGGAGGTTACTGTTAACTAGCTTGTTCTGCATGGCTTTCTCAGCCTGTTGTCTTTTATAACCCAAAGACTACCTGCATGACAGTGGCATCACCTGGGCTCTCCCGCATCAGTCATTAGTCAATCGTTAATCAAGAAAAATGCTTGACGGACTTGCCAACAGATAAATCTTATGGAGGTAATTTTTCAACTCAGGTTCCCTCTTTTCAGGTTCCTCTAGTTTGTATCAAACTTACACAAACTGGTCAGGACAAGGCTCTTATGGGACCCTTCTGCTTTTAAGTGGCTATTAGGTGAGAATTCAAAACCGTGCCATGTTATTTCCTTTGACGATTCCAGCTTCTTGCTGGAATGGCCTTCTGGTGAGAGATGTGATGGGTTTGATTCAGGGATGCCCTACCAAACTGGACTGACATGTCCTTAGCTCCTGCCAAGAATCACTGAATGATAATACAGCAGGGAGGTGGTGTCACATTACAGGATCAAGGCTCAGCTTTGCCACCTACTAACTTTGGAATCTGGGGTCTGTTGTATCATGTCTGCCAGTGTTGTCTGTAAAATAGGAGTTCTAGGGCTGGATGGCTCAGTGAGTAGAGACACATGCCACCAAACCTGATTGCCAGAGTTTGATTTCCAAGACTTACATGGTGGGAAGAGAGAATCAGCTCTGTCAAGTTAACCTTTGATCTCGACATGCGTGCTCTGGCACGTGTGCCACACAACCCCACCTTCAGACACAAAATGAAGGAAGGAAGGAAGGAAGGAAGGAAGGAAGGAAGGAAGGAAGGAAGGGATGCAAAGTGGGTTCTAGCACAGACACATCAGAGGCTGACTGTCAGCTTCGGGGAAGATGATGGGAAGAGAAGAACACTGTGACCAAAGCATATCATCGCCATGGACATAGATATTGGTTAAATGTGTTCATGAAAGTTCAGAAAATGCATCACCTTTTAATTTTCTCTTTCTTGTTCAGCAGGTTTTCTGTATCACAGGTGATCTAAAAACTGGTTGTGAACAGGAGGGAGACCTTGAACTTTTAATCCTCCTGCCTCTATGCCAAGTGATGAGATTTCAGTTTTATGTCACCACACCCAGTTAATGACATACCGGTGACTAAACCCAGGGCTTCCAGCATTTGAGGCCAGCACTATAGTAACTGAACTCTATTTCTAGCCTTCTTGACAGGTCGTTCCTCCCATATTTGAGGTAATGAGTTAAGCCGAGGAACAGATTTGCTATGAGAGAACAGAGTCTGGGTCCAAAAGCGAGGATGGCCGTGGTCTTCAGGACAACTTGTGTTCTGGGCAGCACTGGGTCAGAGATTGTACTTCAGCAATGTCTGGTCTAGCCTGAGGCAAGCTGCCAATGAAGCCAGCCTGTAAACCTGTCAGAGAGGATTCTGGACTTTTCCAAAGAAGTGAACACGGATCACTGTTTCTCAATTCCAGTTGGAGAAGGTGAATCTCCACTTAGAATGGTCGGCTATTGGGTTCTAAAAGGTGTGAAAGGAGTCAGAGCTGTTAGAGGAAGACCGTGTTTGTCAGGATGATGGATGGAGACAGCTTAAGAGAAAGGATGGCTTCAGGGGTACAAGGTGAATTGGCCTCCTTTGAAGTAGAAGTGATGTTGAGTGGTGTGTGCCTACCATCAAGAGGAGCACCGTGCCCTTCATACGCACCTCTCTCTCTCTCTTATTAATTTCACCTGAATTCTCCAGTTTGCCCTTAGAGCTGGCAGTGCTAGAGATGAATCCTGGACACAGTGTGTGAGAGCATCATGTGCTTGTCCACCAAGCTCCATCTCTAGCCCTAGAAATTCCTCTAACCACTCCCAGGCATGCACCAAGAAGGCCGTGTATCTCTTACTCTCCTCCTCTCCCCAGGAGAGCAGCTGATGCACTTGAGATCCCGACTGATCATCTCTTCTCTGTGCAGGATTTTAAGGAAGCTTAGTTGCACGAAAACCCAGCAACAAAAGCAAGAAACAAAAGAGCTGTCATGAAGAATCACATGGACCCCTGAAGTCATGCTTTCATAACCGAATAAATAACTCCTCGAGCAATGATGTGTTTGCAAGCTGTTAATTAGCAGCATAATTAATTTCTGTAGATTATAAATAACAGCACAAAGTGGCATTCCCAGGAGAGCCAATGAAAAATTACCCAGACCATTTTAGGAACCAAAAATACTCCGTAATGTAACAGATTTAAATGGCCTCCAGAAAAGGAGAGGGGTTGTTTTCTTTGGTTTCCTGTGGGCTTAAAAGGAGTAAGCTTGTATCTAAAGTCAAAACTTTATATGGTGAGAAGCAGTTTCATTAATCGCCCTGTTCTCACTTATGCCTGGCATGTTGAAAAGGAAAGAAAAAAAATCTGTTTATCCCTGCTTCAAACAAACAGCCGAGGTAAGTAGATTATTCCCAACAGAAGCTCCTCCTGCACACTAAGCTCAGAGCAATCATTCACTGCTCTAAATGAGCAGTTACTTAAAATGTTAAGAAGGGATGCTAATTAGCTCAAGGAAAGAGCCTGCCAAGTATTTAATTTTCAGAAAATGAAATGAAGACAGGAGTGGAGTGTCACCTCTGTAACCTGAGAACTCTCACTTTGTACCCAGTCACCAGGGTTCCAGTGTCCCCAGCCAGGATCACCACTGCAGCTGCCTCCAGGGAACAAGGGATCATCCCTTAGCTTCCAGTAAGCAAGGATGCTTTTAGAGTTTAAGGGTGGGGGGTTGTGGGGGCGGGGCAGAGGAGGTCTTAACTTTATTCGTAACCTGGAATCATTTCCATTTTGAAAGAACCTAAGTGACTTATCAGAAGATTCAGAAAAGTAATTCCAGACAAAAGAGAAAACAAACCTAAGAAAATCCAAGGTCCATAGAGGCCAAAGGGAAACAGGTCTAAGGAAATGGAACAGATATTCCAGCCACAGTCAATTGACTGTGGTTTGGTACCATGGGGATTGAGCTTCCTGGTAGCCAAGGGGAGAACAGCCTGGAGCTGAATTGCTCACATTATCTGAGTAGAGGAGCCCTGAGAGTCTGGGCACAGTGTGAGATGATTAAAGCAGCAGGTGGAGGGGCAAGTTGATGTCATCATATTTAAGGCTTGTGATTCAGGCAAGCTACTGAGTCTCACTTTGTCTTAGGATGCGGCAAACCAACCAACAAACTCCTTTACTGTGCTTTAGCTTAAGATTCGCTGGAAATCATCAGTCTGAGTATGGTGTCTACCCATCATGCTAGCACTAGGGAAGCTCAGCAAAGAGGATCGGGAGTTCAAGGTCAGCCTGGGATACATATAACAAGACCTTAGTTCAACATGTCTCCCTTCCCAAAGCAGTTCTCCAACTTTCCCCTGCAATGAGAGCTTCTGTACAGCCATGCATCATCAGCATCACCAGGAACTGACAAGGTACCACATTACCCAGACAACTGTAAGCCCAGTTCAGATTCGGCTGTCTCTAGTGTGACCTTTCAGAAATCACACGTATGAACTACTGCTAACAGTACTAGGGTTCGGGGCTGCATAGCATAGTGCAGATGACCCACATTATATCTTATTGGCAATGACCATGTCATACGCATTCAAAAAATGGTGGCCTCCACCATCCTCTTTTGTATACAAACCAATGAGGAGAGAGTTCCACTGTGCTTCCTAGACTGGAGACTCTGCACATCTTTGATGATCAGTCCATCTTCCCACTGGGGAGAGTATTTATTGGGTAGATAAGATGGGGTTAGACTAGACTAGACTGGAAGACTGGTCATTGAATTGGCATTCTCATGATAAAATGGAGACTCAAAGCTCTTTCGCTTCTGTTTCAGACAGCGATTTCTTTCTTGCATCCCCAGCTACTCAGCAAGTAAAAGCTCTTTTCTTATCCTCTGATATAAAAAGAACAAAAGCCTAACTATATACGTGGTAGTTTTCTAAGGGCTGAGCCAAGGCTGCAGAGGAGCAGGCTGCCAGTTTGCAGTTTTATTGTTTCTTCGTGCCCATGTTTGAACATTGTTACAGCTAGCGGTGTGGTTCTGTCCAATTCCACCACCCACAGTGAAGCCTTGCCATGTGGACACACCTCATGGTGCTTGTATGCCACCATAAGAAACATGACACTGAAAAAAGAGACTCTCTTTACCCCAAAGCATCTTACAATCCAGTGACAACATCACGAGCGCCTGCGATCTAATATTAATACCCAGAAAATTACCAGCTGCTTTGTTGAACCTTTGAGTAATCACTGTCTCAGCAACAATAAAGTCACTACAAAGGGGTATCTGCTCTAGAAGCCATTGTCCTGAAGCTTCTGATATTATCAGAGGAAAAGGAAAACAGTATATATTCAGTCCGCAAACATTTATTGAGCACTTATTTGCTAAGGAATATTCTATATCCTATGGGTACAACATGGAAATAAGATGTACAGATTCTTTTTGGAATGTAGTTTACCTACCAATAGGAGAGGGATATAGAAAAATGAATTACCGATGAGTCAAACAGAATGAAGCAAAGCAGAGGTCTGAGAGATAGTATTCTTATGTGTTGCTTATACTTCTTAGTGTTTCTAATATTTGATAACAAGCGTTTATTAAGAGCTTGCCATAAATTAAATGGTTTATTCTTATCCCCTCATTCTCGTCCAGAGTTTATTCTACAGCTGAAGGAACCCTGACTCAGAGAACTTCAGTCATTTGAGGTGACACAATTAAGTGGCTGAGCCAGGACACGAACTCTCATCTGGTCTCTCTGACCTTCCAGTCCATGGTGTGTTATATGAAGCACCATTGGAGACGAGCTGTTGAAGTTGCATCCCGAGCCTTTCTCTCTGATAGCCCAGAGCATATGGCAGATGCTGATTAACGTGCATGGAACAGCAAGAAAACATCATGCACATTAGATCACTGTAACGTCCTCATCAGCAGCAAGGTTATCTGGCATCTCTACCATCCTCTGAGTATCAGCCACAGTGATGCTGAGATGCCGAGCATGGAGCATGCCAGGAGAGAGCCAGCCTGTGCTTGGTAGAGAAAATAGGCATACTAAGCTTTTTGCAAGGATTTTGGCAGTCAAGAATGTTACTGAACACTTCTCCCTACTGACCATCATGGTTTAGACACAAGGCGTGCTAGCATGTTGCATCTCTTGTATACTTTCTGACTTCATAGCTGCCTGTAAGTCTTGGCTCACTGCCACTGCCCAATGTCATGAATGCCCTGAAAAGATCCTAATTCAAAGATTTGGAGTCTGGTTTCTACTGGCTGCACACTGCTTTTGCATCATAAAGTAGAAAAGAAAAATCATAATCAGATCATGATAACTTGGGTATCACCCTGCATGACTGTTGTGTGGAATATTAAAAAATGCAATCCATGCTATGCCAGAAGGCCCTGGCGGGTTGGCTGGTCAGGGTCTGGTGAGTATGGCTAACCTGTTGTCATCTTGTGGAGACTCTCCGACTCAGAGCTCCAAAATCTCTCCACCCAGCTCGCTAAGTTCCCACTGGTGGGTTGCTACCACACCAGCTCCATGCTTCAAAATTTCCACGGCCTTTTGGGGCGCACTTCTTGTAAACCCACACTTTGCCACCGTACCTTTCTCTGTAGAACCCAGTTGAGCCACAGCGTGAAGGAAAACACCACATAAACTTAGTTCAGAATCAATCGTAACTCAATCGCTGGTTGCAACAACTAACATCCTAATTTATAAGCCATTTAAAACCTCTGGTAGCAGATCCAAATGAACGCGCCACCTGAAACGGGGTCTCTGCTATCTACCTTTATCCCTCATCTCCTGTCCTCCAGCTCATTCTCTTCTTTTCCACTGTTCCGCTGTCTGACCCGGAAGTACCACCTACTCACCCAGTGATTGGCTTCTTTATTCATTAGAAGGGTCACATGAAGTCCTGAGTGATTCACTTCTTGTTCCAGGCAGCTCCTCTTGGGGAATTAGCATCAAAATACAAATAGCACCAGGGCTATCCACAAGACCCTCACCAGCACCTTCTCCCACCTGGAACAAGTTTTCTCAGGGTGTGCAGAAAATGGGTCCCCAAATGTACCAATCACATGACAGAGAACATATGACATGTCTTTACAACTGTCATTGTTCCTGCTCTTAAGTGATACATCAGTGGAAGTAGCTGATGAGACCATAAAGGTAAGGAGAATAGGGGTAAAGAAAATATGGATGTGGCTTTAATCATGAGGTTTCCAGGGCCTACATGGGCATCATTCAGAGTCCAGTCACAACTAGAGCCATGATGTTGACTCTTTATCTTGTATACTTGTGCTGTCATCCCTAAAGAGACCTGGCCAAGAGAATTCTGTGACAGCATGCTCAGAAGATCTGGATTCTGTTCTGACACAATGATGTGCAAAGCAGAAGGTACTGCACCTTAGTTAACATGGTATCTCAGTTAACATAGCACATCAGCATGATGCCTTGGTTAGCATGGTGCCTTGGTTATCATGGTGCCCATTAACATGGCGTCTCAGTTTCAGCATGTCGCCTCAGCATTCACTTCCGCTCTCATACAATTGAGTGCCTTTACTTTTCCAGACTCTCCTTGCCTCTCACTCTCTTGGACTCTATTGCTTATTACTAGTCAACCTAGCTCTTTCTCTGAGATTCATTTTTTAATCTGTAGATGACGTTGCTTACAAATATTATATTGTATTTGTCTCAATTATCAGCTTGAATTCATCTTTAAAAGGCAATTAATGGCAGAAAATTAGAAGTTGTACCCAGGCTCAGTATCAAATTCTGTGACAGAATGGAAATGTGTACCACAAAAAAAGAAAGAAGAAACATACACACGCATAACAACCATACTATCATACTGTTTTCAAAGTTCCTACTGTACCAAATGTCCTCTGATTATGTGTCTTCAACCCACTATATGTGCAAAGAACAAAAACCAAACAAACAAAAAAACCCAGGCTGAAGCACTTCTTTACTGTGTGGATCGGCATGCTGATCATTATATTTAAGAATAGCATGTTGTTATGGCAACTGAACAATATAAGACAGACTGACAATGACCACGGCTTGGCTGTTGAGGGAGGGAGTGGGCCAGGCTCTCACAGTCATCACCATCGGTTCCCCTGTGTCTCTGGTCTTCTCACCAGCTGTACAGACCACAAAGGCGCTGCATCTCCCAGGGGGTGGAGATTAGACCTCTGCATGGTATGGGTGACAAGATGCCCCATTATGGCTAAAAGCCATGAATAATGTGAGAACACGGGAAAAGGGGGTGGTGGTAACCTTTATTGGGTTAATTCAATCCTACTTCACTATTATTTAAAGGCACAAGCTTCTTTTTTTCTCATTCTTTTGTAGCTCATGTTTTTTAAAAATTATGTTTGGGATGAATAACACTTTATCTTCTCTGGTGGTTTTTCCCATTTATCTTTTCTCTTCTTTTTTGAGAGATATAATTCTCTTTCAGATATTCTGTATATGGGAGGAGGAATTACAAATTTCTCCAGTACTTACTTTTCTTATTGGTGTTACCAAACACTCAAACAAGAAACAAGTTAAAACAAGAAGAGTTTGTTTGGACTTAAGGTTTAAGGGGGGCAGTCCATTATGCACAAGAAGGCGTGGCAGCAGGAACTTGGAGCAGCTGGGCATGCTGCATCCCCAGTCAAAATACAGAGATGAATGGATTCTGCTGTTTGTCTTCCTTTCTTTTTATTTACTCTAAGACCCTGGTGCATGAGATAGTGCCATCTACACCACGGTGGGTCTTCCCTGCTCAGGTAAACATTTCTGGGAACACGGTCATAGAAACCCCCATGTGTACATTTCTATGATGATTTTAAATCCAGTCTAATTGACAATAAATACCAACCACCACAATTTCTAGCAAATTGACAAGCTTGTCATTGGTCTCAGTGTCTTATCCAAGGGTAAAAGTTTGCAATCACAAACTCTTTGGATTCTATTATGGATTTTAACCCCTAATCACACACATATACACACACCTACAAGGTGATTGCAGATTTTCCTAAAACAAAAATGTATCATGTGATTTTTTTGATTGTATATCATACATGATCAAATTATTAGTAAAAATGCAGTAGTGCCATAGAAACGGACACAACGAAGTCTGTATGGAGGAAAAGACTCTAAATGGCCAAGAAGCATAAAAAAGATGCTTAACACTGATGCTTGTCAGGAGCATTTCCACGTCAATACGAAATGCAAACTTGTGAGTACATTAGCACTTCCTGCTGGTAACACACCAAGGGTGAGTGACAGAAGAGCTCACACGCTACTGAAGGAGTCAGAAATCATTTCAGCCTTTGGAAAGGAAGCTGGTAATACTCATTTTGAGCAAACCTGGCTGATTTAAAAAAAAAAAAAAAGCAACAGCATCCCGTGGTACCTTTACCTTAGCATGGTTTGTATTGAAAGATAAACCAAAGAAACAAAGCCAAGCAATGGTAGGATGGAGACCTGCTGGATTCACAGCCTATTATCATTTTTTTATCACTTATCTTTAGATGATTGCTACAATGTTGTGAGTAAAGCTGCATACAGGGGTAGGTACACCTTGTGATATTATTCCTAAAACAGTAATAATTGCAATGTAATTCCGAAGAGTGTGTCGCTGGCTGTATGCATTTGTTTGATTACGAAGGAATGTCTAGAAACAGAAACACTCAACCCTTCATTTTTTGCTGCTGGTGTGTAGAATGGAGAAATAACACGTGGGAAAGGGAAAGAGAGACAAAAAGGCAGGTTAATAAAATTATACCAGAGAAATCAAAGAAAATGTTCGTAATAAAATAGTATACACTATTCCACACAAGGGGAAACTGTGCATGTGTGTACCTGGGAAAGAACATACATGAGAAAAGTGCTGACTTGAAGACTGAGGTCACCTGTAAATGATGCGGCTTAGGGTGATGTCAGTGTTTGTTGTGCTGACTTGTTTTTCATAGTGTGCGCAGATGGTGTTGTCAAAACAGATCACCCTTTGTCCATCTCTGAACTCTGCCTTCAGCTGGTCTCATTCTCAGTTAAACTGTCCCTCAAGTGATACTGGATAAAGCAAGCTAGCCCAGAATTGCACTCTGTCACTTCAGCAAACAGTGTAAGATCACCATGGTTCATAATGATTTTAAATTAAAAGTCCCCGACATATTCTCATTGGTCCAACTTCGCATGGCAACCTCGTCTTCATTTGATTATTCTTGCCCTTGGCTGTGGGATTTGCTCATTGGTCAGGCTTGGGTCACACACCCAAACTTCTTGTACTGAGAGTGAGAGAGACCAGTTTTCCAAAGGGAAGACCAGAGGCAAATACTAGGAGGCCATGTCTAGAATGTTCTAAAAGGAGAGGAGGAAATGGTTGATCAAGAACATTAAATAATATGGTGAAGAAAGTTATAAACTGTGGGGGATAAGCAAGGATGATTGAACGGGAGACCAGGAAGGGATTGCCAAAGAGGTATTACAGTTAGGACCAAAGTTGCTGTTTGTGTGGTCACACTTTGTCTTATAGGGGCCAGCGCTTTAGCAGCTGACAATGAATCCACTTGAATCCAGTATAAGATCAATGTTTATTTGACATCTGGAAAACTAAGTATGGATGCTGCATACTAGGGGAAATGGCCTATGGCTTCAGTTTCTTTCCAGCTAGAACTCTGCTTCAGTCACTGGTTTTATTATAGTATAATAAGTCCCTCGGAGCTAGGGACTGAAGAAGATAAAAGTTGATAAAACTGCCACAAAAGAAAACCATGCCTAGGAAAGCCATAGGATATTTGCTAATTCTTCAAATTAATGCAGTTGAGTGTATGGATTTCCTTAATGGAGCAAGATTGCTTCTAGAATCATTAGACCTAACAAAAGTGGGGAATGTTTGCTTAGCACTGTAATTCTACTATAAGAAAGAAATTGAATAGTAGAAGGTGAGGTGTGTCTCTGTGTGTGTGTGTGTGTGTGTGTGTGTGTGTGTGTGTGTGTTCCTATCCTGTCTTTATACAATACCATACCTACTCTTGGTGTTTCACTTAAACCCAGAACATAAGTTGTAGTTAATAATATGCTTTTTCTGAATAAAATAGAAATTGCTTATTAAAAAGCTAAAAATTAGTTCAAGAGATGTTTTAGCGGGTGAAGGTACTTGCTGCTAGGCCTGATGATTTGAGCTCAACCCCCAGAACCCATATGATAGAAGAAGATAACCAACTCTGGTAAGTTGTTGTAGTGACAATTTTGGAATTTTGGTTTCTTTGAAAAATCACAGAAATAAAATACGTTTTTGTTTTTTTGTTAGGTGTGGCATATGGGGCTGTTTCATATTATGTCTAGAAAGTGACTATGATTTGACTCATGCTCTTGTGTTGGAGGGTGATTGTGGGGTTGATTTAGCCAGCTGCAGATAGTTTCTGCAATTGTGTGACACTTGGAATTCTGGGGACTTTTCAGAAGTTATATAAGTATTAGGGCCCCAAGGGTTGTTGGTTGGTTGTTGGGTTATTGTTGGGTTGTGGTTGATTTGTTGTTTGTTGTTTAGTTGTGGTTGGTTGATGTTGGTTACAATGTGTTAAGTAGTTTGGGTGCAAAAAAGAAAGAAGAAGGAGGAGGAGATGAGGAGAGAAGGGGAAGAAGGAGAAAGAGGAGAGGAGGAACAGGAGGAGGAGGAAGAGAAAGAGGAGGAACAGGAGGAAGAGAAGGAGGAGGAGGAAGAAGGAAAAGGAGGAGGAGGAAGAGGAGGAGGAGGAGGAGAAGGAAGAGGAGGAGAAGGGGAAGCAGAGAAGGGGAAAAGGAGGCGGAGGAGGGGAAGGAAGAAATTAAATATCCTGATGGTGAAGATCAAACTTTCCCCAAGGAACTTGAAACTGTTAATCATCAGGAAGTAGTGTGTCCATAACTTTACCTCCTTTTTTCTTTTTCTTTCCTTTTTCTCTCCTGTCTAGTGTTAGGGATAGAAAGAATGGAGGAAGTTGGAAGAAGAACACACAAAGGAGCAAAGGACAGCTACAAGTTGTTCTCTGAACTCCAGAAGTGCACTATGGCACATGTTTCCCCTCCCCACAAAACAAATAAGTAACATAAAAGGTAAGTAAACAAATAACAAGCTACCAAGCCTAGCTAGCTAGCCCTCACTTTCAAAAGCAAGGCTCAAATTTCTATAGTCATTATATCCATCTTCATAAAAATATAATTATATTTATGTGGTTTTAATTTTATCTTGATATTTACATTCTATAGTGCCATTTGTGTGTGTGTGTGTGTGTGTGTGTGTGTGTGTGTGTGTGTGTATGCTAGGAATTAATTCCAGTACTTTGTTCACATAGGTAAGCACTCTACCACTGAATTCTATTTCTAGACCCTATAGCATAATTTGTAAAGGAAATTGTCATGAACTGTGGACAGGCAATGTTTGAGACAGAAGAAGAAAATAAATTTGGTTGACACAAATAGACATCTATGTGCCTGAGCAAGAAGAAAGTGTATGTAGCCCCTCCAGTCTTTGCTTCTACAATGGATCATAACATTTTCTTCCACCTTGCAGACTATAGTCTCCCGCCTCCCTCAGAAGCCAGTTCATTGCGCTCATTTGGTGGTCTTTCACTCCTTCCCATTTCTGCTTTGTTAATGACACCAGTTTAGGTTTCTGACATTCTCCATTTATTTTTTATCATTGATAAAAGATCAAAGAGACATCTTTCTTTTTTAAAGTTGCAAAAGGAAGTCTCACCTGGTATTCAGTGGATTGATTGTGTCCTTTGTAGAGGAAAGCATTCCTCTCCTGTGTACCAAAATTCCCCAGCCAGCAAAGTCCAATATAAGAGAAATGTAGATGAAAGTCTTTTAGGTTACTAGTTGTGACAATGGCAAATCTCTCTCCTTCATGTTCATTTTCCTCCAGCACCCATGAGCAAAATGGCATCATCACATCGGCCTCTTTTGTGTTCAGAACTTATGTAATTATATGAAACAATTACCTAGTCTTTACCTCGTCTTTCAAGAAGCTCCTTCTGACAGCTAGTGTTCTGGTAGGCCACTCCATTGTTTTGCAAGGAGAGAAACATTTAGGTTATCAGGAGCATAGAACAATAAGGCAATATCATGAGCAGTGGAGTCCACCTTTCTATTTTTGCTATTTAATAAAGTGGCAGTGTTGTGTAAGATGCCATGGCTGTAAGCAAGGCATTTAGTTATTCTGATGCCTAGAGGGACTGGAGGGTATTGTGAAAAATTAAATAGAAATACCTTTAGAGAGCAAATACCCTTTAAATACAAATATCTGCCCTCCATGAAGAAACAGGTCCAGTGCAGTTCTCTGCCACCACTTAACATCTGGTCCTGAGAACACATAATGCAGTGTTCTTGACTCTGGTACATTCACCAGTGATGATATCTATAAACGACATTGTTATTGAACCTTTACATCACTTCTATGTTTGCTACGATGACCTCATTGTCCACAAACCCATTCACAGGGAGATAATGATGGACATCCACTGATAAGATTTGTGTCACTTCCCACTGACCAGCGGAAATAAGGGAGCAACAACGAGGTCTTCTTCAAGCGGTTTATTCAGGCTTCTTCATCAATCTCCTCCCCTCAGCTCCCCAGCTCCAGCCTAAATACCCGCAGATGATCCAACCAGTCCATGCCACGTATCTGAATCGGGTAGGTTATCAGAATGCGGAAGCGCCTTCAAGCAGCAAGCATGCCTTATATGGACAGGGTGAGCAACGGCTGGTGCGCAGCCAAGCGCCATCTTAGGGAGCGGCTCTCCACAGATTTGCACATGATCCTGAGAGTTTTCTGGAGGATGGGGCCCTTTGTTGAACACTCACGTGGGAAACAGGTCCCTTTCTGGAGCCTGCTTATTACCTATCCTTGAATCTCGTTTCTTAAGTTCCGGAACTTTTGTAATGAGAATGAAGATTTAGAATCTTACACAGTGAACAACTCTCTTTCCCTCCCATTGTTTTTCTAGGCCATCCTTGCATGAAACTACAATATAAGAAGAGCAGTCCATTTCACAATGACACAGGGCATCGGCTTTGAACTTCCTCATCAGTCCTGGTACTACAATGTGCTGATCTCTCTGCTGGGAGTGTGAGACTCCCACCAATAACCTGTGTGTGAAGGGTCTCCTGGAGCCCAGTCCTATACACACGTCACTGACGTAACAAGTTGTCGTTTGCAGGGCTTCCTGATGTGGAGTGATGGGCCCGACATCTCACACTTTATGAAAGACAGCTCAGTTTGTACAATTTCTTGTGAACTTGTCAGCTTGCTTTGAGAACGAGCTGTTTCTTAAAGGGAGGCCATCTTACTTCTGAAGAGAGCACGGCTTTGTTACTAATCCTTAGGGATTGGAGCTGTGATTCCCCTGATTTCCTCTTACCTCAATCCTCATGTAGTACTCTGATCAACTCCAATCAAACACCATCAGGCATCATGGGATCAAAGGGATCAAAAAGGTCAACTGGCTGAGCTGGATCAGCTGGAGAGCCTTCTCTTGCTCTGGGCATCCTTCTAAACTGGCAGCTTTCTGGGTTACTTAGTCATTCCTCCTTGTGTTTTTAGATGATTGCAATGAAGCAAAATGCATTAGATAAATCAATATCTGTACATTAAGTGCCAGGGTCTGTATTGATTCATCCCACTCAAAAGAGTAGTTCTTACTTTAGTCTGCTGTAGCAAATGCACCAATGAACTGATGGCTTACACAACAAACATTTATTAATCACTGCCCTGGAGGTTGAGAAGTCCAAGGTCAGGTGCTCTCAGATCCAGTGTCTGATGAAGGCTTGATTTCTGGCTTGCAGACATTCACCTCCACACTGTTCATCTTGAGCTATGAGGTCTGCTCACATGTCTCCGAGTGGGCATCCAACTTGCTTTCTTTTCTCATAAGGACACACATCTTACTATGTGGACATCAGTCTCACAACATCATCTAAACTTGATTACTTTCCAAGGTACCACGTCACAATGCTAATCTAGCTGAAGCTGCATTTTGGATAAATTTGTTGGGCAAAAAGAACAAAGACATAGTTTGTAATAACATTTGCTATCAGTCACTCCAATTTCAATCCTTCTTACATAAAAAATATACCTAGTTTATCCCAATAGTACCCAGGAAGTACTTTATCCTGTTCTAGTACTAAGTCTAGATCTTAAGTTCAGAGTCTCATGAATACGACAAAGCTCAAATAGAGACGAGACTCGCAACATAATTTATTGTCGGGTAAGATGCTTCTCCAGTTTGGAGCTCGCAAAACCAAATTGTATGCTTCTTAGATGTAATAGTTGACCAGTATCATAAATAGTCTCAGTCAAAGGGGAAAAAAGAGAGTTGGGTCGCAGCAAGTATGAAGCTCCTCGATGCCAATCACATCATACCCTAAAGAGTCAGACTCTGTGGCCAATGCTGTACCCACTAGGATAGTGACAACATTCCTGAGACATTGCTGTGTGGGGATATATGTCTGTAGCTCTGTTGGGTTTCAGATTGTCATTCCAGGCTCAGAGCAGCCCTACCTCCATGTTGCCCAGTGTGGTGGTTTGAATATGCTCAGTCTCGGGTAGTGGCACTATTAGGAGATGTGGCCTTGTTGGAGTGGGTGTGGCTTTGTTGGAGTGGGTGTGGCTTTGTTGGAGTGGGTGTGGCCTTGTTGGAGGAAGCTTGTCTTTGTGCCAGTGGGCTTTGAAAGAGCTTCCTCTTAGCTGCCTTGAAGGCAGTCTTATTGTATTTGTCTTCAAAATAAGATGTAGAATCCTCAGCTCCTCCGGTGCCAGGCCTGCCTTGGCACTGCCATGCTTCCCACCATTATGATAATGACTGAACCTCAGAATGACTAAGCCAGCCTCAATTGAATGTTGTCCATTGTAAGAGTTGCCTTGGCCGTGGTGTCTTTTCACAGCAATGGAAACCCTAAGACACCCAGAGACTATCATCTGGCCTTTTGAGGATGAAGTGATTGCCTTGAGTACAAGATACTGCTGGGTGTTGCTCCTGTCTTTTAAAACTGAAGTGAGAACAGCCTTACCTGCTAGGTCCATACATATTAGGCTTATGCTGAGAGAGGCATTAGTAAGAGGTTTTGAAATGCCTTCACAGTTGTTCTCTTGTTCAGAATAATAATAGACATTTGCAGCCAGTGCATTCTCTGTCCCCTTTAGGTCAAATAGACAGTGTCTTTAGTCTTTACTGATATCATTCTCTCTTTAGTCCTACTCTGTTGTGTTGGCTGACACAATGCCTGTTATGGCTGTGCCAATCCTAAAGTTCCAGTTCTCTTTCCCTCCTCCCTCTCCCTCCTCCCTCTCCCTCCTCCCTCTCCCTCCTCCCTCTCCCTCCTCCCTCCTCCCTCCTCCCTCTCCCTTCTCCCTCCCCCCTCCTCCATCTCACTCCCCCTCCCCCTCTCCCTCCCCCTCCTCCTCCTCCTTCCTCTCTCTCTCTCTCTTTCTGACAAACTATGAAATTTACAGATTTAACTTGCAGTTTGCTTAAGAATTCCATCTTTGACCTCTCTTTCTTTGTGTCTTGCTATGGTCAGGAGGAAGCAAGCTGCTCCATGCTCCATTAACCCCTTTCATCAAATCTCCTCAGCTAAATACTTATTTTCCCTTTCCTTCCATTCCACAACATACCCAAACATTAACACAGTTTGATTCTTTTCTATGCCACTTTATAGCATGGGTTGTCTTTTATTTGTTGTCTAATAATTTATTATCTTTACTTACATCTGAGACGTCAACAAAACAGCCTTCTCTGCCTTTATTTCTACCACTATCATGCCCAACACTGTTTAAGTCTCTGAGAGGACAGAAACTTTCTCCTCCCTCTGGTCCTCACCGTCATCATTTTTAAAAAACCCTTCCTATGACACTGCCCCCCCTTTTTTTCTAGCATGTACCTTAAAACGTTTGAAGTTCTTACTTACTACAAGGTTGTAATGATAGGTTTATGTTTGAGGGTATTTCTTATTGCAGCCCCCCTACTTTTTGGTGTCAATAGTTGAATAATTGAGTTTCTCTAGAGAAACAGAGCCACAGAAGCAATAAGACATCATCTGTAGGTACACACATATACATAGCATCATATGTATGATACATTGTATTCTACATGTCACACACACACACACACACACACATATATATAACATGTATATATACATGCATATATACATGCATACATACATACATACATACATACATACATACATACACACACATACATACACACACATATACAATTAGACACCAGTCTACTTTTGTACTGAATTATTATTACAGAGGGACCCAGGAAGGTCAACTGTATATATAGTACAATGACCTGTGAGCTGCCTGGAGAGTGATGTGATTCTAGATTTAATCCAAAGGACTAAGGACTAAGAACATCAAAGACAGGTAGAAACTGACATTCTAGCTCATGAAACTCTGTAGAGAATCTTTCCTGCTTTCACATTTTGCTCTACTCAGAACCTCAACAGATTAGACAACGCTCTGACCCTGTGGAGGATACACTCAGCATACCAAGTCCAATGCTAGGTTCTTTTGGAAGCACTAAGATCCACTCAGAAACAGTATTTATCTATAGTAACGTCAAGTGGTGTAATCAAGATGTCCAATGTCAACTTAGTCCACCTTTTGTCAGCTTGACACACACATCTCTTCAAATAGCACTTGATCACCACATACAAATAGCAAGGTTATAATCTGTTGTAGGACAGTTTGTCTTAATTGAAACATTCCCTTCATGAGGAAGGGTGAGACTCAGAAGTTACCTTCTACAAAAGGTTACATGCCTAGAAGAATAGAAACTTGGAAGATTCTCAAAGGACCCTTCTGGGCTATAGACAAAGGAGTAAATGACTCCTGAGAGAGGAGACTCTAATGAATCACGTTGCAAAGGAGAACATTTGGTACTGTCTCTCAGAGCTGCCTACAACCTGCAAAGAACTGTAGGGTTGCAGCTTTTATGAGTTACCATCTCCT
This sequence comes from Rhabdomys pumilio, assembly GCA_030674055.1. Lineage (NCBI taxonomy): Eukaryota > Metazoa > Chordata > Mammalia > Rodentia > Muridae > Rhabdomys > Rhabdomys pumilio. The sequence continues at coordinate 16,230,346 of JANHMN010000018.1, read as the reverse complement.
GGCTCAGGTGGATTTTTTAATGCAGCTGCTGTTTGAGTCATTTCTGCTCCTTGTGAGAAATTCTTCACTCGTTGTTGGGTTAATCAGCCCAACAGAAACTCACTGGTTCAGCAAGTCAGACATTGAGGCAGTCATTACTTTATTGTGAATTCCTTTTCTGGAGTGAATAGACATGTCTGTTGTGTCTCATAGAAAGGGTCACAGCAAGATAGCAAGACGGAAGTGTCACACGAACACTTAACAGTACACATCTAATGTGTGTCCTGCTTTAAACACATCATTCTCTTCTCCAACAGAGAGATGAAGTTGTTGAGTGATGTTTACTCTTTCTGACTAATACTTTACAACTTAGATACTGTGCTGCAACAGTCTCCACCCATCCTACTGCATCTGTTTTTCTAGAGAAGCCTAACTCACATAGACTACATCTGGAATGGAGTTGTAATTGAAATCAACACTCAATGATGCTCAGAATACTCACCGCAATTCTCTAAGATGCATCCTTCTATCTCATGCACTGAAGTTAGTACTTCCCATAACTTCAGTTACCTCAGTCATTCTGGATTTTTGATGGCATTGAAGACCTATAGTCTCATAGCCAATACTGGCTATTTACTTTGAGAGAAAAGATCTGAGTGGATGGTTTTCAGCTGACATTCATTCTAAAGCCAAGAAAAAAGCCAGGTTCAAAACTAAGTGTTTTAGTCAAGAGAGATGACAGAGGTTCTGGTTAGTCAACAAAAGGATGGACTGGGTATTAAGACTATCTTGTACCTCACTGGTACAAATAGGAATAATTATGCTCTAATTGTATTTTGAGAGAAAAGTTTTATTTTAACAGGAAGGGTGATATGTAGGAGGAGCTAAGGGGGAAGGATCACCGAGAGGAAAAGGTGGAGTAAGGAGAGAAGAGGACATAGAGGAGAAGCTAGGTGATGAGAGAGAGAAAGAGAGAGAGAGAGGGGGGCATGGAGGCAGAAGCTCACGTGTCTCCACCAGTCAAAGATAGTTTACATATCTAGGTTGGGTCTTGGGTTACACTTCTGATTGAGCATTACCATACTTATAAAGCCTTTGATTAACATTTAAAAAAATTGTATAAAAGCAAAATGGAAAAGGGGGCATGGGAGAGGGGTTTTCTAGGGAGGGGAAATGGGGAAAGGGGATTGCATCTGAAATGTAAATAAAATATCCAATAAAAAAATAAAAATAAATAAATGGGACTACGGCAGAGTTATAATTTAGCTGGTAGCATCAACCTCTTCATTTCTGCAGCAGTTTTAGCATTGGGGGTTTGCTAAGTTTTTGTTGCTTGCTTGGTTTGATTTGGTTGGTTTGTTTTTGCATGGAAGAGAGCTGTAGGGATTTTTTTCCTTTGGTAGTTCTCTCATAAGCCTTTCATTTAAAGATATGTGGAGAATATATTTTTCACCATGAACTTGGGAACTAGCAAATTACCCTACTTGAAGGTCTGTACCAGCATGGCTCATGCTGTATCTCATTTATTGGGCCCATCTAACAGTTGGTTCCCAACTGTGTTCTCATCTCTTAGAATTTGTGATGATTCAGAGTCACTTAGTCCAACAATACCCATGAAGCCTGTATGTTTTTTTTTTTTTTTTCTCCCAAGTATATAGCCGCTATGCATGGGCTTATAATTTTCCTTGGAGAAGAGTAAGGAGACAGAGCCTAGCAGTGCATGCTTGTGATGTGGTTGCAGGCTTTTTGTTTGAGCCATTTGAGTTTCAGTTCGTCAAAGGGTTCTTATTATGAGGACCCAATAGAATCTCTGAATTGTATCAGAACTGTGATTTGTCACACTGACACAAACGAAGCTTCTACTCACAAATCTAGAGGTTGTTTTGATACAGGCCAGGTTGGAGCCTGTGAACTAGCTTAAGAGCCCTATGGTCTACTAGCCATCGCTAGGGATTCCTGTGGATCAGCTGACCACAGTGCCCATGACTATACTGATGCTGGATTATCTTGTATTGCTTTGCCACCATAGCAGCACCTTGCATTATTATGTTTAGCTTATAGGGTACAGAGAATATGATGGATTTTAAGCTTTAATGCTTCTTTCATCAAAGGATTTCTCAGTGTTTTGGTGAAGAGAGTGCGGTGGATTAAAGGGTGTAATCAACTTGCTCAAGCATTGCTGACCTCTGTAATGGTTAATCTTGACTGTCAGCTTCACTAGATGACAAGACACCCCAATGGTTCAGAGATCAGAGAAACACTCCTGAGTGCCCGAAGGACATTTTTAGGATGATGGGGAAAGATACGTTCTGAATGAGGTTGACATCATCTAGTAGGTGACTAAAGAATGCCTCTGATGAATGCCCTTCCACCATGTTCCTTGTCTTCCCCACTCTCTCTGCTTCCTGGCAACCATGAGGTAGGAAACTTTGTTCTGACATGCTGTTCTACCATGACTTTACTTCACTCACTATGATCCAATAATGGTGAAATGAGCCATGAATTGAATCTTTTGAAACTGTGAGTCAAAAAATAAATCTCTTCCCCCCGCCCCTTTCAAATGACTTTTTCTCAGGTATTTGTCATAGCAAGGACAAGTTTACTAGAATCCCTGCATCTTCAGTGTCTTCTTTTTACATTGTGAGAAGAAAGTATATCATCATCAAATGTATATACAATAGACTCTTACTAAATCCATGATTCCAACATTCCTTTAGAACCAGTTTCAGCTGCTTGAAGGAGTCTATCCATGTTAGAATCTTTGGAGGAATGTCAGTTAATTCACCTTCATTCAATTGAACTCGTTGAATTATTTCCTCTTTGATCCATGGTTTTCTCAGATATTTTTTCCAAGTTTCATTGACTTCATTTACTGAGCACTTTCAGCTCTCTCAATGTGTTTCTGTTTTTCAGATTCTCTACAGCTATGCTCTGGAGCACGCCGAGTTCTGACTCTGACTTTGTACCTGTAGCTTTGTAAGAGCAGTGCATGGAGCGAGGAATGGTTCTTGTGGTAATAACTGCCTTAGAATTATATTGTTTATTGCAAAGTACAGGGTCTGCTTCATCAGACAGGCAAAGGGAGACTTCTGCAGTTCATCAAAGACTAGGGGTGTCTTGGTTAGTGGTCTACTGCTCTAAGGAGACACCATGACCACAGCAACTCTTATTTGGGGTTTGCTTACAATTTTAGAGATTGAGTCCATTATCAGCATGGCAGGAAGCATGGCAGAATGTAGACAGACATGGTGCTAGAGAGATAACTGGGAGTTCTACATATGAATCCACAGGCAGCAGGAAGTAAGAGAAACTGGGACTGGCCTTTTGAAATCTAAGAGCCCACCTCTAATGACTCCTCCCCCAGAAAGGCTGCACCTACCCCAACAAGACCATACCCACTCCAACAAAGCCATACCTCCTAGTAGTTCTATTCCCTAATGACAAAGAATTCAAATATATAAGCCTGTAGTGGCCATTCTTATTCAAACTACCACTTGGAGTTCTTGGAACTTTCAGATCCTCTGAAATTCCATGACTCTTGGTCTTAATTCTGGGCTGCCACCTAAAAACCTGGTCTTGGAAACCTAACTAAGCAATGTAAAATTTAGAAAGTCAGATACAAATAACCCTAAACTATGATTGACTGAGCTGGGCACTCAGATGGAGATGCACCAGCAGTTCAGATATTCAGCAGTTTGTTATATACAACATTAAGGAAGAGGTAGGTTATGTATCTCACTAGTGGGTGTCTGCAAACTGCAGAGGGTCAGTTTTAAGGCTTTGCAATATTGCAGTCACTGAGGACTAAGAAGCTATGGTCTCTATGTTTTGAACATGCTATCTTTAGCTAAAGGTCAATAGTTCATCAGCATCCATATGTGGACCAGGGAAAGCTCTTGCCAATATCATATACCTGAGGTATTAACATCCTTCATATAGTTTTATACAAGGGTACACTCACTTTCCGAAATTCTCAACATCCTTTTTCTTCCTATTCAGTTATCAAACTGGCATTCAAGAAATTTGATTAGGTTACTCATTCAACCTATGCAGAATTTTGGGCAGATCTAAATTCGGGATCTTATTTTTATTGCCATATTCTTTTAGAATAATCACAAATCTGAATGATTTTTCTGAATATACCCTGAAAAAAGTTTTGTTTGACCTTGCATGAACCTTGTTTGTTTGTTTCTTTATGTAGCTCAGACAGTTCAGAACTCATGTTCTTCCTGTCTCAGCCTCCTGAGTGCTAGGATAATAGCCACTCTGTCCACATTCTTATCGCGTTAGTTCTTAAGCTTACCATTTTAGTTATTGGTCAATTGTTTTAGTTATGTATTTATGTATAAAAAATAGAGTGACTTAAAACAATAACGATAACCATCATACAAATGTATATTGACAAGGTTTATTGTCCACTGCTGAGACTATGATTATCTAAGGATGATAGGGCCTATGCTATTCAAGATAGATGAAAAATGGCTGAAAGTTACCTCTGGGTATTGGTTAAATATTTAATTTTGACCATCATCTAAGGATACTATGATTGTTTATCTTGGTTGTCAATTTGACTAACCTGGAATCAACTAAAACTCAAGTAGCTGGGCATACTTGTTAGTGATTTTTCTTGATTAGATTATTTGAGGCAGGAAGACACAGACTCAATCTGGGCTATACCTTCTAGTAGCAGCTCATATTAAAGGACATGAAATAAGGAAGCCCCTGTCCCCTTTTCCATACATGCTTTTACTCTTGTGGGCAAGTTCATCTATCCTGTCACTGAGGCATTCATTCACTGGTATTGCCACCTACTTCTTCAGGATTCCAATATAGACTAAGGACCAGCAGTTCTCTAGGAATCCTCCAGGTCTTCACCACCAGAATGGAACTGCTGAGATACCTAGTGTTGGGGATTGAACAGATCTTTACCTCCCTTCCTTCAGGATACACCCATTGTTGGATGTTGTAGACCAAAACTGTAAACCACTCTAATAATCTCCCTCTCCCCTCTGTGTGTGTTTATGTGCACACACGTGTGTGTACACGTGTATGTAAATATATAAAACATTTATTTTATTTGATATGTTATTTTAGAGAACTCTGACTAATACTGATACCTTAATTTAGCCTCTGAACCTAGCACCTTCAGTTTTCTTGCAACATGGTGGCTAGATCCAAAAAGAAACATTTCAACAGGCAGAGTTGGACAAGCTCTCATTCTCTGATGTTATATAGGATTAATTATGCAACATTTTTTTATTGAGTCAAATAAAAGAGAAAAATGCAAGTTCAAGTTTGAATGTGGGTATGTGTGGGGGAGGGAGTATGGATGGACAGGAGACAAATAGAATGGTTTGAGACCACCTTTAACCCATCATGCCTTTCTCTACATCTTTATACTGCTTGATGCTACAGAGAAGTGGCCCGTTTACCTTCAAAAACCATCTATGGGTTCTACCTCCTAATGTTCAAATTCATCAACCCATAGTCCAGTTTGCCTCTAACACTGGTTCTCTTCAAATAACTACTGGACTATGTGGTGGGATCTTGATTGCAGACAATACAACTTAACTAGTTGGAGCAGAAAAAAAAAGGGGGGATTTATTATGGGGAATTAAGACACTTGCAAAAATTTCTACATAGGTCGTAGAAGCAAAATTGAAAGTACCCAACTGGGAGGAAAGGGATAAAGAGAACAAGCCAGTCACATGCAAAATGGATAACAGCCAGTAGGAACTTGACGAGCTATATAGCATTTGACACTAGGAAGCTATGCACAAACAGTAGAACCAGATTTACCCCTTTGGCAGAGAGCTGAACCCCTCTGCCTATGTGTTTACAAGAGAATTTACAGCGGAGGCAGCACAAATCTCATTTCTGACTTCCAGTGAGGTACAAGTAGAAGTCTGTTTTAATCCTTTAGAAAAAGGCTTATAATTTCATTACTAGAGACATTTGAAACCAGACTCTTCATTGCTGGGGTACAGGAAGGCTCTTGTATGTTGTAGTATATTAAGACGTACCCATGATCTCCATTTTTAAGAAGTCACTAATATCAGCCTTACCCCAGGGCATAACAATCAGAAATGTTACCAGTCAACCATTGTAAAATATCTCTTTGGAGGCAAAAAAGGCTTCCACTTGAGAACTACTAGTCTAAGGGAAAGGAGAACATTGTGGAGTGGAATAGGAACAGGGCTAATTAAGCTCACACTCAAGAAAACAGATTAATCAGTGTTGATATGTAAGAAAAAAGTTTCTTAACATCTGAATAATCATTGTTATAAACATAAACACTACTTAGATGAATTAATTTCTGTAGCCAATATGGAATGAAACAGCTTAATAAGACAGCAGGAATCAAGATAGAAGGAACACAGAAGCATTGTTTTCTCTGACATTGACAATTAGAGTTTAGAATAAGAGATTTTCAACATGCTTTTCCTTCTATAAACTTTTCACAGAGTCTCTCTCTGCTTACTTCTGACAACCTGGCAGGGGTGGGTTTTATTGCATATGTGAATACATGGTGCCATTAATCTGTCAGCATTTCTCTCCATAACTGCTTTAAAACCCTTCCCGTGAGTGCTTAAGTGCAATAGTGATACTGGTATCAATAATTCCTCATAGCTTTTGCTCCTCGAGTCCAGGTTCCACTGGGAACATTTTTTTAAAGTGTCAGGAGACTGGCAAAGTAAAGGAAGAAGGCAAGACACTGTGCATCATTGAGAGCCAAGATTCTATTCTGTGTAGGAAGGTCTCAGTCCCATAGGAAAGTATGCTTGCTTGATACAGGACTCCATGGAGAGACAAATACAGCAGAGTGAATGCTACACTCTACAATAATGCTTGATTAGAATGCAGTCGGTCCTCCGGTGCTGATCTCTGTATTAGAACAAACACTGGTAGGACAGTTATCATTTCCTCCATTCAGGGAGATCTCACAACAGGCCTGACACCGGTAGAACGTCTTTACCTTCATCACATAAATTTGCACTCATCATTTCCATTGAGTAAAATAGAGTACTATTTGAGCCCAAAGAAAAATACTTGAGCCGGGAGGACTGTACACCTGTGAATCATTGTGGTGGCTGATTTTGATTTTCAGCTTGATTGGATTAGAAAATGCCTTACAGATTAGTGACACACACCTCTGAGGGTCATTCCAGAGAGTTAGGGACCTGATCTAATACATGGTTTAAAGCGTTGACAGATTATAAATTTGAATTAATTATTGGGAGCTGGTGGATCTTCCTGCCCATTTGGAGGAAGTAGGCTATTGGGGACATATATTTGGAGTTGTGTCTTGGGTTGGCCTTCTCTTGTATATTCTTCTCTTTGCTTCCTATCTGCCAAGAAGTGATCAACAACCTCCACTATGCACTCCTATCATAAAGATACTCTGCTCATGTGTATGGGGACAAGTATCTGAAATTATGAGCCTAAATGTTCTTTCAGGTATATTGATCATAACACAAAGTAATTATCATGATTATTGTGCTTACTACATGAGTCTGCATTCTATAATCTCTAGGTAGCACCTCCATAAGTTTCAAGCATGAATTTCCATCAATCGTTCTCTATTTCTCAATTGTTCCTACAAAAATTCCCATATTTAGTTGTGGCGGGTGGTTAGCTTACTTTTGAGCATGGATCAAATAAGAAGTGCAACGGTGAGCCTAACTGTTCACATTCAACACTGTTGAGGCTGAATCGGGTAACATGAGCAGAAGATAGTCAACGTGTCTCTTCTACTTTCCTCAAAACTGCTGTCAATAGGGGTCAGAGGAAAGGTGGATCACCATTCTCAATTACAGCAAGAAGAGGAAGCAAGGCAGTGCGAACCAGAGCTGGTCAACACTTGAGTATCTGGTCCTTCCCGTTGATTCTCTACCTTCCAGTTCACACCAACAAGATGATTGGGGGACACAAAGAGGGACAGATGAGGCCTTATCTCTCCCCAGACAAGGCAAGCAGTCAACTCCGCTTTTACTCTTACTTTGCTACTATCAAGTGATGTGAGCGCTCTGCCTCTACCTTCTTCTTGGCCCCAGAGGGATCTGAGCTTATAATTGACCCTACAGATGGTAAATTGATTGGAGATGGATGCTGCTTTTTCTAGAAAGATCAAGCTCCGAACAGATTGAAATCCTGCCCCATGCATCTGCAAGGAGGTAGTAGAAGTCACTACTCCAACACGTCTGGAACGATGTCAGAGGCACCCAGTAGGAAGTCAAACAAAGACACTTAGGCGGCTGTTGTACTATACCACAAGAAAAAGAGTATCCTGCTTTTTAAAAGATAATAAAATATGGGTCAGTAGGATGGCTCAGAGGGTATATGTTGCTTGACGCCAAGCCTAACTGCCTGAGTTCAATCCCTAGGATCTACATAATGGGAAGAGGACTAACTTCTGAAAGTTTCCCTCTGACCTCCACATACATGATGTGGCATGTGTCTCCCATTTTATAAAAAGGGAGACACATGCCACATAGTATCATATGAAAAAATCCATAATACAAGATAATAAATCACTCATCAAGACATGGAAACTTAACAAATTGTGTGGAAAAAAGACTATCAGTTAAAGCCAAGATGACTTATATCTTGGGTTTTCGAGCAGACATTTTAAAAATGTTTCCGTAACAATGATGATTTTTTTTTATTTTTTATTTTTTGAAACAAAGAAAAAGGTAATAGATCTCACTGAAATTAGATTATGCAAAGAATAGACTGGAAATTATGCCGTTAGAATCTATAACTGTAAAAACTCCCTATAAAGGTTTAATAGCAGACTAGGGATGATTACACACGCTTGAGGACTGATCAGTCCAAGCAAGCAATGGGGCCTACATAGACTGCGAAATGATAACATATATATTAATAACAAAACACCAGGCATCCACATCATTGGGATACCAAAAGGAAAGGCAGTACTGAAGAAGAGTTGGAAAAAAAAGTCTGAAAGCCTTCTACATTTGATGAAAATTGGAAGCCAAGATATTTAAGAAGTTCAACTAACCCTAAACAGGGTGAATCCTGCTTTGGTGTAGGGGTGAGCACAGCTTCCTTCTAAGTGGAGCAAATACAAAGAAGTCTGCAGCAAGGCCCATCACAATTAATGTTTGAAACTAATGGTTGAGAAAGACCTTGAAAGCAGCTGCGGCCATAGAAGGCATTCTTCAGAGGGTTGGCCAATGTGAATAACATTTCCCTTTGAGCTAGTGGAAGCCAGACAGATGACACCTTTCTCAAACATAGAAATAAAAGAAATATCAGCTTTGAAGTCTAGATGCAGCAAACTATGTGGCCTGGAGAACAGGAGCTATGTACAGAACATACTGTTCACAGAAGGTGGGCAGCACTGGGAGATGAGATGTGTCCTCGTAAAATAAAAGTAGAACCATTAAAGCATCTTTGCTTTTGAAATTTCTTTTCTTATTATAACTGTCTTGCTAATTGTCTGTAAAATGAATTTTGGATGTCTTCCATCACTGACAGATCTCAAAGCATTTAAGAATGCACACACCACTTGTCATTGTGATGCTCGGCCGTCTCTGTACCTGCTAGAGTACATAGTTTCTGACCCAGGATGAAGAAGCAAGAGATGGGAATAACAGGAATTTTTCTTTGGGGTACAAAAGAAGGTATGGTGGTGGGGGGGGTGAAATCCTTGAACTCCCTTTTTTAGGGACTGTGATAGAAAGTCAAGATTCTCTGAAAGTGAGATTGAGCTGAGTTGGATTGAATTTTCATAATAAGAATGCCAAAGTCACATCAAGAATAAACTGACACCACTCAATGTGAATAGATATTTGTTTATTGAACACACACACACACACACACACACACACACACCCACAGAGAGAGAGAGAGAGAGAGAGAGAGAGAGAGAGAGAGAGAGAGAGA
>JANHMN010000018.1:16137294-16220448 GCA_030674055.1 Rhabdomys pumilio | reverse complement strand
AGAGAGAGAGAGAGAGAGAGAGAGAGAGAGAGAGAGAGAGAGAGAGAAACACAGACAGAAACAGATTGTTTCTTTTGAACCCTATAATTCAAGAAAACTAACAGAGGGGGGTAGAGGAGGATCCAGGGTTTCTAAACACAGTTGAGGACAAAGGACAGAAGCTTTAACAGGCAGAGACCACAAGTGGCTCCAAACTTGAACATAAGTTGGAAGGTTCCATTAGTGCCTGCACTCCATTCCACATACCTTCCCACGTGTTCTTGCATTCCTTAAGCCACACACAATCTCTACCATTGCACAGATGGAAAAAAATCTTGCATGATTTTAAAAGATATAGCTAACTAGCCTAGAGAACTTGACCAGGTTACATAGCCACTAGGTTTTCCTATTTAAAATGAGCATAAGTCCCTGCATATGTCTCTGCAGAGGTGATTTTGTTAATAAGATGAGAAATATGTGCTGAAAAGTATTCTTAATACTTAAAAAGTATTCAATCTGGTTCATGGATAAGGGTGCTCACTGCCAAGCTTAATGACCTGAGTTCCACCCCAGGGCTCCACATGATGCAAGGGAGGAAAAAAAAAGACTCCTGTAACTCTTCCTGTACACTCGGCACTGTGTTTCTCCTGACTGTCCCTTGGACCTCAGCTGTAGATTTAAATCTTCCTGAAATGTAATCTCCTTCTCCATCTTGGTCCCTGTCCAGCAGAGGGACTCCAAATAGACCTTGTCACTCATGGAGGTAGTTGTGTCGTGACTAAATGGATCTTACAAAGAATCACAGGAACGAGATCCTTTTCATTTGGGAAGACACAGCTTGAAAGCTCAAAGCCGGGGGAGAGGAGTGAGCTTTCCCTCGGACTTCATCCAACCTGCCAGGCAAACTGGAAGTAATTATTTTATGTGGGATGCTCATTGCCGTTGCGGTGGCAGAGACTTGATCTCACCATTTAGCAGAACCATCTGCTCCTTCCTTGGCAGGCATTTGGATCCCATCTCACCTGGTGCTTTGGCATCCTTGGCCTTGATGCAGAACATGCCCAAGGCTAAGATGTACAGTGTGGGGAGGAGACAAGATGTCTCTTCTACCTGCAGCAGAGTTGGTCAGACAGGGATAAATGATAAATCATACTCAGAAGCACATTAGTATTGAAGCTGATCCAGTAGCACCCATTCCACATACCCCATTGCCCGGGACAGCCCTTGGTCTTATTACTTGTTACCGTTGTGATCTCGAACACATGAAATATTCTCCAGGGAGCTCAGTTTTTTCAATGAAAAAATGAGGACAACAATATTTACCTCACTGAGACATCAATGCAAATTGCCTCACTTAGATATTAGCAATAACAACAAACGGTTCAGAGAAAGGAGCAGGCTGTGGAACTGAGAATTTTCTGTATTAGAAACACGACTTTTTTTCTGCTCCATGCTCACCTCAGTCTGCAGCTGTTAGCTGACTGCCACACTAAGGGCTTAGCCAGTCAGGATTGTCTCACAGAATTGCAGAACAGAGGAAGCCATTATGGCTTCCTCTAACAAACTTCCTCTAACAAGGCTACACCTCTTCCAATAAGGCCACACCCCAGTAGTGCCATTTCCCATGGGCCAAGAATATTCAAACCACCACTCGTTGCTCATGAATTTTTTTGGTGCAACACCAACATAATGCCTTTCAACACCCATAAAGAGAGAAAATGTGGCTAACACACCGTAAAATAGACTCTAAAACTATAGACGCCATAGCCCTGGCCAGTTCTGCATTGCTCCCAAATCTTATGCAGATATTAGACCCTTATCTGAGTACTCTATTGTCAAATGAATCCTTTCATGCACAGCAGTCTAGAGACAGAAGCTGCTTGCTAATACAGTCCACCCCAGGAAAACTCCTTCCAGCTGCTAAATGGGGGAGTTCAGTACTTTTCTGCCATCTGTTCTTAACGCCCTTCGTATTTCTTTTACGTTTTATAATTTCATTCCTGTGTCTCTGTCTAAATGCAACAAATCCACATGACCCAACCCAGGCAGCCATTCCTCAAGATGTGCTTTGCTGAGGAAATGGCTTTGCAAGAAACTTTGCCCTCATCTACTGGGAAGAGACTCTCCTGCTCCCCCACTTGACTTAACCATTCTAAGGCACCAACTTGGCAACGGCTCTGTGTAGTCCCTTTTATGTTCAGAAAAGTTTCCCCTTTCTTACTCCCCGACACCCAATAAGAGCATTGGCAAAAAGAAAGAAGGCAAAAAAAAAAAAAACAAAACCTGCCTGGGCTCGAATTTTCCTCTTTCCCTTTTCCCTTAGGTTTTATGTTACTTGAACGAAGGGGCTGTGTGCTGACTGAACTTGCTGTGTTGAGCTATTTAAATGGACGGCTTTCCTTTCTTCTCTTGCCATGAGAAATCTGTTGGGGGCTTGTACACGCTCCTCTTCTGAGACAGAAGAAGGACAACGCTGATACTCAGGTCACGCAGAGAGGTGTAGGATTACAGGAGCTCCTGGCACCACTTTCCTGTGAGTGACTCAGGCATTTTGTTCTAGGAAGCCCTCACACAGATGGGTAGTTTTTCATCTCATGCGCAGTCTCCTTTTGCAGACATGAAATGAGGCAGAGTGGGGAGGCGGGGCAGGGAGAAGCCTGTGTGGCTCAAGCATTGTCACTATTGACAGGATTCAGGTAGACTCCCCTTCCTGGGACAGACAGGAAGAATGCTTGTAAGACAGAATGACACTGGTGAATAGCTACTCCACAGCTCCTCCAAACCTTGCTCTACCTTTGCTCCTCTCTAAACTGAAATCACAAATGCAAACATTGCGCATCATTTTTACGTGCCACCTAATCCCCAGCCTGAAGAGATGTGGGCTCAGCAGAACAAACAAAAGGCTGTTGGTGTCGCTCATAATTTTCATCTGAATAATTATGCCTTGACTCATTGTTAGTGTTATCTCTGAACATTGAATTATATTCTAGAATCTATGAAGAGTGTTTTACGTGTACTGTCGATGATCTGTGCATCCCATGTGATTAGCCTCCTTAGTTTGTAAACAAGGACAGGAAGTGCTAAGCCACTTCATCCCAGAAAGCCTGAAGTGGACTCACAATTTTAAGCATGACACTTCCACACGCCATATACAAAATTGCATAGCATGTTTGTGCATGTCATAGAAATATCAGGAGTGTGATCTTGACTCTCGTGCAGTTCTCTCTCTCTCTCTCTCTCTCTCTCTCTCTCTCTCTCTCTCTCTCTCGTGTGTGTGTGTGTGTGTGTGTGTGTGTGTGTGTGTAGCAGGACAGTGGTCAATGTCAGATGACTCATTCAATCATTCTCCACCTTACATCCCGAAACACGGCTTCTAACGGAACCCAAAACTCAAGGAGTGACTACAATGACTGGTGAGCCAGTGGAAGGGATTCTCCAGTCTCCACCTCCCTGGTGCTAGGATTCCTGTGCACCACTCTTTAACTCAGTGCTGAGGATCTGAAATGAAGCCTTCATGCTTCTGTGGAAGGAACAAACAACGAACCATTGTGCAGATCTTAAGGAGAAAACTCCTATCTGTGGAAGGCAAAGCAAACGGCAGTTTCTTTTTTTGGATGTTCTGTGTGTTTTCCTCAACTCTCATCAGGCTGTTTGGCTCATGACACCATAATGACAGGTCGAAAACCCTGAGAGGTTTCTTTGAAACAATACCGGGAATGTAAAGATGCCTTTTCACATCCCTATGACAGCTCTATGGAAAGACCCAGAGTTTGGATTTTTTGAGATGATTGTCCAGCACAGAGGGAACTTGCAATTCTCTTAGGAACCAATGGCAGCTGAGCTGACCTTGCTTAGGTCTCCTGGGAGTATGCTGGACAACATGACACATGTGGAGAGTGCAGCTTGATCCTTGATTCCCAGACCTTTTATCTTAGGACAAAGTCACTAATAGGTAGATACAAGCAGGCTGTTGTAGAAAGTTTAAATCCCAACCCAGGGTTTCTGTCCCGCCTTTGACTATAGTTCCTAGATAAAACACACACACAACCTTTACATTTTCAGTCGGCACAAGAGTTGGGCAGATATCTATCCTCTATGATATTATGTCTGTTTCCCAGCCAATAATCCCACTAAATAATTTGCCATGTTTCATCTGGGCTGCTCTTAACTCCAGTTAGCCAACACATATGGCCATCATTTATGACTTACCTAACCCATGGCGGCTTCCTCCTCTCCTCACCTTCTTCTGTCCCTCATGGTTTTTCTCTGGCCCCAAGCCCTGGAGCTCTAAACCTGCCTAAGTCTTTCTTACCCAGCTATTGACTGTCAGCATTTTTATTTACCAATCAGAAATAACTTGGGGACAAGGTCACACAGCATCACTTGGGTCTATTGCAGACCCTCTAATCTCTGGAGTAACTAGATCTTGGGGTCCTGCACTTAGAATCACAATACATCACCACAGACTAAACCTCAACAGGTGTGGCTTCAGGTCATGACAAACCACTGCTCTGCAGAGTGAAATAATGTCATGATATAGACAGACTCATTGGACTGGATTAGAAGGGAAACTGACAGACAGGGTCGGCCAAGTGAGGTGTGGATGCTACCCTATCAAAAAGCAGGAATCCAAAAGTTGAGCTTGACTTATCTAAGAGCCAGAAGGGTGGCCAGAGTGACTGCAGAACAGCCAGAGAGGAGAAAGGTGGGAAGAGAGGAAGATGGAGAAAGAAAGTGCTAGCTTAACAGACCAACATTGTAACTGCCCTATTTAAATGTAGAAATGGCTGTGAGAGTTTGAAGCATAGAGTTTTGAGGGATAATCTCAGTCAAGATGTCTGTCAGGAGCTGTCATAGTCTGTTCTTGTTAAGACAAAAATATACACTTCTCATTGGGAAACATTTATTTGCTTTTAATTTATTTCTTTTCTTTTTTCATAATTTCTTTCAGTGCTGAGAATTGGACCCAAAGCCTCCCACAAACTAGGTAGTTCTCTACTCCTGTCCCAGCCCCTTAAAATATTAATGCATACTAACTGAATATTAGTGGTTTTCACTGTGACATCGGTACACTTGAATATATTGTGCTTTGTATCCATTTTTCTCAGTGTCGCTTCCTCCATCTTCTACACTACCTTTTTCTCCTTCCTGTGTAGCTACAAAGCCCAATGTCAAGGCACCAACAGATTCAGTGTCTGGGTATGTTTGTTGCCTCCAAGATGGGGCCTATTGCTGTGTCCTCATCTGCCCTCTTTAGCATCTTTTGATAAGGATGTCAACCTCATTTAGGTGAATGAAGTCTGCATGACAAAGCACACCCCATGACCTCCTCTCTTCATACTGGTAAACTGGGGATTAAATCTCTCCACATGGTCCTCGGGTTCCAACATTTAGATCATGACTGGAAGTCACCAGAATTAGTGAGAGATGGAGAATACTCTGAAACAGAAGTGGAGGTGGTGATGGCAGGTATGTGCAATCTTTTGCCTGAGATTTATTATTATCTTAAAAATTACTGTTTTGAGAGAAATTTATTCTAGATAAAATTCATACATTGCACAAGACTACCAGCTTTCCCCAGCTTATAGCTTTTCTTTCATTCTCTTTTTTATGTTTTTTTTTTTGAAGAACAAAGGCTTCTATTTTGAGAAGGTCTAATTTATCAATATGTCCTTTGGGTCTTGCTTTTAGTCTTCTGTCTAAAACAACTCTCATCCAGCTCTCACACTGTTTTCTCCACACCATCTGGTTTTAGTATTCATCTTTCACTCTGTGATATAGCTTTAGTTAATTTTATGCATCTTACATGTTTTGCATGGAGGCTATTTGTTTGGCATGTGGATATCTGATGGCCAAGACACTATTTCCTAAAGATAGACCCTTCGTTTATTGAATGTCACTGTCACTTTCTTTAAAAATCAGTTGTCTGCACACAAGCAAGGACTTCAGATGATTTCTTCTGTCCTGTAACTTATTTGTCTTTCTTTGTACAGATGCCAGGCTGTTCTGAGGATGCCATTCTGATGAAGAGTACTTGAGATGGGTGGCCTGGGTACCTCAACTGCTTCTTCATATTCAAAAGAAAGACTTAAAGAGTCAGTTTCTGAGGTACTAGAACACTTGCTAGGTTGTCATCAGGTTGTTTTGGATGGTTTTTATATTTCAGTCAATAAGATTTCTTTTCACTCTAACCTATTAATTCTTCCAATCTATGAATCGCGAGAACTCTATCCATTCATTTGGGTCTTCCTTAATTTTTCTCAACCATGTTTTGTGGCTTTTTAAAAATATCACAAGCCTTTTGCATCCCTCGTAAGATTTATCTGCACATATTTGCTAAGCCCTTCTAATACTGTGATGCCATTGTAAATGCTATTTTTTCATTTTTAGGTTTCTGACTGATTATTTTTGGTAAAGAGGAAAACTTTGATTTTATCCATATGATGTAGTTCCGGTTAATGGCTAATGTGCTGAGAGTTATTAGGTCTGAATGCATGACTTTTGTAGCTTTTTCCTTACCAAATATTAAGCTGATTCTAGGCAGTTACAATCTTCACCACTGTAACATGGTTCATTGTATCAACTGTTTTTCACAGAGAAACCCACATACCCTCCCCTGGGAGCACTTTTATACTAGTTTTCAACTTGTGGATAATGATGACTCCTTTGGGGATGCACAGACCTTTCACAAGGATCACCTAAGACTATCAGACAGGCAGACACTTTCATTATGATTCATATCATAACAAAATTACAGCTATGAAGTAGGAAAGAAAATAATTGTATGGTTGGGGTCTCACAACATGAGGAACTGTATTAAAGAGTTGTAGCTTGAGGAAGGTTGGGAGCCACTGTGTGTGTGTGTGTGTGTGTGTGTGTGTGTGTGTGTGTGTGTGTTCAAGAGAAAGTGTGGTCTGTGGTTTTCCTTGCTCATACTCGTTTTTCTAGATTTGGTGCATGAGTAATCTCTGCCTTGAACAGGTTGAGTCTCCTCAAAAGAGGAGTTTGTGTCAGTTTTTATCCATTAAATGTTTGGTACATTTTCCAATGTAGTCCCTTGGGCCTGCCTTTCCTTTGTGTGGTCGTTAGCTATAGTCTCAGTTTGTAGTAGATAATGAATGCATATGTCAACAATACTCAGGGTGTCCAGTTCTTCCCAAGTGTGCTGTGTTCATTTATGTCTTCTGAGGATTGTCTCTGTTTCATTTAAGTTGTGGCATTATTGGCATGCAATTATTTATGCTAATCCCTTATAATTCCTTTAAAATCTGTAGACTCAATAATGATGTCACTTTTATAGTTGCTACTGGTAGTTCTTTTGCTTGATCAATCCAGCAAGAGATTGTTCAGTTTTATTGATCTTCCCAAAGTACTGGCTTTTGGTTTCATTGATTTTTCCATTTTTATCTTTTTCTGTGCCATTGATTCTCGCTTTTATCTTTACTTTCTTTATTTGGGGCTTTTTTTTTGTAGTTCTTTTTCTACTTGCCTAAGGTAAAAATGTAAGGTTATTGATTTAAGACAATTTTTATACCAATATAGTCATTTGGAACTATTAATTTTTTCCTAAGCAATGCTTTATTGACATCACATTAAAATTTTAAAATGTCTGGTTTTATTTTCATTAATTTTGAAATATTTTCTAATACATGTTTTAATTTTTGACCTTGGGTTATTTAGTAATGCATTAGTTTCTGAGTATTTGAAGTTTTTCTTGTACTGGTGTATTATTAATTTTCTTATGTAACACTATAGGATTCTGAGAACATATGTTGGCTTGAATCCACATACATCATTTATTTTTTTATGGCCCACAGTATGGGCTGCCTTGGTAAACACTGTGTGTGAGGTTGGAAAGATTAGAATTTTGTTCCTGCTTTCCTCAGTACCAGGAGAATGTGAATCCCATTAGACAGGCTGGTAGTCAGCTGCCTCCTCTCCAGCTTTACTGGTTTTGTGCTTGTTTTTCCTTTGATACTAGAAAAAGAGCGAGTAGTTCCTGATCAAGACTCTGGGGTTGCCTGTCTCTTCTTGGGGTTCTAGATTTTTTTTTAACCTCATGTATTTTGAAACTTATTTGCTATGTTTATAAATGTTTAAGGATATCATATGGTTTTCATGAATTGATTTTTCTAATTGTGTATAAGCTTCTTTATGCTTTGCATCTAAAGCATAAAGGAAGTGGATAGAATTGTATTGCTTGACCCTCAACCTAGCACTGACCTTAATGTTTGCATGTAATTTAAATGGTATAAAAGCAAAAAATGAGGAGGAGGGATGGGATAGGGGATTAATAGGAGGAAGGAAAAGGGGATGGTATCTGTGCTTTGACATCCTACTGGATGCTAATCAGCAACTTTAAGTTTCTTTGATTTTTATTAGAATGACAATATATTAATCTATTGTTTGACTTTGTAACTTGTTTACATATTTGTACTTTATATTATAAATAGCACAGGCTTAGGTCTTGCTTTTTAAAGTCTAATTTGATAACATCTCTCTTTTATTGGAATTATTTAGATAACTTATATTTAATGTTATTATCGATGTGGATAGAGTTAAACATATTATTTCCTAATAATTGTTATTTTCATTCATTTTTAAATTTTTTGTTTCTTTTTTTCTTTCTATTGGACTGAATATTTTTTGTATCTTTATTTCATTCCTGAAGAATTAGCTCAAATTTTTTGTTCTACAAGTGAAAGTGTACACTCTACAAGTGTCTTAATGATTTGTCTTTAATCCTAATGTCTATTTTGATCCTGCACTTCACCTTTACAGGGATGGTAACCCCCTCCACCGCTTTTTGTTTGTGCGTTTGTTTTTAAGGTTCACTAATTCTAAGGAAGGCTTAAATAGGAATAAAAATATTTCTCATTGTAGTAGTTATCATTCTGAGCACTTGTTATTCCTATATGTGGGTGCATCTGTGCTTTTATCTAATCTTATTTTGCCTTGTCCTGAAAGGTGTTTTGAAACATGCCTTCTCAAGAGGTGACAACAGAGTACAGAATTCCTTCAGATTCTGCTTCTTTAGACAGAAGTACATTGCTTTGAATAATGCATATTCCATGACAGGTAAGAAAGGCATTCTTGGCAGAACAACTTAAGACAGGCTTAGTCTTGTTTATGAAATAAAAAAGAGGGAGAGGTGTAGAGCTTTTGGGGTTGCTTGGCAAGAATCTGACTTGAGCCAAGGACAAGGAAATGGGCTGCTCGGCAGGACTATGACATTGTCCAAGGACAAGGAAGTGGGCTTCAGGCAGGAATTTGACATTAGGCTAGAACAAAGAAGTAATTTCAGACAGGAGTCTAAATCTTAGTCTAGAACAAGGAAGTAGGCTTCAGACATGAAAAATGACTTTGGACTAGGACAGGGAAGTTGGCTCAGATATTTTGGTCATCCTGATAAGCTCTTAGAAAAAGTAATCATGGGAGTGTTCATGGAATTTTGTTTAATGCTTTGCTTTTTCTTTGACTATTTTTGTTTATTGTTTTCCTTGTTCCTTGATTTTTGCATCTATTTTATTGCTAAACCCTCAACCTAGAACTGACCTTAATGCTTGCATGTAATTTAAATGGTATAAAAGCAAAAAATGAGGAGGAGGGATGGGATAGTGGGTTAATGGGAGGAAGGAAAAGAGGATGGCATCTGAAATGTAAATAAATAAAATATAGAATAAAAAAAAGACAAGGTTTCACTGAATAAACAAGGCTGCTTTTGAGCTCGGCATTCTCCTACGTCAGACTCTCAAGTGCTAAGATTACGGGTGTATGATCCCATGCCCAGGTACAGGCTGCTTTTTCTTTTGGTTCATCTTTGAAAAAATCCCATGTTATCTTTGTTTTTGGTACATGAAAAAACATCTCAGTATAGAACTGTAGGCTGCTGGGTACCCTTGGCAGTCAGTCCTGTGACAATGTAGGTGAACTATGTTCTCGCTGCCCTGTTTACAATGAGTCTGCTCTGAGTTGCATCTTTCTTAATGTTCTTTTGAAGCTTTTCTCTTCCTCTAGTTTTGAGCAGTTTGATTAGGTTCTGCTTGACTGCAGTTTTTTTCTTCATGTATCTTATGCTTGAAGTCTGTAGTGCTTGGATTCTTGTGCTTATATTCTCCTTATACTGGATGGGGGAAAAATCAATCTTTTTTTTTTTTAACGTGTTTTTTTTTCTGTTTCTCTTGTTCATGCTGGCTAGATTCTGGGTTTTATTTTATTTTATTTTATTTTTTGATCTTTAAATTCACTAATTTTTTTCTTCTACAGTGGCTCATCTGTTGGTAATTCCACCCACTGTAGTTTCATCATATATATTGTCAGCTTTATAATTATAAATTTAAAAAAATTGTGGGTATCTATTTAATGTATATGTGTATACACGCATATATTTACATTTTTCATTTAACATCTTTCCAATGTTTTGAATATCTAGACTGCAATTATAATGTTAATGCCCCCTTTATTTGTTTTTTATTTGTTCTAACATCAGATACAATCTAGCTTCATTCAGTTAAATGTTTTTTTATCTCTCTCGGGTTTTTTTTTGTATGCCTGAAAAATAATTAAATTACAGTTATTTGTGTGTGAAAGAGGCAGACAGACAGACGGAGACAGAAGGAGAATGCTCTACGGTGCTTACATGGAAGGTTACTTGTAAGAGTCACTTTTCTTTCTACCATGTGGTTCCTAATGATTGAACTCAGGTCTCCCAGACTTGGCAGCAAGTGCTTTAACTTGCCACGCCATCTCACTGGGCCATGCTAGATTTTTGTGGCTATTTATTTATTTATCAACATTCTGGATACTTTAGTAGAATCTCTGTCTATGTAGCTCCTCTGGTGTTTTGCCTATTTAATTCTGCTGTACTGCTTTCTTGGACCCTCATATCTATATTCTCTATCAGAGAAGCTAGCTGTCTCTACCTGTGTTTTCTCTTTCTGTACCCTGAGCTCATTCTGTCAATGAAGCAAGCACAGACAACTGGGAGGCTCCTTCCATTTGTTTTCTACCTCCCAGGGACAACCATTTCTATTGACAAATATCAAATGTCCTGGAAATTATGGCAAAATAAGGGCAAAAATACCCATTACTCTATCTTGTTTGGAAATCAGTATTCCATAGATTATGTCTAATGATTGGCTTATAACAGCTATGGAGGTTTCTAATGACTATGTGATCTCCTTAGAGTGTAGATTTCTTGGGATGATGTAGCATAGTAAGGGCATATTTGTTGCATATCTGTTACAAAAGATAAAGGGCATTTCGGTTCAAAACTGATTGAAAGTACAACAGGTCTATGCAGCAATTATGTATGTAAATCCTGATTAATATTTCAGAACTCTGTTAAGCTGGTCATAATGTCTGCAACCATATCCCCAGTCCATAGGATTATTGCTGAGGATAGACCATGTATAGTGGCAACAGAATAAATCATGAATATGGAAAGTTCTAGAACAGATGAGCAGTCATTTCTTTCTTTTTTTTTTTCAATTGCTTATTTTAAATATTTTAAAAATAAAAACTGGGTTTGGGGTGGGATCTTGAATAACATAATGGAGACAACTATTCTCATCATGCATGTGCCACATACACAAAAGTTAAAAAGTCTAGTGATGTGTGCTGTTGCGAGGTATGCACTGTTACTAGGTATGCCGCTAACAGTACTCCTAAATGTTCTTGTTTGGGTAAATGGCTCAGTGGCTAATAAGAGCTCTGGCTCTCTTTCTTGAATTAGGTTTCTAGTTTGATTCCCAGCACCACATTGTGGCAAACAACCATCTGTAACTGTACTTCCAGAGGATCTAATGCCCCCTACCAACTGCATGGGTACTGCATGCATGCAGTGCACAGACATATATGCAGGCAAAATACCTGCATACATACATATAAGTTTTTTAAAATAAATATTTAATAATTATTTTCTTTTTAAAATTAATTTTAGCTGAAGTATTGTTTTTTAAGAATTAATAAAGATATTTTTAAAAGAATAAACCCATTTTCATCTAAATCAGGGAAATTTACTTATTATATGATGATTTTTTTTAAAAAAATATTACATTAATTTATTATAACAAAATGGAGTTAGCCTATCACTAACTGCCAGGGCTAGAAACATTCCAGGGAAATGTTGATCACTTTGATGGGTTTTTAATCTAAAAATCAGGCAACTGCCCATTACTGAAAGAGAAAACTGTCCTGTAGTATTATTCTTGTTTACAATTATTTTTTTAAAAATTAAGTGAGTTCACAAAAAAACAGATTATTTAAATTTTTTGATAAAGAAATCTTCATTTAAGAATTCTCAATACCTTTTATTCGTTTATATCACTCTATGTCCTGTGCATTCTTTTGATCTTGAAATCCATTTTTAGTTGCCTGGTTTTGGGTATGTATCTGTGCAAGTGTGTATGCATTTGTTTGGATGGGTGTGTGTGTTTGCCTGCACACACATGGAAAAGCTAGAACAGCCTGGTATCCTCCTTCATTAGCAGTCCTCAACCTTCCTGTTGCCAGGACACTCTCAATACAGTTTCTCGTGAAATTATTTTGCTACTTCATAACTGTAATTTTGCTGTTATGAATCATAGTGTAGATATCTGATATGGAGGTGGTCTTAAGTAAGTCCCTTGAAAGGGTCATTTGATCCTCCAGAGGAATTGAGACCCACAAGTTGAGAGCGACTGTTCTCTATTATTCTCTGCCTACTATTTTGAGGCCGGTTCTCTCTTTGAAGTTGGATCTCACATTTTCTCTTCTAGGTTGTAAGTAAGCTGACTCCAACAATTCTCCTGCCTCTGCCCTCCTGAAAGCTGGGGTAAAAGACCTGGGTAGAACACTTGGCTTATTGTGTAGACAGTAGGGTTTGAACTCCATTCCCCAGGATTGCACAGCCAGTGTTCTTAACCACCAAGCCACCATCTCCAGGCTCTGAACTCCATTTCTTAATACTTCATCTTCCTAATTTATGTTCAATGAAAATATAAAGCCTAAAATGTTACCCATAATAAAAATACATAATTAAAACCAGATTCTAAGACTTAAAAAATGTTACTGACAGGCCTCAGTTACTGTGGTTTTACCTAAGGACACTGGACTGTGAGAAGGTGAAAGTTAAATGCTTTCAGTATAAATTATGTTATAGATTTTAAAATGTGAACTTTTCTGTAATTATTGAGTTTTTTTTCTTTTGACATTGGGTAACAGCAGAAAGCTACTGCTTCCTGACAGCCAGGTATCTCAAGAGCAAACAATGAGTATTCCACTGTCTTGTTAAACTATGACAGACACTCAGAAGGACTATAGATAGCACTTATCAGGGCCATAACACTCAGTAGGATATATCCTTTTATAATTGAAATAGAATTACAACACTTCTCCCCATTACTTCCTTCTGGTCCCTCCAAGCTACCCTCTATCAAACAGTTCCCATGATTCCACTCAAGTTGATAGCCTTGATTTCTTAATTATTGTTGTCATTTGTGTGTGTGTGTGTGTGTGTGTGCACAAATATATACAAATGCAACTGCTGACATCATTCTTGTTGTTGGTGTGTTTATTGTGTCAAGGCTGACCACTCCATATTTGACAATCAACAAAAGGATTCATTAGTAGCAGATTCTGAGTCTCTTTCTTCCAGCAGTCAGTAGTTGTCTGTAGTTTATTTTGGCTAGGGCTGGAATCTCACAAGAAATTTCCCCTTCCAACTTAACATGTTCACTGATATTGCCATGAATATCAGTCTAGAGAATCTTCAGAAAACTAAAAAATAAATCTATCGAATGACTGAGTGCTACCACTTCTTGGCATGTGCCCAAAGAATTCAGCATTCTAATCTACAGATACTTGATCAGGCATGATCAGTATTACTACTCTATTAACAATAGTTTGGAAATGGAAACATCCTAAATTTCCTTCAACACATGAATGGATGATAAAAATGTGGTATATATGAGCAATGAAATACTATTAAGCTGCAAATAAAAATGAAATTCATGGGTAAATGGATGGAACTAGAAATGACTGTATTCAGTAATGTAACAAGAGAGACAAACACCATGTCTTCTCTGTCATCTGTGATTTCTATCTCCAGATACTCAGTAGAATGTATTAAATGGGCTTTTATTTGCAATGTGTCCTACCTATGGTAAGCTAGTCAGGATATAATAATCTATGGATGTTAGTCACTCATGCATTGATCACCATGACACCTACAAACAACTTCAGGAAGAAAAGTCTATTCAGGTTCACAGTTTCAATCCATAACAATGGGAAGGCATGGTTAAGCAGATAGGTTCCTGCCAGGATTAAGTGGCAGAGTCTGTTCATATCAGATCACAGCAGACTAGAAATCAGAGACCAAGACATGGGCTAGGGGCCAGGTATAAGCTTCAAAGGATCATTCTAAGAGATTTTACCTGCCAGGCCCCGTCTCTTCAAGATCCTTCACTCCCAAGATAGCATAAATTCTCAAGGTATGAGCCTATGGGAGATATTTCTGATTCAAACCAAGACAAGAATCAGGGGGCATTCTGTCTTTCTAGCCTGTGGTGATATTAAACAGTGAATACAAAATAATTGACCTCCCTTGTAGTAAAAGGAAAAGCCTATACCCCTCTCCTCTCATATCCCATGGAGTTCAAGAAGGCTTGGGAATCAGTTCAAACCACAAGAATTAGTTAAAAGTAACTCAGGCAAGTGGACCCCCAGACAGAGTTATTAAATTAACAGGTTGGCAAGCCAAGGACGAGTAAGATTCTGCACAGAGCCTTACCAACCTAAGACATAAGTACATTGCTTTGGATAATGCATATTCCATGACAGGTAAGGAAGGCAGTCTTGTCAGAATGACCTAAGACAGGCTCAGTCTTGTTAATGAAATAAAAAGGGGGAGAGGTCAAGCCTTTGGAACTGCTTGGCAAGAATCTGACTTGGGCTAAGGACAAGGAAATGGGCTGCTTGGCAGGCCTATGACATCGGCCAAAGACAAGGAAGTAGGCTTCTGGCAGGAATTTGTCCTTAGGCTAGAACAAATAAGTAATTTCAGACAGGAATCTAAATCTTAGGCTAAAACCAGGAAGTAGGCATCAGACATAAAGATGATCTTGTGCTAGCACAGGGAAGTAGGCTCAGATACTTTGCTCATCCAGATAAGTCCTAATAAACAGTGATCATGGGAGTGTTCACGTAATTGGGTTTAATGCCTTCTCTTTTTTTGACTATTTATGTTTATTGTTTTGCTTTTTCCTTGACTATCTGCATCTATTGTATTGCAAGACCCTCAATCTAGAACTGACCTTAATACATGCATGTAATCAAAATGGTATAAAAGCATAAAGGAGGAGGGGGGATGGGATAGGGGGTTCAAAGGAGGGGAAACGGGGAAAGGGGATGACATCTGTATTGTAAATAAATAAAATATCCAATAAAAATATTAAAAAAAGAAGTAACTCAGGCATCTACAGATGATGATTGGCAGTTCCACTAACCTGATGTTTTCATGTTGTGGGAAACCCAGGACATGTGGAAGAGAGGCTAAGGTCAACAACCTCACCAAGGGCCTAGGCAACAGACATCAGGAGCTCTCAGACTTGAGTGAAGGTACCTACAGTTGATTTTAGAGTATAATAGCCATCAAATCATATAAAGGCATTAAAAACTCCCAGCTGTGGAAATCAAGGAAAGTCATCCCTTTATAACCTATCTGGATTCATTTTACCATCTAAATATATAAGTATGAGAAAAACGGCCACTTTAAGATGATAAATTATGAAGTTGTTATCCTCACAAAATGGAAATGGGAACATAATTATTGCAAAAGAAGTATTTCAAGTAACTCTGCATTGAACACACACAGCTTGAATCTGGGACTCTGTCTGAAAAATGAGGATAATTTCTATAAGATAATGAAACAAAAGTATATAATGGGCTGACCCTCTTCCTGCATGTGGAAATAATTAAAACAAGAACATCTGTATATAATACTGATCCTATAACAGACATTTAAAAGAAATTCTAGTACGGATAAAATTTCCTTTTAGTCTGTTGTTATTCTTACCTCTCACATTTAACTCTTTGTTAATAGATGCAAAGGATGATGGAAGAATTATTTGGATTCTGTGAAAAGCTTTGCTAACCTTGCTTGTCAACTTGGCATACCATAGGAAAGGAAATGGCAGTTGAGGAATTCCCTCCAACAAATTGGCCTGTAGAAAAGTCTGTGGGAAATATTAGTTGATTATAATCAATGCAGGAAGAACCAGTTCACTGTGGGCGGTGTTCTCCATAAGCAGATGGGCTTGGATGATATAAGAAGGTCATCTGAAAGCAGAAAGCAGTTTACAGTATTCCTCTGAGGTCTCTGCCTCAAGTTCCTGCCCCAGCTTCCAGTGATGGTGGGTGCTCTCTGGAAACTGAAATCCTTTATTTAAGTTGCTTTTGGTCATGTTTGTCACAGCAACAGAAGGCAAACTGGGATAGGTTCTGGGTAAAAAATATGATCAGCTGGGTGGCTCACGTTATGAAGGCAGCATTCAAAGGAACTTCAGTGAATAAACAAATATGTGATTTTTCATATGTTAATTGGCTGTAGGAAGCTCTTTTAAGTTTTTCAGATAAATGAAAAAAATTCCCAATTTTCAGAAATCTTAAATAGATCGATACCTGAAGAGCTTAGGTGTCCATTTAACTCAAATATAGTCTGTTCATGTGCACAGAAGTGTAAACTATGTTTCTTGGATTTCACTCTGGGCCATAGCCTTTTTTTTTTTTTTTCAATCATGGATTCTTGATTAGGGTTTCACTAAGCCATGCAACTTTGTACATTACCTGTGATATTTATTTCACTTTCCTTAATAAGAGTGAGAAGTAAGTATAACTTGAGATCAAGCAGAGACTTTATTTTTGGAGACTTTCACAGTTCTTTCCCAGGCTTCTAGGTAAACGCACATTTTTAAAGTCATGTACTAAAGATCCATTCTGAAGTTCTTATTTTCATTTCTGGCATCTGTCCTCTTGTTTATCCTTAATATTACATAGGCAGCTGCATCTATGAGTTGGCTATGGACAGTTCCTCAAATCCTTTATGTCACTATGTGTTAGAGTTAAAAGTTGTAAAAGGACTCAACTGTGTCTAACCTTTTACCTTTACTGAGACACAGTGTTGTCATCCCCAAAGCTCATAACACACCTAATTTACAAAAAGCAAAATAAAACACACACACACACACACACACACACACACACACTTCCCCATCTCATGATGTTTTAAGTAAGTTTACAGTTGTGTTGGCCCATGTGTTCATAGCTTTCCTAGGGCTCCTGCAGCCTGTGGACCACAGTGGCGGGGGTTGAGGAGAAGCTTTGTAGGTGCTTCTCACCCAAAGGAAGGGAAAGTCACAACTTTTCACTACACTGCTGGAAACATGTTTATAAAGACTTCATGAGACAGGTGTCTTTTGAAAACTGGAAGGGTTGAAAATTGTAAAGATACAGAGGAGGATATTGTCTGTAGATGGGAAGTAAAGTGCAAGGAAGAAGCCAAGTACAAGTTAAGTCCACTTTAGCCAATGAGCATCTACATCCAGCTGTCTGTTCTGTGTGTTCTGACCATTACCTGTCGAACAAGATTCCCATTCAGTTTAGTGTTGATTCCAGATGGAAGAATCCTGATTGAAACAGTAAACCAGGTGCATTCTCTGCCTGTAAGAGAAGATTAGAAATAACAACGGAGTGTCAAGACAGAGGTTTTGGCTTTAGTAGGCAACTGAGCCTCAAAGAAGATTGATAGGATCAGGAATGAGTTCTAGAATATTCCACATAATGATTCTGCAGATTACTCAATGTGGAGGACAGTAGAGAAGACATTGATGTTCCTGGTCTACTTCAGTAAAGCAGTTAGGAGGAAGGCAGAGGATAGGAAAACACAGAAGAAACCACAGAGAGTGACCATTAGAACTTCATGTTGAAACATCATCTGTAGAGAGAATCTCTTGTAAGCATCATCTATCAAAAAAAAAAGGCTATGACCAATGAGCTGAGGCAAGAAATAGGAAGTGGGATGAAGACAGAAAGAAAGAGGATTCTGGGAAATAGAGTATAAAAGAGAGATTTAAGAGAGCCAAGAGGAGATGGATATAAAACAGCAGAAATGAACTCAGGATAGAATAAAGAAGAGACTAGGGGGCAGGTAGACTCAAAAAGTTGCTAAGAGAGATGAGGGGAGAGATTAAAGCAAGACACTGAGGAGACACAAAGTAAGAAATATGGTGGAACTGAAGGAGAGATAACTAACCATATGGAAAGCAGAATAGTTGGAATGGCTTAAATAAATTACAAGCTACTCAGGGAATGAGCCAAAGTTCATGGCCTAGGTATGTAATAATAAAAAAATTAGTCTCAGCATTGTCATTCTGGGAGCAGGGGCTGAAAGGAAGAAAATGATTTTTAAAAATTTATTTAAATATTTTATTTCATCTTTGTTCACATGTGAGATAAAACAAGAAATGAAAAGAAGGCTGGGCTCCCAGGTTTCTCTCTTGGGTCACATGGTAACATGGTTTAATGGTGACTCCAACCCTGGGTAAGAATAAGAAATAAATGCCAAAGGTCTACAGCACTGCCAGCTTGGAGCTGGGCCTCATCAATGTGTACAACTTTGCTGCTGAGAATAAATCTTTGAGATTATCTAACACACCTGTATTTTGAAAGCTGAAAGGAAATGAAGCCATTCTGAGGAACTGCTCCCTGAAGTCACTTCCCCCTTTCCAATGCCTATCGGAAGCATGAAAGCCAAAAAGTGGACATTGTCATGTGTGCTGGGAAAAGTAAAGGATGTGACCAGAAACCATAAACATCTCTAATCCATTGGTGGGTGAATGGATAAAGAAAATGTTGTATATGAAAATTTTCAGCCATAAATAAGAAAAAAAAAAAAAACCTAGCTTCTCTGGCAACATGGCTTAATCAGTGGGACATTATTCTAAGTGAAATAAGCCAGGCACAGAAGGACAGATGCCAAACATCTCACTTACACGTGGAATCTCAAACACTCAGCTTCTGAACTATTCTTGGTAGTGTCCAGGGGAGAACTGCAGAGCAAGTGTGGGAAGATGTCAAGTGAGGGACACAAAAATTCAGTTGGGGAGGAGGAATATGCTGAGAAGATCTACTGTGCAGCCTAATGAAAACACACACATACACACACACACACACACACACACACACACTGTGTTGCATACTATTAATAAATATAATTTTATCAACTAAAAAATATATAACTTTTAAGCTGAGTTATCAATATTGTCAACCTAATTTTTCTTTTCTCAAGAGAGAAGTATTGCATCATCTCTTAATTGCCTTGTAGGAAGGCCTTTGAGACCTCATTCCTATCAAGTATTTGGAATTTAGATGCCAGGAAGGTACACAAATATAAGGCTTATGTGTGGAGGTGCATAATCACCTCTCTCTCCTGTAAGGGCCCTCCCCACCTTTAAGGCCCATTTTTCTCGGGCTAGAAGACTCTAAGCGAAAGCAGAGAATGTTGGCAGCATGGAAGTTCTGCTGTTTTTATAAGACTCGACTTAGGAAAGCTATGGCTAGGTAAAGTAGGCCTGTCACTTTCGTTTTCCTCCCTGACGATTCAGGACTGGTAATCCTGAGTTTGATTTGACCAGTGTTTTTCTTGTCTCAGAAAGATCAACATTTTTAGGTGTTTTGGAAGTTGCTTGAAATCTGTTTGAATGGATGTTGCAGCATATTTATTTGATCATACTATGAACCCCAAGATTGCATTGTTTACAAGCAAAACCTTATTCTAGTTGTGGTGTGGCTCAGCTTACCACACAGCTTTAGTCTCTCTGGCTGAAATACAGATACTCCCTTAGTACATACCTTTAATCTCAAACAATGAAGGTAATGATAATTTGTAGAAGAAAGCACCCATGTTTGAAAGAGACGTCTAATGAGCGGCAGACAAAGTAATGAATCAGAGAATGAGTTGACATAAAAGAAATTCCCAGATCTCCTGAGAACAAAGAGGAAAGAGAGGTGACTTAAGAGAGAGCAGTGCAGAGAAGAGAGGCAGTTTTACAGGAACAGTTATGGAGAGACAGGTTGCAGGGAGAGAACAAGCTAAACACAAGTGAAGACAGAGCAGCCAGCGAATGAGAAAGAGCCAGATTAGAACATATTGCCAAAGTTAGTATGAGGTCAAGCAGGGCAATTCAGTCAGAGGCTGAGAGAGAAGCCAGATTGAATTAGTGGGCTGGGAGAGGAGTTTGAGCTAGGACAACTGAGTTGAACCAGCCAGTCAGAGTTCAGAAAAAAACAAGAAAGGGTGAGCATCTTCAGCAGTAAGTCTCAGAGGCTGAAAACATTCTCAGCCTATATTGTTGAGGACCGTTCTGCCCCACGTTGGGCGCCAAACTGTTGAGGACCGATACTCTGTCTGGTTTGGCTTGCGCTGCTGCTCAGGTCCACAGGGACTGAGTCTCGAAGAATGGCCACAAGGCAGAGGTTCTGGAGTCAAGTCTCAAGTCTCCTTTATTGTTTCTTTACTGCACACATTGACTCCTCTTAACTGTATTGACTCATATATATCTTAACTCTATTCATATATATATATCTTAACTCCTATTGATTCTCATTCACTCTTAACTGTATATATATATATATATATATATATATATATATATATATATATATTCTTACAAGGAAATCCCGGGTATTTATAAGCACACGCAGGAGAACACAGGTGAAAACATTTTACCACGTGCTGGGGTCACTAAACAGCAAAACAAGCTATGTGGGATAAACAAGATATTTGTTAGAATATGCTCAGCTGTTGTAGGCTGCTGAAAAACCAAGTCTCTATCAGGGTAAATGGTTCCAGATGGCTGCAAAGATGATAGCTGCTTTCTAGCTGCTTTCTGCTTAAAGTCGGCTCCCTACACTATATAAGATGTACAAAGGCTAGAAGCTTCCAGGACTAGGCCTAGGTAAGCAGACAAGAGGCAGTAAGTCTCAGAGATGACAATTCTACAGAGTAAAAAAAATCACACTTACAGATGGAAGACAGTGTGTTTAAGTATTGTGTAGAAGGCTCACTAACTTGTTGGGAAGTGGGTTCCTAACAGCAAGATTCAATATAGCTCTTGAGATATCAGTCACTAGAAATAGACAAAGTGCTGTCTATTTCCTCAATAAGTGTCAGATCACCTCATTCTGCCAAGGACTGTTCCAAGCCCTGTGAGTTTTGCAAAGAGCATATTGGATAAACATTCCTGTCCTTGTAACACAGAGGTACAATATTGATAATAACATAGTGCATGAAATACACAGGCCATTAGAGAATGGTGCTAATGAGAGGGAACAGTGGAGAGGAGAAGGGAACAGCATGAGTTAGGGATTTAAGATACTAGACAGTGAAATTAGGAAAGGCCTTGTGATTAAGAAACATTCTAGGAACTACTGGAAATAAGAAATCAAACTATATCTAGGAGAAGAGAAGTTCCTGGGCAAATGGCCCAACAAATACAAACCCTGAGGTAATATTTTAAGAAATGACCAAGAGGCCAGTACCCATTTAAGACTGTTTTTGGCTATGCTATGGATTTTCTCTGTATGATGGAGACGTCTTGGAGTGTGACTTTACACATCTGTATCAGGTGGTTCCCCTACTCAGGAGCTGTTTAGAAAATAAAAGTACCCAAATCTCCATTGAAAGTATCATAATTGAAGGTGTCATGGTGACAATCAGGCCTCTATCTCTGTAAACAGCTTCCAAAGAAGAGTAGGTTATAAGTTATGTCCAACAAGGATGGATGTTAAGGGTCACCTAGGTCTGGTCCTCTAGTAATCCATTCAAGAGTACATCATACATACACGCATACATAATACGTGAATGCCTTTTTCAGGGCAAGGAAACATTGAAAACAAGATAGAAAGGGTGGTGTTTTGGGTGTTTTCTCAGCCAGGCCAGATGACATAGTGACAAGCTACTGGCTTTCTGCAGGAATTAAAATCCAATGGAAAGTCCACAGTTACTTCCCGTGGCACTGTGGATTTGTGCTCAGTTGCCCCATCCATGTGACTTAGCCTCTGTCTTCATCAGACTCTGGCTGCTCTTCTCATGATTAGCTCCATCCAAGAAAGGGTTAACAAGCCTCTAGGTATGGGTAGGGAAAAGTGGGACTCACCAGTGCCTTCCTTATTTCTCTCACTCTAACAAAAAGCTTGACAGAAACAGGTAAAGGAAAAACTTATTTTACTACCCTCTCAACAGAACATCATGGCCCAGAGATGGGGACACATCCAGGAGGAGATCTGCTCACTTATGGCCCCCCAAAATGTTCAGGAATAGTTTACCCCCCCCCCAGGATCCAACTCTAGTCACCTACTTCTTTTAGCTAAGCCCTGCCTCCTACAGCTTCATAATCTGTCAAAATGTGCTAGCACCTGGGGTAGAGTGGGATTCCATGACAACCAGGAATTAGGATACATCATAAAATATTCTACCATTGCTTTTGCAGCTCCCTGAATGTTGGCTACATATTCACATTTCACAGTATAGGAAACATGTTCACCTATGACTCCTGAATTTTATATCCAAGAGTTTGTGCCTTGAGAAAGTCTGACTTCTATTCTCTGGGTTTCAAGTCTAAGTCTTCAAGGAAGAGACTTTGTGGATTGTGACTGGTAATTCCCTCCTGCTAAAGGATCAAACAGCATCATGCAAGAACATGGCTGCTTGACTGGTAGTCATCCATGATTCCGATGACAGGACCTTCAGGAAGCAAAGGTTAGGGAGCTGATGGATCTTCACACCAGAGCTGACGCTCTTAGCTCACTTACATTCTGAGCTGATTGAGAGCCATGCCCATGTAAAACTGGAGTCCTTTGGTAGAGGCTTTACCAAACACAGTGAGTCTTGTCTACTTTACTTAAACTCATACTCCTATCATGGCGTTCCCAATAGTATTGAAGAACTTCATTCACAACATTTAACTGTACAATACATGTCTTCCATATTTGTTGTCTCTTTTATGAATTACAATAGCAAATCTGTAAAGCTGGAATGTCTGTGTGTTCCAATATTTCTAGCATTTGGGACAGTGCCAACACATGGTAGGCATTCAATAACTAGTGAAGAATTCATGACAATCATGCATGTCCATTTAGACTCTGATGACTGTTCCCCAGCCAAGCTTCTCTTCTTCTTTCAATGACGAACATATGAGAAGAAAGACTCATCTCAGCTTCCTTTGGGTTGAATCCAGAAATAGCTCCAGAGGACAAGGGGAAGAGCAGCGAGGCTGGTGTTGGTACAGCAGCTGCTGAGAGGCAGAGAGAGGGTAGCATCTGTATTTCTCAGACACTGCAGCATCCCTGGGGAGTGGGCAACCCCAAGGCTCTGCAGGTCTTTTCAATATCTTGGCTTAAATGAACTGTGAAATATTTGTTTTGTTGGAGCTTGAGTTCATTTCTGAGGCCTTAAATTGTGTCTGTTCTGGGCAGAGCATGGAGTTTGCACAGTGTGTAGTGAACTCACAGGAACCTCCCCCTTCGTTTTGGGAGTCTGTCTTCATGAGCCATTTCCATTTCTCCTCTAAGACCTGAGATACCTTTGTTGAGACAAGGCACTGGGGAAAGATGAGTTTGCAGATGGTTTAAAAAGAAAGTGGAGAAGAGATACCGTATACAGCATGTTGAATGGAGGAGTACATAGTATTTCTTAAGGGACTGGTGCAGGTCCTCGTGGGTTGGGCAAACAGGAATTTTTTGATTTAGGATAAAACAGAGTATTGAAGAAGAGTTAACTCCCAGGCTCGTAGAAATCTGTAAACTGTTACAACAATAAGGAGAAAAGCCTTGTATGCGTGTATGTGGAGTGCAGCTACATAGTATCTCCTGTCAAATCAGTGGCTTTTGCATTTTCTCCTACTGTCTATGAAAGAGAAGGACCTCTTGGGGTCAGGAAGGAAGCTGTTCTTTTTGAGAAGGCAACGATAAAGCACATGTTCTATGCTTAGTTCCCATGGTGAACTGAGAAGAAACCTCTCCATCTTAAGTTGCCTCTTTCAACCTTTGTTCTGCACACTAGAGGTCTGTAATATATGGCTGCTGTCAGTACGTTCACGGATGTGGATGGGTAGGTGTGGAGGAGGATGCGTGGATCTATGTCTAGATGTCTATGTAAATGCATGGCACAAATTTAGGAATGTACCTTCAGCTAGGTCTTAAATGTTTAGCTCTGAAAGGGGTCAGAATAAGCAGGGTTGATGGTTAATCTTGGTTGTCAACCTGCCACACCTGGGAAAAGGGAGCCTCAGTTGAGAAATTGTCTCCATTAGACTGGTCTGTAGATATGTTTGTAGGGCAGAGTTTGGTTTTTGAATTTTGTTTTTGGTTTTTTGTTTGTTTGTTTGTTTGTTTTTGTTTTTTGACTGCTCACTTTTTTGGGAGGGCCCAGCCCACTGTGGGCGGTGCTATTCCTGCACAGGCTGTATAAACAAGGTCAAGGGGCTCAGGACAGTAAGCAGCATTCCTCTACGCGTTTTGCTTCAAGATCCTGTCCTGAGTTTCTGCCTTGGCTTTCCCCAATGTTGGATTATAAGCTCTTTTCTTCCCAAGTTGGCTTTGAGCGATGTTTTATCACAACAGAAAGCAAACTAGGACAGGAGGATGAAATACAAGGAGACTTGGGACAGGGTTTTATTTTTAGCTTTGCAGTGTTCACAGCTTTAGATGCCTAAATTCACCCATGTTTTGATTATACATGTAGTTAAAATATTGTAATTGTCGAACTGATGCTATTTTCCTAATTTGCTGAATTATTGTTATTCATGCTGACTTTACTGTAAGGCACTGTCTTAATAAACAAATAAATAAATAAAAATATAATAATAATAGTAATAATAATAATAATAACAATAATAATAATAATAATAATAATAATAATAATAATAATAATAATAGTTTATTTCCCAAGTCAGAAACAAGGAAGGATTTCTGTTCTGTCTCTGGAGAACAGCGTTGTTGAGGGGAGAGACTCCAGAGAACAGTTCTAACTTCAGAAACTGAAAGGTGGCCAGAAATGAAAGGGAAACCCCTTGCCTTTGTCTACAAAGGCACGGAATCTTTGGCATAAAAGGAATTTTAAACCTCCCACTTTCTTGTGCCCTGTGCTGGGATTTGCTCATGGCAGCCCCGAAATCACCATAAGAATTTAGTGCCTTCGGGACACACTTCTCTCTTAGGGCGAGAAGACCATGGGTCTGAGTGATCTCCTGCTAGTCAGCGTTACTTCTTCATACCACTTTCGTCCATTAACTTCCGTGTGACAGAGCCAGGGTGTCTAACAGCTTTCCAGTAATCTTACATATGTTTGTTAAGGAGCTAAAGAACAGGTTTTATATGTTCACTAATTAAAATTAAATTGAGCTTCAAATCAGAAGATTTAAATTATGGCTGCACAAATTAACTGACCTTGGGCAGGTGTTTAATTTCTATGCCTGAATTTCTTCCCCTCTAAAATGTAGATAGTAATGACCTTACTAAAGAATTCTATGAATTAAATAGAGAGACGGGTGAAAAAGGGGCTAGGGTATGCCTGACACACAGTAGGTGCTTACATGCTTTTTGCTTCCCAGCCCAGTGATGAAATATCTGGTAGAAGAATTTAAGGAGAGAAAGATCTAATTTCAAATCCCATGGTTTGAGGTTTCACTGAAATGGACAGGACATGGCACAGCAGAACAATCCACACCACCAGGAAGCAAAGTGGGACAGGAAGAAGCCAGGGTGGAATCTAGCCTCTAAGAATAGCCTTGCCCTGGGTCTACTTCCTGCACTCCCGAGCCTGCCTTCTCTCATTGCACTAATATTCAATAATTGGCTCAGATTTTGAATCTATGAATGGGCCGTATTATTCATTCGTTCAGACCCCCCCTGTGTTAACTAGCTCTGGAAACTCCCTCTTAGACACACCCACCCAGAGGAATGCCTTGCTAATCCTGGCATCTCTCGGTCCAATCAGATTGGTCCTGAAATGGACTATCAGGGTTTACTAATACATTTTCTTTTCTGCCCCATGTCTTTTCCTTGTGATTACTTAAAGAGCTCAGGGGTAGACTAGGGGTCTATGTGGTTATAAGTAACAGAAAGCCTAAAATGCATCAGCTTGAGTCATAGAAGGTTCATTGTTTATTTAACATAAAGGTTAAATACAGGCAGCCCTCTAGGTGATCTGGTAACCCATTGAACCCATGGTGAACCCAGGCTCTGTCTTCTCTTCATCATCACACTGTTCGCTTTCCCCTCTTCCTTTCTTCAGTCCAGTATAAGAAGGCTGCACAGTCCAGTCATTATAGATGAGTCCAAGGCAGGAAGAAGAGAGACGGGGTGTGTGTCTCCAAGCTCTTCTCATTCCCTTTCCTTTCCTGTGGGAGTGGGTAGCAGTTCCTTAAGCTTCACTGCGGACTTGTGCTTTTCTTCCACAAGATGGGATGGCAATCCTTGACTGCAGTGTAGGCTGTGGAGGCAATGCAGGCAAGAGAGAAGGTATGTGGGAGGCCATGCCAATGCTACAGCCCCTCTCCCATTTCCCCAGCAGGGAAACTCCTTTAGATTTATCCTTTTGGCTTTAGCAACTCTGAAAGTGATCTGATTTGCACAGTCCACCATTTCTCTGGTGTCCCTGGCTTGGCTGAATTATAGTCAGAAGCAGGCGACAGCCTCTAAGGGTTCAACTGGGGAACAGATCCACTGTGAACACTATGGGCTGTGAGATTTACTGTGGGGTTCAATATAGACCAGGAAGGCCAGAGACGGCAACCAGTGGGGCAGAGGAAAGCTAACAATAAACTCTCCCAGAGTATGAGTGTGGGCTGAGCACTGCAGAGAATTCATATGTTCAGCTGAAGAATTGGATGACAGAAGTCTCTGGAAGGCTGTTGCCTGTTTTGAGATGAAACAGCATGATCACTGGTCAGTCTGGAGCAGAACTGTCTTCAGCGATGAGCTGGTACCTACTGAGCCTTCTTGTCTTTTATTGATCTAATCACGGTGAACTGAGAATAAAGTCAGGATGCTGTCAATGGGCTCTGGACAGATTCTCCAGTTCCATTATGTGTCAAAAAATTGGACGGAAGTGTTGCATTCAACGGTGCTCTGGCTATCAAGAGTTTTTATACATATATATTTTTTTTAGTACAGCAAGAAGCATTTTTAGGGTTTGTTTTGGTAGGTGTCTCAAATTGTGAAGATAGAGCCAATGCCAAATGTCAGAACACAGGGTCTGGGAAACTGAGTCACCTTGGGTATGCACCAGGTGAAGAGACACTCTCAGCTGTGAAGAGAGCCAGGCCTGTGGATGTGTATCCACCATTCCAGCACTCAGGGGGCTGAGGCAGAAAGATTGCAAGTTCAAGGCAATCCAACATGTTATATAGCAAGACTCTTTCTGAACACATGAGAGGGACCAGGTTCACACAGAAGCCCTTCCAACCTATAGTAATTGTTTTTCTTCCTTTACCTTCTGTTTCAAAACCCTATGACAAGGGCACTCGATATAAAATACATTTTTAAAGGCAAATACATTTAAACAAATAGTAAATTTAAATCAAATTAAAAAGTCAAAATACACTTATGCGTATTTTCTCTCTGGAATAAAATCTTCTATTTTTGTCTTGACTTATACATCGGCCAGTATGAAGCAGTATCTTAGCTGTTATCATCTGTGTACCACAGCCTAAGCTTGTTTAGCATAATTAAGCCACCAGGGTCTCTTCCACCCATCTTGGCCCTGACACTTTTTATTCAGATGATAAAAGCCAGACACAGTCACATCTAATTGTCACATCTAATTGTCACTTGTAAATTTAAGAGTGAGTTATCTAATCATAAAATACTTTAAATGTATCTTTTCTTGTAAATAAAAGTTGGTGTTCTTTTCTATTTACAAGGCAGGAAGAAGATCAATGAATGGAGCCACTTTCCTTATGATGTATTTATTGTTTCTAAGATCTGTTCTTTAGGCTTAATTTGTCAGAAGGATGGCGTGACGTGACCCATGTCTTCACTACACGGCACACAGGATGTTAAACAAATGTCATTATCATTCCAAAGACACTGTTCGATTCTATTTTGGTGAAAGGTGATGCAGGTTTAACTCAGCCACAGAAGCTCCTTGACGAGCATGGCTTCCATGGCAAGCTTGTTTCCCGGAGCTTTACAGACAAGCTGAGTTTTGATATCAGTTAAACCAGTGGTCCCAGTCTGATTTCAAATTATTACTGTCCAAATGGTAACGTGCAAGTGCTAAGATTTCCTTATAAAAACTGCAACCCTGGAAAAGCCACTTTTAAAGAGAAATCACAGGACTTAAGGGGTATATACAAAAGCCAGCATTGTAAATTCCATATTGCTCTGGACACAGAGAAATAAACAGATGGGATATATTGGAAGAGCCGAGGGCACAGATGTCTTCTTGGCTCCAGTTCAGAGTGAAAGAAGATGCCCATTTGTGGCTGAGTCCTTGGTATGAAACGTTAAATACACAGAGAGATGAAAAATCAAGGGTACAAGGCTTTATGATTTACTTTTCAAGAGGATGATATGACATTTATTTCCAACACTTAGCTCCTGTTGTGGCATGTGAATTTCTAATTCAATGATACCTGCTGCCTGAGATGTCCGCAGAATAGCTTAGTGCTTCTTTGTGTTGTGATACTGCATTGTTCTGGCCAAACAGAAAAGTCTACCTGTTGCTACCCTAAACTCTTTGCATATCACACACTGTCTGTGAGGCATTTGGCCAACTGGGAAACGGGGGTGACTGTCGTGTGAAGCCCTTCCTCAACACACCAGAGTTACCTGCAGTACTCTCTGTAGGGATCCTATTTCTAAGACAGAACGAGGAGTAACTTTCATTCTTTACTTCTTACTCTACAAGATGCATGCACTCTCACCGTGGAAAAGCAAGAACACAGACTAATAGGAAAAGCTGAAATCAGAAGAATCCTCATAGAGAAAATGTTCATAGTTGATTGTTTCTAATGAACTGTAGTCTTCTTTCTTTTCACGTTCTTTCGTCCCAATGGAGGTTGTCCCTTGCCGAAAGAAATTGAGATTTTTATCTAGCACAACTAAGTACATGTGAAAAGATTGTAAAGAAACCCATTGTTTTCCATGCTAAGTTAAAAATAAAATAGCTCCAGGCCAGCCTGGTCTACAGAGTGAGTTCCAGGACAACTAAGGCTATACAGAGAAACCCCGTCTCGAAAAAAACAAACAAACAAACAAACAAACAAACAAACATGATTGGGTGTAGAATGACCAAAAGTAAGCACGTATGAAAACACCCCAAGGAAAACTCGGGTTGTATGTTAGTGAAAAAATAAAATTAAAAAAATATATATTTTTAAAAGAGATTGAATGTCTTAATTAGGATTTCCATTGCTGTCAATGAAGAGACACCATGACCAAGGCAACCCTTACAAAAGACAATGCTTAATTGGGGCTGGCTTATAGTTTCAGCGGTTTAGTTCATTATCATCATGGTGGGTATCATCTGCTGGCAGACACGGTGCTGGAGGAGCCAAGAGTTCTATATCTTGATCCAAAGGCAGCCAGAAGGAAACTCTCCTCTGCTGGCACTCAGGAGGAGGGTCTCTGTACTGGGCAGAGCCTAAGCATAGGGGGAGACCTCAAAGCCCACTCACACAGTGGCATATTTCCTCAAACAAGGCCACACCTATTCCAACAAGACCATACTTTATAACACTGCCAACCACCACAGAGAATTTTAGTAGATGCCTATGTTATCTGATCTGTCATTTATCCAGTTTACCTACCATTTGTAGGTACTGGAGTGGCTTTTAATTATCTATCAGATATCCAGTTATTTCTCTTAAGAGCATACCAATGGCTTTCTTCATAAATGTGTTCCCATGTGCTTACTATATTATGCCTCCGGGTTCAATTCCCAGAAGGAAAGTCACAGTTTAAGGGGTTTGCACAATTTTAAATTTGTCAGATTGCTTGTCAACATTGCATGGGTGTTATGCTCCCTTTAATGTGGGGTAGACTTTCGTCTCCCCCGAGTGTTCCCTAACACTGGGCAGGGAGTACCCTGATTCACTTTCTACATTGAACCCTGAAACAGCTGCGGTAGCCGCACGGTGCTCTCTGTTTCCTTATTTAAGGTTGTTACTGACACTGCTCATCTCGTTACATGTTAATGATGGCTTTGCACAGAACTCTGTGAACTTTCAGACTGTGGACTTCCACTGATTGTATTTGCACATCCCTTGCGTTTTCAAATGATCGTGTTCTGCAGCCTGAAGGCTAGAAGGCCATTCTGCACTGTAAGAGATTAGTTACGACACTCCAGGGACACACCTGTAGAACAGAAGAAAGCCCAGCACAAGCACAGTCACAGACTATTTTATGCTGTCATGTCATTGGAAAGGGAAGTTTTTTGGGGTTGTTGTAGTTTTAGATTTTTGTAAAGTTTTTTTTTTTCTGTCCAGTTCTATAGTAGGTCAACTATCAAATGCCCCACCAAGATCCAGCTCTCCAATATTCACACTCTTGGACAAAGTCTTAACTTGACTGTGGATGAACCAAATCTCTCACTTCCAGTAAAATGAATTCAGCCAAAGGAATAGAATGCGCATTCAAGACTAAGTTAGC
The DNA here is from genome assembly GCA_030674055.1 of Rhabdomys pumilio. Lineage (NCBI taxonomy): Eukaryota > Metazoa > Chordata > Mammalia > Rodentia > Muridae > Rhabdomys > Rhabdomys pumilio. Next base: position 16,189,779 of record JANHMN010000018.1, on the reverse strand, counting down.
AATGGATACTGGGCTCCCTTTTGCTCAGGCTCATTCTCCCTCTCTATGGCTCCCTGTTGGAGTTATCGCTCTAGGGAAGGTAGCTGCCATGCTGTGAACCCTTTGTAGAAAGGTCTAGGTAGAAAGAAACTGCCTTTGACGAACAGCCAGCAAGAACATGGGCTGCAGACAGCACATTACTGTGTAAAAGTAGACTTGGCTTAGTCTGTCTGCAGGTGCCAGCTGCCCCACACTGTAGCCAGGAAGCCCTGTCTCACTGTTCTCTATTTGGGCTTGGAGGCCCTGGCATGGGGAGCTGGTCTTTGGCCATCCGAGCAGAGAAGCTGATGAGAGTTGTACTCCTGGGTTAACCGTGCTTCTGCCTTCTGCCCACTGTATCTGAATGGATAGTCACTGGCAGGGTGAGCCAGTGCTTAGGGATTAATGGCTTACCTACAATTTGCATTGTGAAGGCTGGGCCCATAACCCAGCCACCTCCTTACAGAGTTCCTCAACGGTGGATCTGCTGGAATTGTCTAATCCTCACCCAATCTTGCTCATTTCCACTCCAAAAGCTACAAAGTCGGCTCTTGATCCACTGTGTTCTCTTTTCCTTGGCTTCTTCACTGATCTCCATGTTTCTCCATGCTGTCCACAGATGCATAGACACGCCTGTCTTAATGAAAGAGAACCAGGTTCTGTGGGAAGTGGATGAAGTATTGTTTGTGGATACATTGCTGATATCCGCACAGCTATATCAAGCACCCCAATGCCCCAGACCTATAGAAATGGCAAAGCTTTCCACAGGTGAGGCTCAGAGGCATGGAAAAGCCTTCCTCTGGCCCAAGTACAACTGTTCTCTAAGGACTGAGCAATGTGTATGAGGCTCCACAGCTTCCTCCTCTAGGATGACTACAACCTATCTGATGCTGCTCCCATCCAGACACCATTCACCTAGACTAACTAAGTCCTCCTCTTAGCATTGACTGGAGTAAACTTACTGAGTTTCCAGGTTGCGCACCAGGCACCCTCCAGCATGGTAAGCACAAGTCACCTGATCACAGCTCTGCTGTCTCTGTGTGTGCTCTTTCTTCAGTGGTGTCCCAGTTGGGTTTCCAGGAAGACCCCAGCTACCTTTGTCAGTGCCCAAGATTATGCAGATTCCCTAGCTCATTAATAGGTATGTAACTCAACATCCCTTTTCCTGCATTTATTGCGGTTTACAGGTTCTGCCATAGCCTTTCTCAGTACCTTAAAAATTAGGGAATAGTAACAGACACCTGAGGATGGCAACCTGGCAAAGCCTGGTCTATAGTGCTGGGAAATTCTCTGCTGTCCCTATACCTCTCATCCGTTCCATTTACAAGTTTTTTTTGTTTTGTTTTGTTTTTTTTAAATGAGGAAAAGACAAAGAAAGAAGTTGATTTTTCTAAGTATTTCATTCGAGATGCTAGACCAGATATCTCTCAAAATTCAATGTAGAGCCAGAGTTGCCATGTGTTCATAAGCTGGCTCTGTATGTCAGAGGGAGGGAACCACTTACCCTGTTATTTATATGGTTGTTATTGGGTTTTTATGTTTTGGTTTGGTTTTCTTACTTTTCTTTTTGAAGGATGAGCGGTTCACAGTCTGTGGCTCACAGTCGTGCCTAGAGTCCTTAAGGAGGTGAGGAGAATATCTTAGCATTCTTCCTGTATGACATCTTCCTGATTGCCCACACAACTGGTTTCCTAAACAGGATGCTATCATCTGGAAGAAAAGGGAATGTGCTTCAAAATTATGCCAGAAGTGATGGAGCAAAGGCTGTGCTTTCCTGAGGTACAATAGAATTTTGTCAGGATTTGCATGTAGCAAGCCCATTTGTCAACATTGCACCCTACGTAATGAAGCTTTCATCTACCCTTATTTGTCTAGGGTTGAACTAAATAGTATGTAATTTGCCAAATCACTAAAACATGGTGAAGAAAGGCGAACCACTTCTCGCTCTTTGTTTTGCATTTCATCAGTAATGTGCGATGAATTTTGTACTTCAGGACTGCCAATCATGTCTGGTTCTAGAACTGCTTTGATAAAAATTAAGATATTCTGGCAGGTTTTTATTCAGACTTGTATCTTTTGTTGTTGTCGTCATGTATGTATATTTGTGTGTGTGTGTGTGTGTGTGTGTGTGTGTGTGTGTGTGCGCGCGCGAGCGCATGCGTGTGTTTTCTCTCCTCTCTTTGTTTACTGGGCTGCCTCTTAAATAATTCTCTCACTCTGTGAAGAGAGAGCACTATTGAATTTTCCTGTGTGTTGACTAGCAAACACATACATGTGGAATGATAAACAGCGGGCTTTCTGTGGCTAAGTGAAGTTTGCAAGTCCTTACATTGTTCAGGGAGCCTCAGTGTTTCTGACTGACCTTGAAGTTTTGAAAGAGTGATACTGGGAGGGCTACAAAGCCAGCTTTGGTGCTAAATGTAAATTGTTTAAAAAAAATGGTGCAGAGGAACATCTGCCTTGGAGTATGCCTTAATCAGTGCTGTGAAAAATGAAAGTTTAACAACCTACTATAGTGGCTTCTAAGTGAAGGGTAAACAAAGGATGAAAGAGCCTCTTGCATGGTTTGTAACTGATGCCATGAAAAAATGTCGAGAACCATCTGCCTCAAACTTTTCCAAACTGTCATCAAGTATTCTAATCCAGTCAAACGAGATGCAACTACAACAACCTATACAACTTGCTGAAGGCTTATCAAAAGAGTTGTAAATAAAGGAGGGGGGCGGCAACCATCAACTGAGTAGCTGCAGACTGTATCCAGCTTGCCTATGGCTTGGAAATTCAATCCCGTGTGTGTCTCTAGTCTGATAAACTGCACTAAATAGCTAAATGGATTTCTTACTTGAACCTCTCAGCCAGTTTCACTTTAGTCCTACCAAGAGATAAAGACTCGGTTTCCTAATAGAATCGAAATCATGATTTATGTGTATTTTTTAAATGTACAGATTCATTGGGACTTTAGCACTTTTATCCACAAGTACACATCCTTCTTGTGAAGAGCTGGATGCCACTGTGTTTCCATCAGGAAGAGATCACTCACCCACGTGCTGCCAGCCTTTGCTGGTCTAAATTCTCACTCTTTTTTATTTATTTACTTTTTATTGGAAACAGGCTATTTGCTAAATCCATTTTTCATAACCAGCTCCTTAGGGGTCCACGCTTCAGAAGAAGAGCTGTGGGGCTGAAATTCTCGTTCTGTCACTGAGCACCTAAGGCTAGTTGTCTGACTTCTCTCGACTCCGTTGTCTCATCTAGAAAACTAAATAATTATCAGCTAGATAACAGACAAACAGGAACTTGTGCCTCTGAAGTTTCTAAAACAAAGGAGGCAGTGACCAATGATTGTGTGTAAGTTTCCTTCAGTCTTCTGGTCTCCTTTGTGATTGGGTTGAATTTAGTAATATTGAAGCAAAAACGTTTGAGGGGTGGAAAAGATAATGATACAAATAACCATCTTACCCCCAAACCACGTTCACAGGCACAGAATGAGGAATAGAGAAATGGCACAGCCAGTAGAGTGCTTGACAGTCAAGCGTGAGGATGAGAGTTCTGAACTCTGCACATAAAAAGCCGGGTGGAGCCACGTGATCCTGTAATCCCAGCTCTGGGGAGGTAGGGACAGGTCGATCTTTGGAACTCAATGGTCAGCTAGCCTAGCCTGATCAGTGAGCTTCATGCCAATGGGAGACCCTGTCTCAAAACATAAGGTTGGAAATAACTAAAGAAGATGCTTCATGTTAATCTCCGACCTCCACATTCTTGCACATTTGGACACTCAAGCATATGCAGGCACAGACAGACACACACACACGATAAGAGAGACAGAGAGACAGAGAGACAGAGAAAGGCAGAGAGACAGAGACAGATATCAACAAAATAACTCTACAAAAGGATCTCCAAGAAAACAGAAGAGGGGATCCTTGTGGCTGGTGGTTAGAAAGTCTTCATGAATGCTGAGTCCCTTTAGCTATCACCAAAAGACAAGGCTCTGGGGAGGACCTGAATGATGGAGAAGGACAGCTAGGTCTAGGGATGTGAAGGCATCTTGTTTCAGACTCTTCCATCTCCAGAACTGGGGAACAATGAGGTATCTTCACTGAAACAACAGGAGCAACGGCAGATATACCAATGAAAAGACATTTATTCTGCAAGCATCAATAATAAGCTTAAAAAGTCAAACTCGAAACAAGAACAAAGCATTCTATTTCATCCATCAGACTGGCCAAAATGAGATAGACAACAGTCATTGGAGGTGCCAGAGACTGGTATCCCTAACTCCAGGGGAAGAACAGCATGCTACATTTCTGAAGAGTTGGGCAATAAATATTAAAATCCACATGAACAAGCTTTTCTTTCACACAGTAATTTCATGTCTAAAATAATTTCACAGAGATAATGAGATGGAACTGGTCATTACCAAGGAAGTCAGAAATAGCAAAACCCAACAAAACAATCTGTGAAAACAGGAAGCAGTCTAATGTCACTCAAGAATAAACTGGTGTGGGGAAAAGACCTTATGGCATATACGAGAATATTAAATTAATTAAAATTGATACAAATACAAACCCATTGACAAGGAAAGATCTGCAATATGAGGTTAAATAACAAATATATTTTAAAATGTCATTAAATTCATGATCCCGTTTGAGTTTATATTCGTGAATCTATTATCCGCTTCCTAGTTCTAAAATTTATAATTATAACCTATGGAATTATATAACACCTAATGTACTTGCATACATATTGTCCTAGTTTGCTTTATGTTGCTACAAAAATACCTTGACCAGAAGCAACTTGGGGAAGAGAGGGTTTGTTTTATCTTACTGGTTGTGGTCCATCCTCAAGGGGAGCCAAGGTAGGAATCCAGCACAGAAACTGCAGCAGACAGCATGGTGTAATTATACTTACTGGCTTGCTTCTAGGCTCTTGCATAGCTCATACCCACCTACCCAGGGATAGCTCTCCCACATCAACATACCTACAGGCTGATCTGAGATAGACAATTCCTCAGTCAAGATTCTCTTCCCAGTATGTTGACAACTGAAGCCAACTATGACATACATTAGCATATGCTTATTTTTATTTAATGACATGTATATACATGTGCACACTCCTTCTGAATTTGTATGTATCAGAAGTTGAACAACCATCATCTGTGTCAGTCTGAGTTAGGATCATAAATGGTATTTATTTTTACTCTTATTTTCCACATATTTTTCATGTGAGTGTGTATATGTGCCACTTTCATAGTAATAAAAAGTTGCTTTACAAATAAAATGAGGAAAATTTGTCTTTATACTGCATGTGGATAGGGGCTTCTCCAATGCCCTCACCCCGTGTAAGACTGATATGGTAATGGACCTACTCTTTGTGTAAGAGGATGAGCTGGACCATAATAACAGGCCATTTTTGCTTCTATAAGTCACTTCAGACTGAAGAATGATGCCTGCCATCATATTTTTTAAAAGATATCCTTCAATTGCCTTGGTCATGGTGTCTCTTCACAGCAATAAAATCCAAACTAAGTTGGGAAAAAGATATCCTTGAGGGGTAGAGAGGTAGATTAGTGGTTAAGAACACTCATTGCTCTTGCAAAGGGCCTGGGTTCCATTCCCAGCACATAGTGGTTCACACTGTCTGCAACTCCAGTTCCCGAGAAGCTGATACTCTCTTTTGACCTCTGAGGGCACCAGCCATTGTGTGGTAAACACACACACACATGTAGGCATAACTCTCATACACATAAATACAATAAGAAAATATATAAGGAAATTTTTTTGATTTGATTTGTCATTTCTCTAAAAAGCAATTGTATCCCTAATTTCGCAATAAATCTGAAGTGTTTGGCAGTTCACTGGAGAAAGAAGTTGGTTGATACTTTTAACAAACAAATGACTGGAGATTTCTTGCATTCTACAGTCAAGAAGAACGTATTTATTTAATGATCTTTGAAATAGCAAGAGCTTACACAGACACATCCTGTCTGCATGTCTGCACTGAGGTCTTCCTGTGTAACATTGTTTCATCCTTCCTTGGTCCCCATGACATCCTACAGTTTTTATTTCCACTTACTAGGCGAGGGGACAGTGAAAGGGGAGGTTGTGTTCCCCAATTGGTTCTTGATCTGTCAGTAAAGAAAACTGGGGGCCAATTGTTGGGCAAGAGGTATAGGCAGGACTTCCAAGGCTCAGGAGAGAAAGGCAGGGAGATGCAAAGAAGGGGAGTAGGATTTGGTTGGTTGGTTGGTTTTGCCATGCTTTGGAACCAGAAGAATGAAGCAATCATGTGAGGTTTCAGGAAGAGCTGGGGCCTGTGTTTACTACTATAGGTGAGTGGTCATGGAGGCTAGGCAGGGTTAGCCACTGAAGTTTATGGCAAGTGGGAGAAATGGAGACAAAAATATTATTAAAGGCTGCTTTTCCAGGCAGGAGATAGTAACATCCAGCAATTGTGTCCTAAGCCAAGTGGAAAAGGAACAAACTGTGTGTCTTTTATCTGCTGATTCAAGGGAAGCTGGGAGGGGGCTGGTAGCATGGTCAGTTTCTGGGGCTAAGGATGGTAACGTAACATTACACAAAACAAGCCAAAGTTTGTGACTTGAGGCTTTGTTGCTAAGCGGGGATGATGATGGATTGATGGATGGATGGATGGATGGATAGATGGATGGGTGGATGGGTGGATTGATGGATGGATAGGAGCCATGTTTGAGGCATACATGTCAAAGGTCATGTGGTCTCTAGTTTTTGGTAAATATCTTTCTTTTGGGTTGGAGTGAGTATGATAAGTAGGATGTACATGCGTATTTATTCTCTCATTCATGAGAGAGTGAAAGCCATACCTGTGTATATCTAAATATGCCTCAACCACAGCATGCAAAGAGAGGGAGACACATTATACAGAGGGTGGCAAAGTATTGTGGGAAAACCGAAAGCAAAAGAGAATTGTGACTGACTCAGCGGAACAGAGAGCTGCAATCTAAGTGCTTGCAACTCAAGGGCCTGATGGAGAGATTGCTCAGAGTCACAGGAGGCATCCCAAAGGCAGCCAACCATCAGAACAAACCAATTCACTTTGTAGACTCTTTATTACACTCTTCTATGGTTTTACTTTTTTGTATTTCTGGCAACTGAAGAAGTCTTGGGATTCTTGAATTAAAAAAGTGTCTAATGCGCTGCTGCAGAATTTCAAGCAATGTGGAAATGTGGATGGTAAGAAAGAGTGACTCACACCTCCCATCCAATCCTCCTGCTGTGCTACACTGTCCCCTACCCACCAGTGACATGTTTCTCCTTAAATTAGAATCAATTAGAATAAGCTAAAATAAAATTGTATTCCTCAGAGGCAATGGGCACTTCTCAGGTACCCAAAGGACAGCCGTAACTGGTGGCTACTGTACTGAACAGGACAAAGGTAGAGCATAGAAGAATTATATCATCACAGAATTTTAGAAGTGAATACTACCCTAGGGGCACCCACTTTAAAAGCATGCTATATACAATATTTTTTTTCTCAGTTATACACAGAAAATCAGGATGACACAGGCTCATGGTTTTGGCAAACAGTCCAGCTGATTCTAATTCCCGTTTCTATACCTCATTCCTCACAAAGTACTTCCTCGACATGTTTTAATCAAAGTAGTCTGTGCGTTATAAGCAATTAAATAATACAAGAAAACTATCATTCCAGTCACTAACTACAGAGACAAATTAATGTTGGCTTTTGGTTATTTTCATGACTGCTTCCACGAACACATCTCTTGATTTGTCACTTAGTCAATGCCTGTTACCTCCTCAATATGGAAGGTGTGGATTAAGCTCACCCATATTGACCTCCCTTCCATCTGCTTCCTGCTGGTTTTGAAATTCACATTAGTACGTTCTATTAGCTGTCGGTAACTCCAAGTAACACTGGTTAAGCTCTGTCTCTTACTTTACCAACTTTCAATTGACATGAAAAAACTGTGGCGTCAGCCCCCATCCTTTTGCTGCATCCCTCCTCCCACCTCAGCACCATGCCTTCTGCTCCTGCCCCAGTTTTGTGAATTCTTTACATCTTCTGTCTGCCCACCAGCTCTGCCTTTTCTCTGTTTTCCACATAGCCTGACAGTAAGAGCCCAATGTCAATTACCAACAGTTCCCTGAACTAAATGGATTAGAAATTCCAAGTATAGCTACACTACAATCTCCTTAGGTGGGTTGGATGTTAGACTATCTGGGGCATCTATCACATCAGTGAGGGAGTCTCTCAGTCCACTCCACCCCATACATACATGTATGAATGCACTCATGTTTGCAGGGTAAATGATCTTTGCCCCCTTTGTATGTCAGTGATGAGTTCATGTTTAGGGCTTTGCAGAGCCTGGAAGATATTCCACATCAGTATCCCAATCCCTTAGATTTTACATAAACTTCACAGTCCACATTTTTGTTCATCTTTTGTCTCTCCAGCATGGACTGGAGGCGGTGGGTACTACCTAGTATACACATGTATGGCCTTTACTCTTTTAGTATACTGGTCTGTTGACCTCATAGTACATGGACTAAAAGGTACATCAATTCCAGAGATCCATGCAAATGCATGAAAACATCCATACTACATGAAAGTGGGTACGAATTATTCATAATTTCAACAGCCATATTGAGTTGTTTTCTCATCCACATCCGTTAAATGAGAGAACTAACCAAAAGCTAGTATTGGGGCTTGATCTCAAGGTCCTGGGAGATTCCAAGATTCACCAACTGTCTTCTTTGAAGATCAGTTCCCTTTGTCCATTCAGCCAAGGTCACGTTGGCTTGTGGGAGCTGCTTTCAGCATTTATCCTACTGTGCATCATACATGATTCCTAACTGTACATCCATGCACACACTGCATGGGGCTCCACTAGTGATTTCAGGGCCATACATAAAGTGGCAGTGGATTGATGCCGTGCTGATTAATGTATAGCAGAGATGCCACTGGGTAGTCTCCTACATTTGTATCAATAGGGATCCACTCTTTGAAGAGTGTGGCTCATTTTAAAAGGATACATTATGCAGACTGCACAATTATACTGCAGCAGAATACTGTGCAGCAGACTCCCTCCCGGGACACGTGATCACTGCTCTTCTCACTATGACTGCTCTTCCAGAAGGTAAAGTGATGTTCCTAAAATGAGTCAAGAGGTCAGGAGGAGCCCAAACTTGAGAATGCATCTTTGCAATTTTAATTATGAGGGCCAGGAGCTTTATATTTAGGGACCTTGTATCCTTTTCCTCATCTATACTTGTCCTTCTTTCCTTTGAGACGTCAAGCAAGACGCCAAAATCAATGACCATGCTGCTGTTCATTTGCTAGACTTAACTCATTTCTAACAAAGAAAGCAGACTGTACCCAGGCCATGACACTGGAAGGTGTCTGTATGCAGCAGGCACTTAGGGAATGCAGCGGGTTAGGTGGTTGGTCCAGCAAATGAGCTGGTGGAAGATGTTCAGGCGGGAGGACAGGCTGCAGCGCAGGAACAGACACATGAAACAAGGTGATACACAGGTTTACAAGAGAATGTATGGTGGGGGGTAGGCATAAAAGAAGGGTGCTTTAGTTAGATTCTCCATACTCTGTCAAAGTTCCCAAGGCAATTATCTTTATAAGGAAAAGATGGCCACTAGTTCACCATCAGATGGCTCTTTTGGAGATTCAAGTCCAAATTGGACACCATTAGTTTGGTATCTGGTAGGGGTGGCTCACCATGATGAAGCTGCATGTAAGGGCAATGTAGTACAACAGAAGCTAAGGGGAGGGAGAAGGGGGGGAAAGAGGGAGAGAGAAGGGATAGAGGGAGGGAAGAGAGAAGAAAAGGAGAGAGGGAGGGGAAGAGAGGGAGAAAGGAAGGGAGAGAGAGAAGGGAGAGGGAGAGAGCAAGGGAAAGAGGGAGGGAGAGAGGAAGAGAGAGGATGGGGAAAGAGAAGAAAGAAGAGAGAGGAGAGAGGGAGAGGTATAGAGAAAAGAGAGAGGAGAAATGGAGAAAGAGGAAGAGGGAAGGGAAGAGGAGAAAGGGAGGGGAAAAGAGAAAGACAGGGAAGAAGAGGGGAGAGAGGGGTAGAGAAGAGAAGAGGATAGGGAGAGAGAGAAAGAGAGAGAGAGAGAGAGAAGAGAAGAGAAGAGAAGAGAAGAGAAGAGAAGAGAAGAGAAGAGAAGAGAAGAGAAGAGAAGAGAAGGGGAGGGAGCACTACCAACACTTTTGAGGAAATTCATGCAACCCATCCACCCCCAGTGACCTATGAACTTCATAACAGGCTTCACTTCTTTAAGGTCTAAGGCACCTGCCTAGACTACCGCCCCAAGAACCAAGCATCTCTCTATCAATCCGTAGGAACATCTGAGCCTACACTTTAGATACTGACAATAGCAAGTCAAAGAGGGACCTCACAGGCAGGAGAAGGAGCTTGCCTTTATCTTTTGCTGGAAAGAAGACTCAAATTCACTACATTTGAGGCCCCTCCTGCACAGTCACCTGCATCTGTTCACAAGGCTGCTTCTCCCACACTGGGTTTGCTCTTACTCTGTCTGCAGAACATTCTTTTCCTTAGTCATTATAAATATTTTAAAAGTTCCAAATGCATATTTGGAAAAGTAACACATGCTAGAATTTTATGAATATTACTTCTTTAACTTTCATTTCTTATGTATGTGTATTTTGCCTGAGTGCATTTCTGTGTGCCACGTATATGCTTGGTCCTCTGTTCTTGCATAAGTCAGAAGAAGGTGTTGGATCTCCTTGAACTAAAGTTACACAAGGTGATGAGCTACCATGTAGATGCTGGGAACTCCCAGTTTCTGGAACAACAACAACAACAACAACAGCAACAACAACAACAACAAAACAGTACCTTAACTGCTAAGCCATCTCTGCAGCACCACATGCTATATTTTTAGAAGTATAAGACAAGAGGAGAAAATAGAAGTTCTTTTGTCTACTCCTTTGTTCTCAAACCATGTACGGCTTTTGTTGGACATATTCTGTGTATGTAAAGAATATGGTGTGCCCATGACATCAGACAATGCATAGCAACCTGTCTAGATCATATAGTTAAATGTCCCACATGTCTTTCTATGACCCCACATTTACAATTCAGATTTTAAAAACTTGCTGCATAGTATTTCATAGTGTGGACTGGCTTTAAGACTTTAATTATTTAAATAGTACCTTATTGAATATTTAAATTTCCCCTATTAGGCTATAATAAATATATGCATTCAAACTTAAGCATGCAAACACACACACACACACACACACACACACACACGCATAGAGGTTAATACTACATGAAATGCATATATGTACTAGATGTACACTACTATACGGACATCACATACCAACTATGCATATACATTTATATATGAAAACACACATCACAGGAAAGATATTAAATATAGACTAGGTGTAATGGGAAACCATGAGAACTCTCATCCTGAAAGAAGAAATGGGAAGAAGACCATAAATGAAAAAATCTTTATCTGTAAAGTTGTATTTCATACACACACAGAGACACACAGACACACAGACACACACACACACACACACACACACACACACACACACACACATACATAAAATAAAAACAAAATAAATACATTGGTAATTTGAGCATTATCTCCTTTACTTCTCTACAGTTTTAAATTCTCCAGATATAATATAAAGATTTCACACGAAAAGCACACTGATGTCTTCATCCTGAAACACAAAACGTTCTGCTCCCTGTCGGTGTGGCTTGCAGAAATGGCTTTTGATATCAAGACAGAAGTCTTGGTGATAGGCACTGCTGCGTTTCTAGCCTGGCTTACTTCTTAGAAGTTTTAGGAGCCTTTAAGGGACGGGAGTGAGTGGGTAAAGGGAAGAAGCTAGCAGACAGAAACAGGCCTCTCACTTCACTGCCCAGCCACCATGAGGCCAATAGTTTTGCTTTTCCCTAAACAGCCCACAATGATGTCCTACCTTATTACAGACTGGAAGGCAGGAGACCAGTCAGCCATGGTCCTCGAATACCATGACCAAATTAAACCTTTCCCCTCAAACTTGATCCTCTCCGATAGCTGTCCCAGGGGTGGAAAGCTGGCTACCTCAGTCTAGTGAAATCTTGCCCAAGCTTAATAATAATCTCCTGGTTTACACCAGTGTTCCCTCACCGGGCCAATGAGAAGTAAAGGGGCAACCAGATCCTTCCCTCTTGTCTTTGTTCTCGGTTCCTTTATGCAGCCCATACAAAAAAAATTTTTTTGTGTGTCAAGCAAATAGACTGGCTGCTGACACCTGCTCTGCTCCATAGTGACTCTTTGGAAATGGCCATCCCAGAGGACTGTCTTCTCAAAGATGTTGAGTCATTTCCATTTTCACTGTGATTCCCACCTCCAGGCATCAGTCCTCAACTTACCAACAAGCCAAAGGTAAGCTGGGCTAAGTCTAGAGGACTCAGTCCATCCCCCACAGCCCCCACATAGCTGAGGGTATAACATGCGTGTGGCTCACTGGACAGGTTGTTTTAAAGTGTTTCTAGAACCGAGGCAATCAACATGCTGATGAAACTGTGGAGCCAGGTGACCCAGATTCAAGCACTGGCTCTTGACTTTATTAACTGTAAGACCTTTAATCTCTCTTATCAGCCTAATGGAATATAATGCTACCAACTTCCCTTATCTGAAAATGTCATCAATGGGGTCAAGGGAATAAGGCCGGGAAAGTAATGTGGGAGCCATAGAGCAGTGTACAAATGATAATTTTGCTGTCAAATATGGATTTGGTCCAATGCACTCTTCCTGCCCTTTTCTGTCAATACAAGTTCTGTATTAAAAATTTATGATGCCAGAAAAACTTCAGGTAGCTCATTGTTAGATTTTAATGACTGCAGTAACAAAGTACTAAAATTGGGTCACTTAAAAAATGCATTCTATGACATTTCTGTAGGCTTGATGTGCATAATCAAAACATGGAGAGACATGCTCCTTGAAAGGCTAAATTCCTCATTTTTCCTGGTTCTGGTAACTCTAGTTTTTCTTGTCTGTGTTATTACGTGAAATACGAATGGAACCTTAACTCTCTCCCTGTCACATGGCCATCTGTTCTCTGTGTATCTGTCTCCTCATCTCTCCCAGACTCCTTGTAGGATATCTGTTAGCTGGTTGAGAACCTTGGCTCAGCAATTTTTCTGTTGCTGTGATAAAATACTTTGACAAGACAATATAGGGAGGAAATATTTCTTTTGGCTCATGGTTCCAGGACCAATTCCACTATGAAAGGGAAATCATAGCAGCAGGAACATGAGAGACCTAGTGACATTGTGCCCACTGTCAGAGAGTGGTGAGTACTGGCCCTCAGCCCATATTCTCATCTCACAGGGATCCTAGTCCAGTTACCAACCACAGTGATGGATCTTTCTACCTCAATTAACTCAGTCAAGATAATCCCCTACAGGCAAGTCAAGAGAGCCACCTGTCTCATTTTGACTCTAGACCTCTTCAAATTGACATCTGAGATTAACCATCCAAGACCTAATCCAGGAAGACTTTCTCTTCCCTTGATTGCATATGTGACTGTATTCTGAATAAAGTCACATTCGTAGCTACCAGGGATTGGGATATTAGTGTGTCTTTTGAAGAGACAAAATAAACCTACCACAGCCATGTAGCCTGATGTGTGTGTGTGTGTGTGTGTGTGTGTGTGTGCGTGCGCGTGCGCACGAGCATGTACACACACACCATTATATTGTAGATTTTTGAAGTTAAAACACAAAGGAAAGAATGAGTATCATCAGCAAAGATGGTCTCGTTCCTAGAAATCTTTTCTCCAAGTTCAAACTACGAACTCTTTTAGCTCAAAGTCCCCTTCTCAAAATACATTATAATTGGAATAGTTATGTAAGTCTTTCCCATGAAAACTGTCTATCACAGAGCACCTGCCAACATTCCAATATCAACTAATCTTGGATAAGGAGAAAAGGAGAAACAGAGACTCAACCTTGCCTTGCCTTTCCATTTCCTACACACTTCCCATGACTCGGTGTGTAAATAGCTGTTCCATTTCTTCGTCGTGACCAATTTAGCTATAGATAGCACATTGTTGATTGTTTTGCTTTTGAGATTAGCAAACTGAAGCTCAAACAGTAAAAAACTCTCATGGAAAGAGCCACTGTAAGAGAGGGAGCTTGGGATGCAAGTGTGGGTGTTCTGATTCATAGCAACCAGATAGATCTTCTTCTTTCCAATTTAATTTTAAACATTACGTGTGTTAAGTATTTCAACAGGGAAGAGCTGGTAAGAAGAGCGAAGGACGGTCCCTGGTGGTTTTGTGTCCTTTGTTTCCAAACCATTACTTAGGAATTTCCAACTTAGGAATGTGCAATACACTGAGTCCAGATGACCCCACGTACCTGGTCTTGGTTTGTTAATTTATTTAGCAGATACTCTCTGGCATCTATTATATATGACTGATATGGGGCAAGACAGATCAGCAAAAGGAGCCCTTACAAAAGCCCACTCTTTCAAGATAGCTAAAGCATTTCTCATAGGTCAAACATTTTGCTTACTGTGTCAACGATGGAAATGCCTTTGTTTGAATCCAAACAAAAGTCAAGGAGAAAGAAACAAGATGCACGGAGCTGATGTATACCAGTTCCATCCCTTTCTACCAGGCATAGAAAGTGACTTGGCTCTGATCGCAGTAAATGATAGTTGGAAGGAGAAAGGCTTATAGAAGGAATTGAGAAACGGCCCCTCCATCACAACAAAGGAAGATAAAAGGACTATTTACACAGACAACTGATGGTTTGAATGGCTGTAAGATGTCCTTTTTCATCTCACAGGTGATACTTGAAGAAAGAACCTTGCTTCTAAACACATGAATACTGGTACATCTTAATAGTCTAAATCAGAGCACAGATGTCTGGTCTTCCAGAATGCTGGATTAAATTCAAAGGCACGAAAGGCAGCAAAAGATATAGTCCCATTAGAGGTACAGAAGCCAACCAGCATGGGTGGAGTGGGGAGGGTCAGGTGACATCATTCTGCCAAGTACTAGCCAAAGGTCTAATGGATGTTAGAAATGACTAGAGAGATGTAAGAATTTGAGAGGACTCTGTGGAAACTCAGATTACATTATCTTTTCTTCCTTTAGATGTGCAGGTTTGTAGAGTCTGTGAGACCTTTTTTTCCTCTTTCCTTTGTCTTTGAAAACTCATGAAAATGTTTAGTGTAATCCATTTGTCACCAAGGCAGAAAAGCACATTTGCAGTCAGCCAAGAATAATGAAGCAATGGCCCAATTGTGTCGAGGCCTACATTTCACAAGCCGTGTGCACTTCTCAAAGCTGGGCAAAGCTGGAAGCAGGTCTTATCACCAAGGCTTTACCAAGTAGCGCTTGGTCTGCAAGAAAGCAAATCCTATCTATTGGCTGTGTTACTGTGTTCTATAGTAAGAAGTCAAACCTGTCCAAATATTTGTCAAAGGAGAATAGATGCAAGCATTCCTGTACAATGAGTAGGAGCAGAGAGGTGGGCAGGCAAAATATTCAACAGCACTGCAAACATGCAAACTGCTTCTTAAATACTTCTGAATGTTCACCCCTCACATAGTTGCTCATGTGCATGCATATACGTCCTATGCATGTTAAACCTTACTGGTGCATTTTATACGTTCTAAATATCCACTAAAATGAAAATGCAGAAGAATCAGAAACAAATCAAAATCAGAGCCAAAGAGATGGCTCAGTGGGAAATAGCATCTTCCACCAAGCATAGGGACCTAAGTTTTGGGAACCCCACCTGATGAAAGAGAACTGGCTCTTGGTGGTTGTCCTCTGACCTCTACCTGTGCTCTGTGGCATGGACATGTCACACACACACACACACACACACACACACACACACAGCAACCCAAATGTCACACACACACACACACACACACACACACAGAGCAACCCAAAAAGTGATCTCAAAAATTTTCCAGCTATGGTTTATCTTTGTTCTCCTAGGTTGTTATTTACATAAAACATAAATATAACTTGTGAAAAGTTTCACAACTCTGTTAATTAATTAACAGAGTTAATTAACTCTGTTAATTTTTAACATAGATGCTGTTTTGACATAAAGAAAGAACTAAGCTCGTTGGACCAAATCCTTGTGTAGTAACAGTAAGTATCATGTATATGCTTCTTTATGGCTTACATATTGCTTTCTCCACTTTATGCTTTTTGATCGTGGTGATGACATTTCCAGAGAAGGGAGTCTGGCAGCATCATTCTCATTAGGCTGATAAGCGAGATTAAAGGTCTTACAGTCAATAAAGTCAAGAGCCAAGGCTTGAATCTGGGTCACCTGACTCTACAGTTTTAGCAGCACATTGCTTGGGTTCTAGAAACACTTTAGAACAAAGTCCCCAGTGTTTTGCATGAATTCTATGCCATCAGCTGTGGGGGGTGGGAGTGGGAGCTGGAGATGGCCTGAGTTCTCGAGAGAGCCAGAGGTAAATTGAAGATATACTTGCTGGTGTTTTTTTTTTTCTGGAAACTTTTGTGTGAAGCCTAAAAGAAAAGGAGAGGTTGTGGAGAATTCTGGAAGGTGGATGCTTTAAGCACTTCACACTTAAACACAGTGGACCAGGACAGTCTACACAGTGGCTGGATATTGGAATTTTCCAGAAGACCCAGGAGGAGAATTCATGCAAGGAGAGGAAGGGGAAATGCTGAGATTCCTTTCTCTTCCTTATTTACCACTGGCTAATATTTACCCAATTCCAAGCTGACTCAGTCTTTCACCCACTTCTGTGGGACCTCACCTGTCCTCAGGGTCTGAAAAGATGATGCCAGGGTGAAGACAAAAGGCCAGACTGCTCATCTGGGCTCAGTGTGGGATAGGGTTTTCAGAGGAACGTCTCTAGGTTATCGACACTTCTTGCTCCTAAACAGAGTGGAAAAAGGAGGAAGCTACGGGGCCCCACTGAAGCAGGTGGGGGACCTGAGGGGCACAGGGATTGAGAGCATGGTGACCTCTGCTCCTGTTGCCACTGTTGTGAAGTAGGACCCTGTGATCTTCCTCACAGGCCTGGCGAAGGGAGACATTTTAGCCAGTCATCAGGGAGAACTCAGGTACAAACTTCTGATCTTGTGACACCCAAACCAGAGGTCAGGGCTACGGCCCTCTCTAGGGCAAAATGCTGCCCCAGCATAAGCATGCCTTCTTGTGGAGCCCTGCAGAAGAAAATAACGCAAGTATCCAAACTCTAACAACAGTGAAAACAAAGTGTAAGTCACAGTGTAATGTCAAAAGATAATTGCCATACACAGTCAAGTCTAAGGCACCTGGAAGGAGGTTACACTGTTGTTTGATATGTGATTAAAGTATTTTTATGATGCAAATTAAAAATCACACATATTTTTGTTTCGTGCATGCATGCCTGTGATGTGTATATGTGCACCTATGAGTGTGACAGTGTCAGTGTGCTGCTCAGGACAGCTCGTGTGGGGCCAGTCCCCCTCCTTCAGCCAGCATTATCTTTGGGATTGAACTCAGTCGTCAGGCTTGGCAGTACCAAGTTTGTCTTTTCATACTAAGCCATCTCACTAGCCTGCAAAAGTCATCTTTTGGGTATTGTAGACACATTTTAATCTTAGGAAGAAAGAAAAAATATTAGCAAAATATAACTGTTAGGATGTTCCTAAAACCACCTCCACTTTGGAACAACTTTCCATCCGGGTTGTTTATGTCTGTATTCTCTGTACTATTAAAATCTTGAGTGGTTATAATATCCAGCTGTGGCCAATAGTGATATGTGTCCCAGATTTAGGCAGGTAACAAGATGACTAGATGTATCTTTAAAATCTATAAAGTAGAAAAGGTTTATCCGTCTCTATAATGAATTGTTTCTTCCATTTAGAATATAATGTTTTCTGTGCACAACTTGGGGGAATTCTGGTGGCTGTATAGGCTTGTCTGGGGAGACAAGGGATAGAGAGAATCTTCTGGTTGCTAGGTTTTGGTAATCCCAGCAAAGGCATTAATGAATTGGATTATTTGATGGGTATACCTAACCCTCAGCATTCTTTGCAAGCTATGAGATTTAACTGTGTTTGAGAAAAGTTTCCCACTAAAACTCCAGGGCTTTTAACTTATATGGAGTCTTAAATACAATTCATCATCTTATCTAATCTGATATCCAAGGATGGCTTTGTCAAAGCAGAGTCAAGTATTGGCAATCCCCCAGAAATCTCCAAAGAACGAATAAAAGAAAAATGATTTAAAGCTGAAAGATTTAAGTAGAGCTTTGAAATCTTTTAAAAAACTTAACAACGAACCCCTTCCCGAGCCTGCTAATGCTGGCTTTGGAACATGAATAGAAAATCAGAGTGTGGGAGGAAAGGTGAATTGTGGGTATTCTTTTGACTACTGCTAGAGGGGTAGTTAGCATCCTGGTCAAATAAGAATGCAATGATTATATGCAAGATTCCCAAAGAAAAATGAATTCTATAACTTAGGGTAACTTACTTGCTATGTTGATATATTTTATCTGTCCTTGGAAGATGTGGGTACATAGGGTGCTACCTCTTATATAGCAAAGGCCTGTATCTTGTCGAGGTTTGCTGTATGAGTCAGATTCAGATTAGAATCCCAATTTTGTACTGCTTGGCTTACTTGATCTTGTGTTAATTCTGTAACCTCTCTGTGTATTTGGTTTTTATAAATATCATGGAACAAGATAACTATGTTTATGGAATGATACAGTTGAAGAATAAATCAGAATGGTTATTAAGACCTAATGCATGATAAGTGTATAGCTCTTGGTATGTTTGAAATAGTTTACATTTGATTACTGGGACAAAATGCCTGAGTTAATTGATTGATAGCATGGATTTATTTTGACTGACAGATTTGAGGGTTTCAGTTTGTGGTAGACTGGCTCTGTTGTTTTGCTTTAGGCTGGGTCGGTACATTGTAGTGGTGAGAATGGAGGATGTAGAAGACCCATTAACCTCATAATCAGATAGAAAAGAGGAAAAGGAAGAGATAAAAATCCAACAACTCCCTTGAGGACAATAACATAAAACCTCCTGGTAGGTGTTACCTTTCAAAGGTTTCATAGATCCCCAATAGTGTCAAGTTGGGTATGATTCCCTTAATATGTGGGAATTTTGTTGCTTTTTTGGGGGTGTTTGTGGGGTAACCTGTAAGATTCAAACTATAGCTCTCTGAGCAAAACAGAAATAACCAACATTCTTATACATTCAAATTTTCTACATAGACATGTTATATGTCAAGTTCTTCATTCCAAGGAAAGGATGTTGAACAAGTAGAGTTGGCCAGGTCGTTTCTTTCTATGCGTGTCTACCTCAAAATAGAGACATGTATTCCTAAATGCTCATATTGGTAATGGAATTTTTGTTTGTTTGTTTGCATAGCCTACTCTGTGTGAACACAAAACACATGTAGAACTTTCTTTTTGATTGATGTCAAGTTCGTGTTCCATGCTACGTCAAGACCCCTGGAACTTTCTAGGCTTTCAGGCCCAGGGAGCATGGAAAATTGCCTTTAAAATGTTTTTTTGTCAGTTATGAGGTGCAGGATTGAAGCTCTTTTCTCCAGGACACAGCTGTGGGTCTCAGTCCCCACAGCAGGGGCTGCTTTGCTCTGTCCTTCTCCATCCTTTAACCTCAGTGAACTTGGGATCTAATAAAGAGACTCTATAGATGTAGCACATTGGTCTTATGGTTAGGCTACTTCTTACTCTACCAGCTAGCCACACCTCTCTGGGGACCAAAAAGGACTGCCTTCATGGTTAGGAGCCATGTTTGTCTTGGTCAGATTATAAAAAGCTGATTTTTTTTTCTGATAGGAAATAAACTGGCAAATCCATTGTAGATACTTTGTACCTACTTTCCTCATTCATGGAACCAAAATGTACACATGCATTCAAAACATAGCAAATCATGAAAAGCACATTTATTTGCTCTAGTGATCTCCATCGGTGCAGGGAGGTGTGACCAATCCAGTCCCTTTACCTCTGCTTCTTCAATGTCTTCATGTTGTGCCCGCCCACGAAGGCCCCTCATTTGGCACTAATGGAGTGAATGCACTGTTTCCTTGGATGTGGTTTGCATTTTAGCTTCACTCTTTGGCAAGACTTGTGGTGCAGTGGCTGTTTATGTGCCTAATTATCTTAAAGCAAGTAGAAGTAGGGGAGCCATGAGAAAAGGAAGAGGAGATGGAGGAGGAATGGGAGACACAGATTCCACATTTTCTAATTTGTAGAGTTGAGAATGTTTGCCTGCTTTTTGCCTTGGTGGCTGTGGTCCTGACCACACTTATTTGCTTAGTGGCCCAATAACTTGTCCCAGTAACTGCCAAGAATATCAACTGAGTTCTAAATGAGTATGAGACTCTGAAATGTTCTTTGTGATAAGGTATTAACTCCTCATGACAGCTTCTGAGACCTTCTCCCTTACTACGGTTACTGCTGAGATGCCCACTATGTCTATTGACATAGTCTCCTCCAAAAAAGCTTTGCCAAATTCTTCTTGTAGCAAAAATGTTCCGTTAAGAGAAGGGGATGGTCAGAAATACATGAAAAAAGAAAAACATTGTTTATAACCTGGAAAGGCATTAAATCCATGCTTCTACATTGTTTCACAAGAAGCAGCAATAGAATATCCTAGCACACAGCTGTGTCAAAATTAATTTTAGTTTACCGGCAAAACTATCACATATTTACTATAAAGTGATCATGGCCAATCTACTCTTTCTGGTAGTAAATTAATAACTTCCAAAAGAGAAGCACAAAGAGAAATTTGCGCCTACCTCTTGGTTGGTTTCAGCCGGATTTGCATGAAAGTCTCAGTTAATAAAGACTTTCTGGTGTGCTCAGAACTGTACTTCATACATCACCATAAATACAACACTATCCAAAATGGGCAGTTCATCCTTGGACCTTGAAATGGGTTCTAACAGCCTTGGAAAGTGATCACTTCTGTTTGCTCACTGCATCCCCTGACACTCATCATATAAACCACACACACACACACACACACACACACACACACACACACACACACACACAATATCCTGCCTTCCTTTTTTTTTTTGCATTCTGATTGTTCTTTTTTTTTCTTTTCCTAGCTATATCAGAAGCCCAGCTCTCTCTAGTATGAGGGACAGAAGTCCTCACTGAAACTGCACCCAGCAGGGATCGGGACACTTTAGACACTGCCAATGACTGTCATCGGTGGTTAAAGCAGCAGTATGATTCTTGTGAGCATGATTGAACCGAGCTGCTTTGCAGTTTGAACAGTTCAGTTTGATCCTTGAGTCAGAGGCCCTGAAGTAGGGGAAATGTGGACACATCACATCCCCAATTTGAGTTCCAACCAGTTTCTGAGTCTTCAGCTAAGTCAGGGAACTTTAGAGATACAGGATTTACAAAGTATTGCGTGCAGCCTGGGAACATCCATCTCCTTATCTTATCTGACTGCCATTTCCCCTTCTGTTCACCAAAATAGAAAAGTCAGTGCTTTTGGGCGATGTGCCCTTGTTACTGCGGTAGAAGGTGTCTTGGCCAACCTGACAAGGACTGGTGATGTAAGAAGTCAATTTTATCTCCCAACTCTCGACATTTCTATTCATGGCAAACCTAGCTGCTAGCTGAAATCTCAGTATCTTTATAGATAAAACATAAGTCTCCAAAATTTATATTGAAGTACTTAATAAAGCTGGATATCAATTAAATTCCATCCTAAGAAGGGAGGGAAATAAACTGAAGTACTTTGTCATTTTAGCATTTAGAACCTGGGTGGCTTCTTGCTATTATCTCTTTTAATGTTTTCTGGTATTACTGAAGATAAGACTATGAAATTGTGATACATGTTGTCTGTGATACCCCATATGATTAGGCTATGTAAGGTGTGCACATTATTTATTTATTTTGAGTCCAGACATACTAATGTCGTGATGGGGTGGAGGAACTTAGGTACCCATAGAGGTCAACTGGGAGGCAGATCTCAGCTTGTTGAGAGAGTCATTTCTGTTGTCTTGGCCACTGTGCTACATTCTCAGGCTAGCTGGCTCCCAGGCTTCGAGGCATTTATCCTGTTTGCATCTCCCATCTCTCTGTAGGAATCCCAGGGTTACAGATGATGCCCATGCTGCATCAAGCTCCATCAAGCTTTCTGTGTGGACCCTGGGATCAAAACCATGTCAGCCTCATGTGGCTTCCTGTCTCCACCTCACATCTCTAGGATGCAGACGGTCATATCCTTTTTATGCAGATTCTAGGAATTGAACTACCGTTGCCAGGATTACAGAGATAATATTTTTACCTGTGGAGACATCAACCCAGACTAAGGTGCACACATTTAATGTACTCAAGCTGCTGACTTTGGACATAGGTATATAATTATGAAATCATAACCACCTTCAAGGTTATACATGTGTCCTTTATCTCCTCCAGTACTTTGCCACCTCAGAGAGGGTGTGGTACTCTTTGTGACACCCCACATGGGCCATAAGAGAAAAGCCTCAGATGCCTTTAAATGCCCCAGTACACTTTCACACACAACCCCAACAACTTGCTATATATGTTGTAGGAATCTCATGACTATCACCCGAAGTTCCTAGCTCCTATTCTCTGAAATTCTCATCAGCTTTGTGCACCAAGGTCTTTGGTACCCTTTAAGAACACTTTTTGCCCAGCGATAAGTGTCATTGTCGTCAGTGTTGAGGTTTTGTTTTAAGCTGAGACCTGAGCTTAGACACAGAATGTCTCCGTATTCTCCTTTCTGTGACTTTCTCTAAGAAACTTCCCTTCTCTGTTCCTACTAAACATCAGACTGCTGGGCACACACTGTGATCCGTTCATAGTTCATAGCATCATTCATAGCATCGTCCCAGGCAGAAGCAGCTTAAAGAGCTCCCTGATGTCTTTCACTCTCTTGCCTCTCTCATTGTTTTCGATGCCCTGGAACCGATAAGGGTGATTCATTCATTTCTTTCCCTTCCTTCCAAAGGTCTTTCCCAACACAATGCTCATTTGAGCTGTCCATTTCCACATTGTTTCCCTAGCTATCCTGCACTCATCTGTGTTTGGTTTCTGGACCCCCAGGACAAGGGACTGAGGTGCATATTTTACATACCAAAGCAGACCTGGCCTCCAGGTTCTCCCAACATCCCTCAGTCCTGCCTGACATACCCTGCCCCCACCTCTGAAACTTCTCAGCCCAGGGGCTGGGCTGCCCTTCCCCCAGAGGTTTCTCCCTATATAATCTAGACATTTCTCTCTCTCTCTTTCTCTCTCTCTCTCTCTCTCTCTCTCTCTCTCTCTCTCTCTCTCTCTCTTTTTCTCTCTCTCCTCTCCCTGCATGTGTGCCCCTCTTTCTCTCTCCCTCTCCATCCCCCTTTCCCCATGGCAACTTCCCTGGTCTTGGTCTTGGGGCCAGTGAACTCACCCACCTGATAGCAGCTTCCCAATAAACCTGCCTTTAATATAATCTAATCTGTCTTGAATTGGCTCATTTCACTGATGGTGGAGAAATGACCTATCAATACTAATAGACTGTATGTATTTCTGTCTATGTACTGACCGTGAGTAAATTATCACACCACTTCAATGCTTAGAGGTTAACTCTGATCTACTAGAAACATTCTTGGGAATAATTCCTGTCAGAATTTCTACATTTTCCCCACTTTTTCTTTTTCCTGATGGCTTCTAATTAATCCAGCCATCTTTGTAGCCTCGCCTGAACTGCTGTAGATGCCTCTTGAGAGCAATTTTGAAACACACACCAGCTCTTTGTAATACGTTCAAATGTAAGTTTTGATAATTATTTTTTTTTAAAAAAAATGATTAAAAGAAAGTGTACAGATAGCAAGGGTGAGGGAACATGGGTTATTTTTATGAATGAGAAGATTCATGGCTTGTTTAATGCAAAAGGATATATGTTTTGTTTCTCCTCAAGTGGTGGTCAGTAGATCTGCCTCTGTTTATGTAGCAGCTTTATTCCTGGGCTTGATAGCAGGCTCCTTTCTTGGGAGTTCCTAGGATATGGAACAGAAAAATACTCTGCTTTGTGTAGAGACCAGATCTGCTGACCTGCCTGCCTGCTAGGCTGTTCACCAGAAGGCAAATTTTCTTTTTCTTCTTTTTTTCTTTTAGCATTAATAATTCTTTTCTGATTTTTCTTCCGATTAGTGGCATGAACTCGTAAGATGGCCAGCAGTGTCCACAGGCACAGACCAGTGTTGAGGAAAAGTCCCTCTTCTAGTTCAAACCTAATTATGTTCAGTTCAGACTTTGGCCTCATTAACTCGTTTTTCCTGAACAATTCAGTAACATGATCCCAGGGTTAAGAAGCACGGATCAAGCCTTCCCAAAGGTAACCTTCTCTGAAAATTTAATTTTATATTTGAGGAAAACGTAGGGTCCCTGAACCCTTTAAGCTTCCTTGTACTTTATAGTCGATTGTAATCAAGAAGTCCCAAGAACTAACTAAGGGAACGGTGCTGTGGAGTGGGGGTGATGAAACCTGAAATGTTTTTATTGGGGGAGTAAACTCTTAGGTTGGGGCAGAAATGTTTAGAATTTAGGTTGGAAAACTCTTGGCCTTAAACATTAATCACTGTCCTGCTGAGGGAGATAAGATATGAATAACACAAACTCTTAACGTCCCTGTGAAGGGGAAATTCATGGACATTAACATCTCCTCCCTCTGATTATTATGAGGGAGAGAGAGAGAGAGAGAGAGAGAGAGAGAGAGAGAGAGAGAGAGATTGACTTACTGCAGCAGAGAAACATGGATGGTCAGAGAGGATCAGAGCCAGGTCAGATGCGTTTTGAGTAGGAAGTTGTTGCTGTGAAAAAAATGTCAAATATAATAACACCCCCTATGAAGAGAGGCTGTGTGCATGTGTGGTTTCTTTATACAGTATTGGCTGAAGTCTGTAAATGTGTGTATTTGAGAACATATAAACTGTTTCCAGACAAGTTTACTGTGAAAGCTACGTTAACTCCATTGATGACTCTACCATTATTATCACTGTGCATGTGTTTTGAGATTGGGCTTCATACATCCCATGCTGGCCTCAGCATGTTATGGAGTCCAGAGTGGCTTAAACTTTGGAACTAATGATCCTCTCGTCTAGACCCCCTCAGTGCTGGGAGTCTTTACTCTCTCCAAAATGCTTTGATTTCCTTCAATCTCTCTCCATAGGACTCAGAGTGAGCGTGAGGGACCCAGGGCACTCACACCCGGAACCTCCCATATCCAGCGAAAGGATGCTTCTTTGTTCCTGACTCATCCTCACTTCCCATCTATCAAACACCTAGAAACACGATGCATCTGCAATAATTGTTTCCGAAAGGAGAGGAAGAGGGAAAAGGAAGGGGATGGGGATTAGGGAGAGAGACGAAGGGAAGAAAGAGGAAGAGAAATGGGGGAGCGGGAGGGGGGAGTGGAGGGAGAAGGAGAGGAAGAGAAGGAGGGGAGAGGAAGGGGAGGAGAGGGAGAGGGAAGAAAAGAAAGAACTGAAAGATGAGTTGATTACTAAACTATGAGCAGCCATAGTTAGAGGAAGACTATAGGGAGACACAAGTCCTTCCCTCATCCTCACAATTGTTTTAGACTTGAGGAAAGAGAAGAGGGGAAGAAATGTACTGGAGCCATGAGTAAAAATTTATGGTGGCTGAGATCTGTTGATTGCCACATTTGTGCATGCCGTTGGTTACATTACAAATACAATATATAGTATTATTTTCGTTTCAGAACCAGATGTTTGCAATCTAAGACACAAAAACACTGGGGCAGGGGAATGGCTAAAATGTCACACCCTGAAGCAGAGCCAAGTCTCACAGAAGTGACTGCATTTATTTGCTTGGAAATATTAAATATGGAATCCGTCAGCACGCCTCCCTCACTCTGTGTTCCATAGTCTATTGTGACTGTTGTCAATCACGGCTCCTCCATCGCTCGCCCACTCACATTTATATTGAATGCACTTGTGTGACTTTAAGGTACAAGGAACCATAATAATAGGAGACTTGAAGTAATTCTTTTGTCTCCCACTGAATTTAGAAGCCCAGTAAAATATTGCCTTACAATAACTGAAAGCAGGATGACAAATGCATTGATCACCTTGGCAAATACACAAGATGATGTGTTCTCTTAATTTTCTTGTGAGATATAAGAGCACAGAGATGCTGTGAGCTTGTGATTTCCGTGAGTTTTCCATGTTCATTCGTCCAATGGTAATTTACCACGACAGCCTTGAGCAAAATGGCCCTTGACTTCAGACATCCCTGTCTGATGCATAGATGGGTGTTGAATGTGTGAATACAGAGGCGATCGCTCAATCATGTGCTTGATGGGAGGAAACGTGAGAGCTCACTCTGGGAGGAGTGACTTCAGCATCCAGATAAAGAAATTTTTCTTAGGAAAGTGTGACAGACAGAGGTCTCCAGAGAAACAGAACCAATGGGTCTCATACAAATAAGTAAACAGACAGACAGACAGACAGACAGACAGACAGACAGACATTTTAAGAAACTGGCTATCAAATTGTGAGGTCTTAGTAATGTTCAAATTAGGAACTCTGCTTTTAGTTTCTAGCAGGTCTATTTTTTGTTTTGTTTTGTTTAAAGAAAGACTGGATATACTGGATGCTTTAAGCAACCGGTATTTTTTCCTCATTTCTGAGGGTTGTAAGTCCAAGTTCAAGGTATCAAGAAGTTTGGTTTCTATTGAGGCCTCTTGGCTTGTGTGTGACCACTGTGTTGTCAGGTCCTCATATACTCTTTCCTCTGTGTGTGCCTATTTCTGGTGTTTCTCTGTGTGCCCACGTTTCTTCTTGTCATAAGGAAACCGACAATATGGGAGTAAGATCCACTCTAACAGCTTAATTTTAATTTAGTCATCTCATGAGAGGTCCCATTTCTCAGTATACTTAACATTAAGATGAACTAGAGGTTAGGACTTCAATGTGTGAATTTTAGGGATACACAATTTGACCCTTCACAGATGAAATCTGATCTATAACTAGGACATATAACTTGCCAGGCAGGACAGAGATAGAAAAAAGTCCCCATTTCCAGAATGGATAAAAACACCAAACTACTCCATGGCTAGCTCAGCCCTGTCTCTGTCCCAATCCTGCTTTAACTTGCCATGATGGGTGGTTTTAATCATCAGCTTGACATATCTAAATTATCTTGGGACCAGAGGCTCTGTTTGGGTCAAGCTGGTCTATAGTCTGTAGGGGGATTATCTGGATTATGTTAATTGAGATGGGAAATGTCACTGTGGATGTTGTCATTCTTTGGGCAGGGGATCCTGAGCTGAAGCTCATTAGAGTGCTAGGGTGTGCAGAGTATACACACACTCTTCTTTTTCTACTTTTGACTGTGGATGTGATGTGACTAACTGCTACACATTCCTGCTGCCTTGACTTCACTGTTATGATGGACTGTAACCTGGAATTATGTGTGAAAATAAACCTTTTTCCCACTAAGCTGTTTCTATCAGAGATTCTATCACACCAAGGGAAACAAAACTGATATACTAACATATTCCTGACAATACTGTTCCTTAGTTATTTGTCTCATTTGATTATATTTGTGTGTGTGTGTGTGTGTGTGTGTGTGTGTGTGTGTGTGTATTTGTTAGGTACATGTTTGTATACTTGTGTGTGGAGACCAGAGGACAACCTCAAATATCATCCAACTGGACCAGGCTACCCAACCTGGGGACCCCAGAATTCTGTCTCCACCTCTCCAGTGCTGGAATTATAAGTAGTGACTGCCAGCATTTTTTTTTTTTTAATGTTAGGGTTTGAATTAAGATCTTGGTGCTTAAAAGGAAAATGTTAATGAACCCTCTACACAAACGTAAGATTATTTTGTGGAACCAGTCAAAGATAGTTTATATATCTAGGTTGGGTATTGGGTTACACTTCTGATTGAGCATTACCAAACTTATAAAGCCTTTGATTAACATTTTAAAAAATTGTATAAAAGCAAAAAGGAAAAGGGGGCATGGGATAGGGGTTTCTAGGGAGGGGAAATGGGGAAAGAGGATGACATCTGAAATGTAAATAAAATATCCAATAAAAAAATTTAAAAAATTATTTTGTGGAAACATGGATTGAGTGGAGACACTCAACTCTGAGAAGTGTTATCTTGTTCCAGATGTCCACAGATGTCCCCTTCATGAAGTAGGTTTTTTTTTATTATTATTATTACTGGTGAAACAAGAGTTGGGGCCCACGAATGAGATCCAGCAAGATGCTCTGTGCATACATGGTACATTCTATCTGTCTGGAAGGATGCAACACGCAGTGTGTGGTAAACTCGTTGAATCTCTCTGAGGTACACCACCAGACCTCTTCACAGCTCAGCTTGTCATTCACAGGTTTTCCCAGCACTTTCACACTAGAGAGGAGGGTGAGGTGTGAGTTCCAATTCGAGTTCTTCTAAGAACTGTCCCAATGATGACAAAGATCCATGCTGGGCAAAAAGAATTCTCCAGTGTTGGATGATGGTGCAGTCGCTGAAGTGTTTGGTGTGAAGACCTGGGTTGTATCCACAGCATCTGTGCGAATCCAAGCATGGGGGCATACAATTATAAACCCAGTTCTGGGGAGATGGAGACAGTGATACTGTTAGAGTTTACTGTCCAGCCTGAGTAACCTAGTCAGCAAGACTGGGGCCCAAGATTGTCTCAAGAGATGAGGTGCGCAATGCCTGGTGAATAACACACCCAAGGTTAACCTCTGGCCTCTAAAAACAGATGCACACTTCTTTATGTGTACACACATGTGCAGAGAGTGCCTGTGTATGTGCACACACAAACAAACACACACACACACACACAGAGAGAAAGACAGAGAGAGACAGAGAGACAGAGAGACAGAGAGAGAGGCAGAAGCAGAGAGAGAGAGAGAGAGAGAGAGAGAGAGAGAGAGAGAGAGAGAAGCGGTTAAGAATAGAGATGGAAGAGTAGGTATAACAGGGTCCCCTGCTTCTCCCCACAGGTTGTTTGAACATCCAGCTGTATTGAACATTGCTTCTTCAGGCAGCCCAACCCTATGCCCCTCCTATAGCCACAGCCTACTGTGTGATTCTCCTACATCAGGTAGACAAAAGTGCTCAAACTTTGGGATGCTAAGCACAAGTACTGTGTCTTACTCTGCTCCCCTTCTCCTTCCTCCCTCCTACTTTCTGTGTCTTTCAGTCATTTCTCCAGGTTTGTGGTGATTGCAGGTAGCACACAAGCTTAGCATGAAGCATCCCCCAGGGAGGAAAGTTATTGTTTCTGAGTCTTTAATCGTTGTCTTTAACTTTAAGGGCAAAGATGATGGAGAGACGGCTCAGTGGTCGAGGGCACTGACTGTTCTTTCAGGGAACCTGGGTTCAATTTCAGCACCCACATGGAGGTTCACAACAGTCAGGAAAGCCAGTCTCAGGGAATCCAACATCCTCTTCTGGCCTCACAGGAAGTTTGTGTGTATGGTACACAGACAGACATTCATGCCTGCAAAACACACACACACACACACACACACACACACACACACACACACACAAGAAAGATTCATTTCAGATTGGGTAATCATGTCTTAATACTTGCAAGGTATTTTATATGTAAGCAAAAGTGTGTAGGTCTTCAACATACAGTTTTGCAGCAAACAGAAGAACTTAATAACATTTGAGTGTTTAATGTTTAACGATTTTCACTTATTGATATTTTCCCACTGCACATAATGCGTTTCGGAGATACACTCTACCCATCCTATCATTCCACTTATGCTTGTGTCCTATAGAACTTCCAAACTATTTAAGGGAAACAGAGGAAAAACCAGGCAATGCGACAGTAGTCCAGGGGCTCTGAACACGGTGCAAACAGTGTGCATTACTGTCACATAAGAACACGTCCTGTGTGTACAGCCTAGTGGACAGACAGGAGCGTCTCTCTTTTTACATGGAAGAGAGTGCTGAAAGACACTTGAAAGACATATGTATGACAGGCAGGCAGATGACAAGAGCTTGAAAAACAATTGTATCTCCCGAGAGTCTGTCTGTGTTCTTTAATGTCTTCCCTTAGTCATGTGAGCTATTACATGCAGCAATAGAGCGAGAGGCTTTTCTGTTACTTGGTTGTGGGGGTCTGAGCATTCTCTCTTTCTAAGACCCAGCTGCTTCAACATCGAAGAAGAAACTGAGGAGAAAGCGTGTAGTTCTTGCCCACCAAATGCTGGGCATGCTTGCACTTCGCTACACCACGAGACTGTGCTTTACAGCAAATTCACATGCGTTTCCTTCTCTTCTTTTTCCAATGCAACATGCAATAGCAACCACCAGCTCTGTGAACACTGCTATCAACATATGCAAGCAAGGCTGAATCTGCATGGCATTGGTACACTGATGGACTGGGAGGGAGGGGTGTCTTGGAGAACAAGTACTGCTTTGACAGTGTTAGGTTTGAATATGAAACAATCTTTCTTGAGGACTTAGTTGCCAGCTGCTGGGTTTAGAAAGTGATTATATCTGACACGTGCTCCCTCAGCCATGTTTCTACCTCATCTCAGATACAAAGAAATGGATCCAGCTACCCAAGGTCTGAAGTCCCAGAGGCTGTGAAATTGAACAAATCCTTCTTCCCTTACCTGTGCTTGTTTCCAGTGTTCTGTCACAGGAAGGAAGAACTTAACATTGTGCTCTAAATGTCAAGTCACCAGTGGCTCCTGTGTATTTGTGTACCTAGCACAGGGTTGTACGGAACCTATAAACAATATATTTATGCTTCAAACAAGCTTGGCTCAACCGGACACTATTTTATATTATTTATGAATTAGTGTATGTTGTTTCCTCCACAAAATAGTAACTCCCTCCAGTTTAGGGGTTTCTTGTGCCTTCAACCTTTTGTTTTTCTGCACTGAAGGGAGAGGGGTGTTTTCACCCTCCATATTCACCCCATATTCTCTTTTGTATGGAGCACCCTGTTTTTTCTCCTGAAAACTCATACTTGGTTCCATTCATGTAATGTGGGTAGATGGCATCTTTTAAGTTTACATCTAACCCAAACCTAGCTGAGAAACATATTACAGTCTATTAATCAGTAAAATTAATGTACACATGGGTAAACAGTCCAGGTTTGATCAATAAGAATGCAATCTTTGGGCTGGAGAGATGGCTTAGCCGTTAAAGGCTAGGCTTACAACCAAAATATAAGAACGCAATCTTGGTCTTTTTCTGCACTGTCAGGCTGAAGGGCTTTTTTTCTCCAAATAGGATATAGTGTGGAAGTACAAAGCCTTCAAAAATGAGGCCAATGCAAGGAAAGACGAGCTGAAAGAAATGGCAGGGTTTCTAGCATCCATGCGACTTCAGCACCTAGATCCATCCATTTCTGAAACCACTGATCTTAAACTTTTCAGTTACATGACCCAACAAGCCGTCCTCCATGCCTGCTCTAGTTACAGACGCTTCACTGCTGCAGCTGGGAGTTTGCATCTTGGTTCTGGGAGTGCTCACCATGCTGAGAGTGTGGGCAGCCCCTCACAAACTGAGGGCAGTGTAAGGATGGGATGACTCATGGGAACTACTTACCTCGAGGACCTCTGAGTGTGGAGAATAGGATGATGTCATCTACAGGGGACTGGAAAAAGAACCAAGAGGCTTAAATCATTTCTGTCACTTAATACTTGCATTGAATATCCACTTTATGCCAGGCACTGTTCTAGATGCTGGAGATAAAGGAGCAAACCAATAGACAAAGTATTGTCTTAATAGAGCTATTACATGCAACTATAGAGAGGTTTGCTGCTGCTTAGGTGCGGAAGTCTGAGTAAGCCGATTTATCTTTCTCAGGCTCAATCTTCTCATATGGGAAAAGAATTATAGGTGCAGGTTTTGTTCTTTCCTTTTTCCATTCTCTTTCCAGGGCCGCCACTACCACCAATATTTCCATTTCTTGACACGTCTTCATAGGCCTGAATCTTATATTTCCCTGTTTTATTGGTACATGTCTGTCTGCATAGTTTCACAAGCCCGAGGACTCCTTTTTGTTCAAGCCTTCCAGGAGTGAGATTCCTGTGGGATCTGGGGGCTGCCTCCACTAGCTCAATTCCCCTGAGGTCCTCACCTGAAAGCAGTGCCTGTGTCGCTGCATCTGTGAGCTTTCCCTGAGATCAGTGACAGCCGGTCTGCTCCATCACCTTTCATTTGGCGAAAAGTTCTGTTATCACGGAATGGAGAGAAACTGCGATGATTCTAACGGCAGCCCCGGCTCCTCCGTTAATCATTTCACTTATCACTGTGTCTAGTCTTGGCTACCTCCTTCCACGTGTTTTCAGACCCTTCAGGCTCCTTTCCCTGTGGAAATGGTCTCAGCAGCGTACTAACTGCTGTTTTTGAAAGCAAGATGGTGAGTAGAGTCTGGCTCTGAAGGGTAAATGGCATCCCTCTGCATTTCCAAGTGATGCTTTGGACCATATTTTCACTTCCATGTTGGTAAATTCCTTTCTTTTGTTGGGTATACATTGTGTGCCTATGGATACTTGGGTCTTCTCTCTGGCAGGGTTAGGGAAGATGTGGATTTGATTCCTCCACAGATTTACTCTTTTCTTATACAATTCTTGGGATGCCCTCCAGGCCACTAAGACTATCAAGGTTTTGGCAATAAAAATATTTTAGTTTTCCATGGATAACAGTAAGCCTTCTGGTGGTGAGTCTTCCAGGTGTGACTCTGAGCCCAAGCAGAGTCCTTTCAGGAGTCCTTTCTCTTTATCCTACTTATGGAATATGTTCATACTAGGCTGCAGGCATTAGGACTACTCACCTGAGAGATCAAGCCTCCACTTTATTCCTGTTTGCCATTACTTTGGTAGCTCACTGCATTAGTGTCTTTACTGCTGTTATAACCCCCCACCCCCGTGAGAACAACCTAAGAATTGATTTTGGTTCATCGCTTCAGAGATTTAAGCCCATTGGTCGGCTTGTTCTACTGCTTTGGGCTGTGGCAAGGACTAAATATGGTGGAAGGATGTGGTAGAGGAGAAAAACAGCTTCCTTTAGGAAAGCTAAGAACCAGAGAGACAGGGAAGGGCCAGTGACAAGGTGTGTACTTCGAAGACATGCTCCTAGTAACTTCCTTCCCCAAATCAGTGCTCTTGACAAAAGCCCATTCAGTTATTAATGAGGTTAGCATCCTAACGGGCCTCTCAATAACACTGCCTGTTGAAGATTCTGTCTCCAGCACACGAGCCTTTTGGGGACATTTCTAAATTCAGTCTGTTGCATGTAGCTTTTGCTACCCCGCCTAAGCTCTGGAAATAGGCCATGCTGTCAGCCCCCACCCAGATTCCCTTGAATCCATGGACAAAACCACAGACACAGGCATTGTTTAAGTTCAGCTTGCCATTTTGGCACAATTGCTGGGCGCTACTTATCTCCTGCGTGGATAAGCTTCCGCTTATCAATATTCTTAGCTCCGCACCTCTCCACCTGTACTCAACTTTCGTTGCTTAGTTACATCTCATCCCAGTTAAACACCTCCAACCTCCCGCCTGTAGGGGAGGCCACAGGCTGCCATTCTACCCGAGATCTCACATGGCTGGCCACCTTTTCTCTCTCAGAAGCATGGTAAACTCTCTCTCCCTCGCCTTGCAGCAGTCTTTTTTGCCTCCAGGAACCCAGAAGTCCCTCCTATTCCTTCCACCCAGCAATTGGCCCATGGTTTTTTAACTGATAGATTAAGAACCAATCAGGGAACAGGACCTTAGCATCAGCACCACCGCTACACCAACCTTCCACAGCTTTCTTATTTAGGTCTTTAGAATAAACTAGTTTGTCTAGTCCTAATACAGCGCCATCCTGCTGATTAGGAAACCTGAGCTTTGTATGTTTGCTTTACAATGTGTTTGGGGTTGCTTGGGTCGAACAGCCATGTTATATTCCGACATTGCTCCTACAGAGACAGAATGCCTCTATTGCTCTTAAAGTTCCTAGCACCTGGCTCGCTGTTTTGCATGCAGTGAGCATCCAGTGAATGTTCTGACAATCGGATTTTGAATCAGTTATTTTCTTGGACAGCTGTTGACAAATAGCTCAGGTTCTTGATACAGTAAAACCTTATGTTAGTCATCGAGTTTCTATCACAGGCATTATGAACTGGTTATTGATTTTTTTTTTTAAGGAAGCTGATCTACCACTTGATCCTTTTGCTCTAACTTGTGAGGTAATGTATAAATCAGGAGTCACATGACACCCTTATGAAATTAGCAAAATAAAAATAAAGGAAAATTTAGCGATTTAGTTTCCTTTAGTCAACATCTAATTATCTTACTTGAGGAGAGCCTAGAACCTTCTCGATAACTTGGGGGAAGAGTTTAGCGGTTTAACTCTCCATGGATTTCTGTACGACTCTCTTCCTCATTCAACTATGCTACTCCCATCAGCTTATCACATTCTGTATCAACCCAGCGTGAAGTTCGCAGTCTCTAGTTTCCACTAAAAATTTATGCGTACAAAAGCATCTGATGAATTTAGTGACATTTTGAAGGAACTGCGGGGATCCAGAGAGAGACACAGGGACCAACACATTACGATCTTCTTTTTTCCTTCCTCAGGTCTCCCTCTGCCTTCCCTTGTCTTTTCTCTTTTCTTCTGTTTTCCTTCCTGAGGTGAAGACCACTTAATTCTTCCTCTTGTCTTAGAGCCAACTCTCCCCCTGTTGTTCACACTCCCTTCGACTGAAAGCATTCTTCTAAACAGGAGATCTGGGGAAATTGAAATGTCTCCATGTGGTACTGCTGCATTGTTTTTCCAGTGGAGCTTATTCTTGTTCATGTCAGATAACAAGGGTAAAGATAGGCCAACACGTCAACCATTTACGTAAGCTTTGTATTAGGGAGGGGGGGCGAGGAAATTGCAAAAGGGCAAAGGTAGAGGGACATGAGTAACAATCAAGTGAGCATCTTTATCCCACCTTGCCACAGAGGTGGGGTTGTGTGTGTGTGTGTGTGTGTGTGTGTGTGTGTAGAGTGGGCATCAAGTACACTAGCTGTCATCTGAAACTCCATTTCCTTGGAGACAATAAGCTAGCCGTGTCAAGGAAACTCACAGGCTGTGGAACTGCTAAAAGATCCAACAGTGACTTTAAACGAAAGTCAGTCATGAGCTGACTGGTCGATGTTGATCAGCATCATAGCAACAGAGCTAAAAATCCTGAGTGGATCCTCTTGAAAGTACAACACCCATTCGTAGGTTCAGGAGGTGAGAGTCAGGTATGTGGCGGGTGTTAAGTTTCTAGCTTGGAGTGAGTACCTTAGCATCATTGGGAAACCCTCCATACAGCTTCTCTGCTCCTTGAGAATGAAGGCTGAACATCCATCAGAAAGGTTCTATAATGAGTCTTCTTTAGTGGGTCCATGAGGCAAACTATGTCAAAGCAAGTACTGGCCCCCATAGGGTAAGGGCTCATGCCCAGGAGACCATTCCTGATAACAATCGATTCCAGGGTTTGGAGGAAACTTCCTGAAGTGTTCCAGGCTTTGTATCCTAGAGCAAAGCATTGAACAGACACATCTGTAGCAGAGACAGAAGAAAGAAAATTTTCAAGGGAGGAAAGAAGACGCATCAAATAGAAAGTTGAGCGGCCAAGAGGCCTGCACAAAGCTTTAGATCTCACAGTACAAGCCTAGCATGGACCTCTCCTCACATGCTCAGTTATACGGAGTTCTACATGCAACAGCAGGCATCACACAGCCCCTCTCTCCCAGCCAGTAGGTTTGTATTATCATCTCCAGATACTCGAGAGCAGTGCTTCTCAACCTTCCTAGTCCTGCAATCCTTTAACACAGTTCTTCATGTTGCAGAGACCCTCAGCTTTAAAACTATTTTGTTGTTACTTTATAACTGTAATTTTTTCTACTGTTATGAATGGTAATGTAAATACGCTAAGAAATGAGGAACAAGAATTTCTGTCTGGTATTTCTGACCTCCAGCCAAGACCAAACCAAAGACAAATCCAGTTTCTGGACAAGAATCAAAGTCTTTATCCCTAAACTGCCTAACCAATCTCTAGTCCTGTTCTCTTCATTAGGATTAAGTGATACCTTTCATGTAAAAGCAGTTGTGTATTAGAATGAGGCTCCGAGCTGCAGCAGAAGGAATTCTGGAGGTATACTGTATCTTTCTCCCAAGTGATAAGGACTTCTTCTGAGCCACGGTGGATGGGGACAAACCTGGGTATAATTCTGTATATCTCTTTCTCCTTGCCCATTTCTAGCTCTGTTTACACCTCCAACTTATGTGAGTATCCAAAGAGTATGTGGAGTCACTGGGTCACCATATTACTCCTCTTCCCAGTGCACCCATGGATGATTTGATTTCATCTCTCTCCTTTTCTGTGCAATGGTCTTCTCCAGTCAGGTGTATGGGAATGGGTGGCTGAGCCCAACCTGAATAGTTGCTGGATTCCAAGCTTTTGCCCTCAAACCCCAGGTACAATATCCCTATATATTCAACAAATCTGAAGTTCTCTGACTCTTCAAATTCAAATAAGCTTTCCATAATCTATCATTATGCCGACATGATGGATGGTCATCCATGGTTGATGATTCACTCAGCCTCTACCTCTCTGCTCTTTTTCAGGTCAGCAAAGTGAAACAGGAAGCAACCAGCACCCCTTCTTTAGGGACTTTCTAAATGTCATTTCACTAACAACTTATGTAGGGAAGGGGAGATCATTATGAACATAACGAACAATGCTTGCCTTACCTTGATTGCTCCTAAGCTTAGAAATAGCACAAATTTTGGGGGGATCCCGTCAAGAACTAGATCCAAGGCCAAACACAAATCTCTTGAAAGTCACAGTGTTAAATTGCTGAGAATGATGCCAATGGACTCTGTAAAGGAGCCTTGTCCTGACTGGTACTTAGCATCAAGCAAGTTTCAGGTCTACAGTGAAAGAATCATAAGCTCTCTGACAAAGGTGTTTGGGCGTTGATTCCATCTTGGCCAGGAGAAATCAGAAGCGGTATAAGGCAACTGGTATTTATTGAGCACTACTGGATTTGTTGAACACTTTGTGTAGACTTTCACACTCATTCTTGACAGTAACACTAGACCATAAATTACCATCTGACAGATGAGATTTGAGAATGTCAATTTATCCACGATCAACCAATGACAGAGCTGGGATTTGCCACATGAATGTGCTTTGGGGTCAGACTGTCATTGGGTAAAAGCCTGTTAACTGGAAGCTGGGTGGAGAAATCTTGGGAGGGAATGGAAGCAATATTGAAATGTGTGCCCTATAATTCTGCTTTTCATAAAGTTATAGGTGCTGGTGGGGTGGGGATGGGGGTACAGTGGGCTTTTGGAGGGTAGTTTAGAGAGGAATGAGGGGCTCCCAGATTTAGGCTCTCCACTCATCTGTGGTTTTGAATGTTCTCACATTTTCCAGGGCTAAAAGGTAACACACAAACCTCTTCTTTCAACCCCGGGGTGCATCACAGACAACTTAGACAAAATCTCCAGAAAGGCTCCAGGAAAACTCCAGGTGAGACCTTCATGTTACCCTGGGGAGCTTTGTGGTGCAGGGGTCTTTATGTGGCTTAATTCTTTTGTTTGCTTTGAAGGAAACTAAGCTTGAGACTGCTTTAAGTAAAGTAGAAGGCAGAGGGGTGTGGTCTGTTCAAGACTCATCCTTTTTTTGTGATGCTACGGCAGTCTTGCCAGTTGCCCATTTATGAACCAGCCTGATTATGAAAGGTCCCTCTTCCCTTCTCCTTCCATTTCTCTGGAAATTCATCCTAACAAAGGACCTGCCTAGTGAATCCTGGGGCCTCCACAAGGCTCGGTGTGAGCTGTACCCTCTTGGACCACTCTGTGGTCTGGTCTCTGCTGAAGATTTTTTTCCCCCTTCAGGAGGCCCAACTGCTGCCACATTGTCAATTGCTAGCTGGTTACTATGGAAACAGGTCTCAAGAGGGCTCTGCTTTTCTCCCTTCTTGAATGAGGAGTAGGGCTTTGTGAGGGGCAGTGCTTCCCCCCTCTTCATGGCCAGAACTGGCTTTGGGTAATGGGGCTTACATAATTTTACCTAAGGACCCCACTCTTTGTTAACAAAAGATTGTCTGTTTTTTTTTTCTTTCTTACTTGCAAAATATGTCCTTTCTCTGACAGTTCAGATACATTCTCTTTTATGAAATGATCATGACAGAAGAGGGAACAGTTTAGAGGGTGTTACCTTGATGAAGTAAGTTTGTTGATGGACACAACATGGATGAATCTCAAAATCACTGCAGAGAGAAAGAAGCCTTGCAAAAAAAAAAAAAAAAAAGAAAGAAAAAAAGAAAAAGAGTGCACACTGCAAGATTCCATTTATATAGAATTCTAGAAAGTGACACAGAAATCAAATCAGATCAATGGTTGCTAGGGGATGGGGGTAGAGGGAGGAATGAATTATAAAGGGGCATGTAGAAATTTTGGAGAGAGATGAAAATGTTGCCTGACTGCTGTGCGGGTTTCGCAAGCAGGTACAGATTTCAGAACGGAACCGACGCCATGCTTTCAATGTGCACAGCTTAGCATGTGTCAGTTAGATCTCAGCCCAGTTAAAACAAAGCAGCAACCTTCTGTTGATCTCTAATTTTTATTCATTCGCTTTTGTAATTCCCTGTGTCTAAGAATGACCGCAGCTTTGGAAGCAACAGGTCTGGACATGATTATAGAGCCAACAAGGTTTGCATCTGTTCCTTTTGTGTTTGACCTGGTCCCTACCCCAGGACTCCTGCTGCGGTTTGAGTATCATTTGTTCCCTCTAACTCATACAGGACTTTAATCTCTAAAGTCTTGTTGCTAATGGTATCAAGAGGGTGAAATCTTAATCAGACTATCATGCTTAGAGATAGAATTTTGGGAAGTGATTAGATTAGGTGAGGTCACTAGGGTGCAGACCCATGATTGAGTCCTGGTGGCTTTATAAGGACATGAAGGGGCACCACACAGAGCTGTGTATGTGCTCACTTCATTGTAATAGAAAACAGATGCAAGTTGGCAGTTACTGTGTTGTTTTGAGCTCACAACTCCAGGATCATGAGGAAATAAAAGTTGACCTCTTTTCTCTATAAGGTAGTAGATCTTTACCATATCGCTATGCTGACTAGCATCAGTATCCAGTGGTGGGATTTTAAGTGCTAAGACATCTAACTAAAGTAGACTTTTAAGACTGTTTCAGTACCGTTGCCTGATGTTAGAATTAATGATTTCTTCTGTGTTCCTGGAACCCTATCTTGTTTCCAAGATTAATATTTTCTCTTCTATAATTATTATTCAGCCTGGAGTTTTAATAAGTTGTGTGTGTATGTGTGTGCGTGTGTGTGTGTGTGTGTACATATATGTGTATGTATATGTAGTTATACAACATATAACAGTATTTCAGACAATGGCAAGCTCATATATGATAATGGCCCCGTAAGTGTTATTGTATAGTAATACTGTAGCCACCCTACTTGGTGTAAGACTATAAAATTCATGCCATGATGACAGTGCCTGACAATACATTTCTCATAATATATCCTAATATATGCACATGAATTTGCTCATCTATTTCTATTGAAAGCTATCATTTTTAACATGATTGATGAGAACTGAATGAAGCCTCCCCCCCCCAAGAGAGAATGAAACAGTAAGTATGCCTAGAATTAAAAATCTGGGTGGCTCCCCTGCTCACGGATGTAGAGAGTTAAGTGTTGTGAAAATGGCACACTACCAAAAGTAGTCTACAGATTCAAAACAATTCCCACCAAAATTCTAACAGCATTTTTCCAAAAAGCAATCTGAAAATTTCTAGGGAAGCACAAAAGAACCTGGATAGGCAGAGTGTCCTGAGCAAAAACAGTACTTGAAACACTACCATCCCGGGTCTGAAAGTATGCTACAGAGCCAAAGTAATAAAAATGTCATGGTACTGGGCTCTGAATCAGACATAGAGATTATACATGGATTAATGAAATACAACGGAAGATTCAGACAAAAGCATACACGTCTATAGACAACTTTAACCTTGACAAAAATGTTAAAAATACACATTGGAAAATAGGTTTTTCAAAATATTTCACTGGGAAAACTGGATATTAACACTCAGAAGAATGGAGTTACATCCTTATCTCTCACCTTGCAGGAAATCGACTCCAAATTGACTGAAGACCTTAGTGTAAAAATCTGAAAGTGCTAGAAGAAAAGTCTTCTGTGTGAGACTTCCCTCAGTCAAGCCAACAAGTAACAAATGAGACCCCATGAGATTAAAAAGCTTATGTATCACAAACTGTTAATGAGAACATTCCTGCCTACAGAACGGAGAAGAATCTTTGCCAGCTCTACAGCCGACAGACGACTAACATGTATAATATACAAAGAATGTAAGAAACTAAACATCAAGAAAACAAAACAAATCTTAAAAAAAGCAATCCTCAAAAAGTTCTTGAAAGAAAAATACAAGCAGATGATAAATATTTTTAAGTGCTCAACATCCTTTGTCATTGAGAAAATGATAATACATTTGATAATATATTAAGTAACTAAAGTCACTGAAATCAGAAGGGTCATCCATCATCAGGAAAACAAAGGCATGAATGTTGGAAAAGGGGGAATTCTCACTGGTGGCCAGAGTAAAAGCTAGAGCAGTCACCTGGGCATCCAGTGTGGAGTTTTCTCAAAATAAGAAAAGAAAAAAAAAAAACAATGAAAAAAAACCCACAAACAAACAAATAAAACACCAGTACCACCACCACCACCACCACCACCACCAAAAACCCTAAGGTAGACCTTCGATAGGACCCAGCTGCACCATTCTTGGGCATGTGCCCACAGAGCTGCTTGTACATTCATGTTTATTGTTATTTAATGCATATTTTCAATGAAATGGAATCAACCCAGTTGAGCATTAGCTGGCAAATATATAACGGCAGTGGAGCACACTAGATTCTTATTTTCCATTTTAAAACAGGATTTCATCATGTACCCCTGTCTGGCCTGGAATTTGCTATGTAAACAAAGAAGTTACAGGAGCGGATTCACATCGGGTGCTGTAAACCTAGTCAAAAGCTCATGACTGGGGATGTCATAGGTCCTTACTGGAGACGCTACTACTGTTGGTTGCTAAATGAACATGATGTGCTCTACAAAAAAAAAAAAAAAAGCCAACATAACTTTTATGACCAAAGAATAGTGTTTCTCTCAGCTTTGGTCAGAGAAGTTTCTTTTTGCAGTGGCCAGCAGTGAAAGTAGAAACTCAAAGCCAACATCCAGAAAATAAGTAATTATTGAGTGTCCAGTCATAAATATGATATCCGTTTCACACACAAACACACACACACACACACACACACACACACACACACACACACCAACAAGGCTCAGGGAATGTCATGGCAGAAGGTGTAGAAAGAATGCAGGAGCCAGAGGATATAGGACAGATGTGTGGGACTCTGGTTTGAGGGAGCGACAAGAATATTATACCTTTGAGCTCACAGCTACTGTTAGTACCTTTACCAGATCAGACTCATGAACACTCTATCAGAAAGGGGAGGGGCTAATGGGACCTTCCCCTTCCCCAAGGACTTATGTGCATTTAACAGTTGATGGGAGAAGCACAGATGCTTTCTTCAGTGCTGTAGCCACTGGTAAGGTGTCCAGACTCTTGTGAACCGACTCTCACCAAGACTTCTATAAGCCCTAATGAATTCCCCAAAGTCACCAGAATAGAAGGGGAGCTGGTTAAGACGAAGGAATTACCACAGGTAGGAGAGGGACAAGAGCTGGCCAGAGTGGTGAGTGTGATATAGATTATCTACATGTACAAAAATGCCATAATGAAACGTGTAAGTATGCATCATTAATATGTACCGATATACATTTTTTTTTAATTGTAGAATTGTGGGGCCTTGGTAGAGACAGTCCCATGTTCACGCTTTACAAGTGTGTCTGCTCTCATATGATGTGGAAAGACGTCTCTAAATAGTGATGGGATGGCATCTGAAAATGAAAATGTGGGGTCTAAATTTGGGTTATACACATCAAAGTCCCTACTCCCTAGATTGTGTGTGATTGGATAGTTTTAAGAAAGTATCCCCATGTCGTTCTCACTGTCGTTAGTTTCCTTATGTGACTCTTTTTTCTTTCATCCTTTTTTTGTTTGTAAACCTAGGGCAACATTACAGATTTAGGCAGCTGTTATTTCTCTGCTCCCTGCATCAAGCCTTTAAGGCCAGGTACCAGCATGTTTTATTTAAATTTTGGCATGTGATAAGGGGTTGGTGAGGGAAATTGAGTACTTCCTCTCCACGATTCCCGTGTTGAGCTTTGTAGCAAATTGTTCTTGACGTCCCCACTGACATTTCATGAGAGCAAATTTAAATGGAGAGGGAGATATTTGTCTGCACTGAAAGAAGAATTTCAGTCATTTCCACATAAGAAAGGAATGGGAGCTGTTGTATATATGCTGAATCCTAGGCCTGTAGGTGTGGCTTTGCTGCTTATAGATCCAAACTACTGGTCAGATGTTCTCTTGGTTTTTGTGCAAATATTCAGTAGATTCCCTTTTGTTTAGCCCTTGGGTTCTTTGATTTCTCCTTAGTTTGCCAGACCAAATCATCGTTCTGCCCAAATCACCCAGAAAATATAAATAATTCCAGGTCTTTGTTTCCTGTTAAATGCTGGGAGAAACCAGTCATACAGGGGCCACTACCCACTCACATTCATGTCTTAATGTTAAGTGAACGTTTTTTCATGTTTACAGTCCCCATTAATTAATGTAGGGCACCATGAAAATGGTTTTTTGTGTGCTCTGGGTGAGTTTCATAATGAGCAGAATTTCTTCGAGGATTTCTTAATCATTTAGCAGTTGAGAACATGCTATTATTTTATAAGCACTCCTGATAAATCATTTGACAAATACTTCTCAGCCCTCTACAATAATTTTTATTTCCTGTTATTTCAATTGTCTCTGCATTTTTTTTTCTTCCTTGTAAATAGTTGGAGAGTAAGCACATTTTCAAAGAGCTGCAGGGAGGCTAAGATGCCAGTTGCATTTTAACGATATAGGGCATTATCGTTCCTACTGTAGCCAATTCTCGTTTAAATCATTGCAGTTTCTGCTCCAGCCTCCAGCTATAGAATTCTTCTCAAGCTGGCAGGGAACTTGGCAGGTTGCCAGAAGAAATATAAAGGTGTTTTGGTCCACCAAAGTATTTTGAGTGGTTCTTAGTGATACAGTGTTCTTCAGTGCATCTGCACAACATTTTTCTGAAGTGAATTTTCATGTGAAAGGCCTCCTTAGTCATCTCCAGTATTGTTTATCTCAATGCAGCTATTGCAGTGCCCCCCCCCCGGGGTGCCTACAAAATAAACAAGGGAATCCTCTAAAGAGTTTTAAAAGTGGCAGGTGCTGAGGCTGTGCCCTATTCACTTAGTAAGCAATGACATTTCTGTGCTAATCTACAGACAAACAAGAGACAGGTGACACACCGAATCTAGTACAATGCACAAGAGAAGCCGGTTTCAGCCAATGGGGTCAGCTCTAGATAAGAGGCTTAAAGGCCAGTGTGGGAGAGATGCAACTGTTTTTTTTAACTCTCTCCCTCTCTGCGTTCTTATGGTAAAACTCTAATATTTAACTCTAATATTTATTTACTGGAGATGTTAAGTAAACCTGGTTTAAGGTGGAAAGAAAGGGAGATTCAAGAATAAAATGTCTCATGATTAACTGTCATAAGTGTGTGTGTGTGTGTGTGTGTGTGTGTGTGTGTTTGTGTGCGTGCACGGGTATGTGCATATTTACACATATACAGACACATAGGAATATATTTGCATTTTAAAAAAAGAAAAGCATTAAAAACATGCAGAAATAACTATCCATTTGCTATTTGGGCTCTGAATTTGAGCCAAATATGTCACATTTTCACAACAAACCAAGGTATTTGCATGCCAAACACTGACACACAC
This sequence comes from Rhabdomys pumilio, assembly GCA_030674055.1. Taxonomy (NCBI): domain Eukaryota; kingdom Metazoa; phylum Chordata; class Mammalia; order Rodentia; family Muridae; genus Rhabdomys; species Rhabdomys pumilio. Next base: position 16,145,757 of record JANHMN010000018.1, on the reverse strand, counting down.
AGTGGAATTTATGAAATAAATGATTAAACACATTTTATATTCTTTCCCTTTCATTGATTGCCACATGTATAAAAAATGGCTTCGAGGCTGGAAGAGGCTTCAGTGTGGACCTCTGTTAACCCACACCCTTCTACCATGTTTGAAAATAAAAATCAGAAACCGGTGACAAATGGTGTTTTGTGAAAGTTATATTTTTTTCTCAAAAACCTTTTTTTTTTAAGTGAAGGATAGCTGTTATGGAAAACTCAGAATGCACAAGAGCATTGAAAAATTAAATTAAAAATTAATTAAAGTCCATTGCACTGACTTGTAGAGTTTGGGGATTTACACAGGCATTGCATGAGATCTTATAAAACAAGACAAAAGCCAGATGGTGGCATTCTCCCTTTTCCCCTTTCTTCCTTAGGAAGCCATGGGCAAGTCTGTTTTGACTACTGTGATCAAGAGCAGGAAGTGCTCAACGTTCTCGTTACATCTTCGCCATTGGTCCTTTTCAAACCCTGTCTTTGTTGCGTGGGCTCAGCTGCTTCCAAGGTGGACAGCCTTGGTTAACAAAAATATATTATATTATCAAGTGGTGAATGAATAGAAGGAACCTGTGTCTCCTTATAATAAACACAGCAGTTAGAACCTAGCATTGCACGGACACCTAGATATCTTGGTGATACGTCGAGAGTATGAGCTTCAATAGAAATGAGAATCCATGAAGCAGGTGTGTTACATGCTTATGCACACAGCTGGTTTGTGGCTTGAGAAGGGGTAGAGTTCTTGCTAAAATTAGAGGTGACTGTCAGCAAGGCGGCACTAGCTGTGGCAAAAGACCTCACTCGGAGGTTTGCTCTGGTTACTATGCCACTAAGAAGCCATCAGGCTTGGGATATATATATATATATATCAAAACAAAACAAACACATTATTAACTCATGAAGTTTGGTTGGCAAAGTCACTCTCCAACATTCATGGAAACTCTGATGTCTTATTGTCTGCCAGAGAATGGAAGTTAAATAAACTGGAAGTGTAAGGAAATGGCAGCTTTAAAAAAAAATAAAAATAGGTGCATTAAGGGAATATATAATCTATGTTTTATTTTTTAAAATATTCTTTTAAAAAGGGAATACTTACAATGAAACACAGAGGACATAGCTGACAGAATTGCTACTGAATAGAAGCCACGCCTGTTGGTAGTGAGTAATCCTTTCTGGTCTCCCTATCGGCAGTGCCATGCATTCCTTGCTACTGGCCCCAATGTTCTGAGTTCTTGAATGAAAGACACACAAACACACACACACACACACACACACACACACACACACACACACAGAGAGAGAGAGAGAGAGAGAGAGAGAGAGAGAGAGAGAGAGAGAGAGAGCCTTATATTTAATATGTCTTAATCAACTCAATGATTGGGTACTTACAAACCTCCACATTGCTAACACCTCTTCTCCAATACCCCTGAGTTATTACAAAAATCTATATTCCATCTTTGCTACCCTAGACCCAGTTTGGGAGGGGCTGGGCCACTCTTCTCTGGCCCCATACATGATTGGTACGCCTCTCTTCCTGCAGCTCTCAAGCCAAGATCTTATTCCCTTTCAGCATGGCAATTCCTCTCCTTCCTCCTGTGATCCTTGCCCAGGAATCCTAAACATCCTGCCTCTGTCTCCCTGCCTGTTTCTCCATTGGCCATTGGCAACCTTATTTACCAGTCAAAGCCAACTAGGGGCAGGGACCCTCAAAGTCTTACATGGAGATTCCCATGTAATTTTGAGAATCAAATTAACATAAGTAGCATTAGACCCAATCCACAATAGACACCTCTTGGTAATAGGAAAAGTTTGAGGCATGGACCTGTGGTAATGATAAAAATGGGTACCATTCTTTGGGTGGAAATGCATAGATATACATGATACACAAACACACACACACACACACACACACACACACACACACAAACGGAAGGTACAACCTCAGAGGAAATAGAGATTTCCTGTAGAAAAACCATGGGCCTTTCCAAGGACTGTGGTCATGAAGTAGAGAATTCCATGTAAAAGCACACAGAATTTTGCTGCCACATAGATCTAAGTATTTCCTCTACTCTGAGCACACAGGCTGACAGGGTGACTTAAGTGAGGAAGGATTTATCTCTGCTCATAGTTTCAGAGGGTTTAACTCATGGTCACTTGATCTCACTGAGCTTGGGCAGAACATGATAGAAGTGGGCTACAGAAGGTAGGAGAGAAACATTTCATGCTGGCCTGAAAGCAGGATGAAATTGGTATTCAGGAAAAGCCAAGGTTATAGGAAGAGGCCTAAGGCCACAACTTCAGTAACAAGCAGGCTCTGCCTCCTACCTTTTACTACTTCCCCTTAATGCACTGTATTACAAATCCAACATGGAATTAATTCATTGTTTAGGTCAGAGCCCTCAGGATCTAATGTGATCTAACCATCTCTAGAGATGACTTTGACAAGTGTCCACTGGTGTGCTTCATGGATCTCCTAACAAAGGATCAATTCATATTCATGGTTCATAGTGTATGTGGGATTTGCTAAACATTACCTTTACACCTGAAATGTCTTTCCTCTGATGACCAGCCCAGAGTGGGAACCAACCAACCAACAACTGCTTGAACTGTATGTTAATGTAACCAAGAGATCCTGGGCTTCTACAAGACTTTATACATTTGGAACCTTATGCCTAGCTACAGCTTTGTTCAGCAAAGTGCAGGGATGGTGGGATTATCCCCTCATTTCAGAAGAATAAGCAAACTGGGAGTGAAACATCTGTGCCCAGCAAGAGACTCTAAAAATTCTTGTCAATCTTAGCATTCCTTTCTGAGTTTTCAAGCACTTACAGTAGGCTATGGCTTTAATATAAACCACTTGTCTTCTTTCCTAGGATCCCTGAGTAGATGATATTGATTTTAGGTATTTTAGACAGGCCACTAGTTGGGTAATTTATAGGTCCCCCACTCTTCCTCCCCCCACCCAGAATCCCCACATCTTTTCGACTTAAAGAAGACATTTGCCATTACCTAACTACTATTCCTTCCATTACGATGTTATCACCAGAATCTTTCCAAAATGAGCTGGTGATTCCTGCAGCTGGATTGTTTCATTTCTGACTGTCAGTAACAAAGGACATGGAGAACAGTGACAGTCTTCCAGCTGACTCATGAAACAAAAGATAAAGAAAGAAAGAAAGAAAGAAAGAAAGAAGAAAAGAAAAAATAGAAAGGACTTACAAATTCTACCTAATACCTATAAAATTTGAGAAAAATCTGAGCCACATCATGAGACATGACTGCTCTCTCCTCAGCTTCTCTTCCTTTAGCTTGTTGGAGACAGATACCCGCTTAAGAAGGGAGATGGAGTGCTCACAAGAAATGGCATACTGGATATTTGTCCTTTCCCTTTCATATGGCCAAGGATATGATCTCTCTTGTTTTTGACTTAGCATATCACTGACACTCAGTTCATAAGACGCTGCCACACCCTGAGAAATCAAAAGTGGCTCCATCTCTTGCTTTTCTGAATACAAGCCATGAACTTGAAATTCTGAAAAATTCAACTAAGTATCTGAAAGGTAATCCAGCCTCACATATTTTATGGTGTTTTGCATCTACAAAGTATTTTCCAATGTGCACGTGGTGCTGGGACTCAAACTTATTGCTTCCTATATTCTAGGTCAGTGCCCCACCACTAAGCTACACTCCAGCCATTATTATTGGATTTCCTCGTCCCCTATGGAATCTTATGTTAGAGATGGGACAAGATAGGCTGAGAGAGACTAAACAGCCAAGCAGGAAGCCAAGGTCTTCTGAGTCCCAGCCTCCCTATGGTCTTAGTTGCCCTCCATTTTACTGCCATGACTGTTGTGCTACTGAAGAGCCAATGAAGTCACTCTCTGCTTTACACTTACGTCTTCTGACCCTCCCTTGTCCTTGCAGGCAGCACCTCAATTGACTTTCAAGATTCAGGTAACCAATTTTCTTGCTGTTTGCTTAAGAACACTCCTTTTGAAGCACACAGAAGCTGGCTTGGACCTTTTGACAGATTCCCCAGGGGATGACTTATGTGTGCAGTGCTGAAAGTCGATTTAACAAAACCATTAATTTGAGTTTCTGGGAATAAACAGTAGCTGTCACCCGCCATCAGAAAATACACAGATAGCGCTTTGTAATCCAAATCACAAAGGGCCCGAGCAGACGAAAGAATCAGGGAAAATAACTTTGCTGGTTGTTCCAGTCTGTGTACTGTCTTAACTCTCTGGCCAGGATGGTTCATTTCAGTGAGGTTTTCAGAAAACTAGATATTGTGTTGTGCCTGCCACATTTCATCAGTCACGCCGTATTAAGTGCATTAGGAGGCCCTATGAATTCTTTTACTCTCAGATTTACTGCAAGATGAGGCAGAAATCCATTTATGAATCCAAGGAAAAAGACTGTTAAAGATGGTCCCCTTCACCAGGGGAGACAGGCTCACCATTCTCTTGTGACAATCTTCCTGCCAAACGCAGCACTCTGCCCCCCATAACCCTCCCCCATAAAAAGAATTGGAACTCAGGAAAAGCTAAATTTAAGTACAGGGAAAATAGTTTTCAAAGATCCATGGCTAATCTTGAGGTTACATTTGCTTTTTTAAAAGGATCACAGGAGGTAATATTACTATGATGAACATAAGAGAAGAATCTTAACTCCAATCTCCAAGGAGCTGATGAGTTGGGAGAGAGCACCCACTGATAATCCCAGCTGACCAGTGTCTATGTTTCCATAGGAGCATGTCTGTTGATGTTCTACTTTGAAATAATAAAAGGTATTTAATATGGAATATTTCAAATGCACAGGAAAACAGAGTTCCACATCTGGAAGCATGGCTCAGGTAAGTGCGAACCTTCTGCCAGTCTTTGTTGGTTTGTTTGTTTTGTTCTGTGTTTTTAAGACAGGGTTTCTCTGTGTAGTCCTGGCCATCCTGGAACTCACTTTGTAGACCAGACTGCCCTTGAATTAGAGATCCTTTTGCCTCTGATTCCTGAGTGTTGGAAGTAAAGAAGTGAGCCACTACCATCCCATTCTTTTAAAGATCTTTCTTTCTTTCTCTCTCTCTCTCTCTCTCTTTCTTTCTTTCTTCTCTCTCTCCTTCCTCCTTCTCTCCCTCCCTCCCTCCCTCCCTCTCTCCCTCCCCCCTCCCTCCCCCCTCCCTTCCTTCCTCCATTCCTTCCTCCCTCCCTTCCTTCCTTCCTTCCTCCCTTCCTTCCTTCCTTCCTTCCTTCCTTCCTCCCTCCCTTCCTTCCCCTTTCTCTCTTTCTTTCCTTAAAGAAGTATTAAGTTCTATATCATCTGTATGAGTGTCTTGCCTTCTTATTCACCAAGTGCATGCAGTGTCCTAGGAAGCCAGAAGAGGGCACTGATCCCCTGGAACTGGACTTAAAGACACTGTGAGCTGCTATGTGGTTGCTGGGAATCGAATTCTGGGTCCCCAGCAAGAGTAGCCAGTGCCCTTCGTCAGTGAGCCATCTCTCCAGCCCTAACATCTTCCATTTCTTCTATGAACAACTGAGCAACACATTTTTTATATGAACATATGCACACACATATAAGCCCAAATATTTTACACCTGTACATGCAAATAGGCTTGTGTAAAATACACATAAACATTGTCTAAAATTTGTTCATATCATTTACTAGATGTCGTACACATTGAAGACATTCCTAGCCAACATCTAGTCTCGGGAGTGTGAGGCTTCCTGCATATATCTGAAGGCTGGCATTCATAACCCACAGTATGCTTGCAAAGCATTCCTGTAAGAAAGTAAAGGACCTAGTGTGGTAGAACCCACCTGCATCCTAGTCATGGGGAAGTTGAGTCAAGAGAGTCACAAGTTCAAAGCAAACTGCAGCTACAGAGAGCGATAGAGAAGAGAGAGGAGGGGGGCTGTCGACAAACAGCTAAACAGTAAAACCCAAAGCAACCCAAAACAAAAGCAAGAAAAATTCTATCAAACACTTTCAGATCATTGTCTACCCCAAACCAGATTTCTTTGATTCTTCATTTAAACAAAAAGTATAGCAACAAACAAACAAACAAACAAACCAACAAAACAGAACATTCTAGGCTGATAAGCCTTGTCCACATGCAGCTTGCTAGTTTGCTCCTCTTCCAGTTGTGGCTACTGGTGGTTTCTATCTCAGAGATCCCTTTTCCTGACTCAGAGGTTACAGTCCAATTCAGTGCTCAACAGGAGGCAGAATATTTTCTGCAGTGGCTCCCCGCTTCATCATATCCTCGGTTTTAAATTTGTTTCTCCTTTCTGTCAAGGAGATATGAATCTTCTAGTCTCTGACTTTGTCTGGCTCCTCCACCCGGTGTTATGCTCCACTGCTAGGTGAAACTGGTCTAATGGGGGGAAGGGGGATACAAGCCAAAACTTTAAAATGTGACTCTCGTTATGATTGATTAGGTAAGGGCAATTCATCCATGCTTCAAAAGATGTCAGGTAATTGAGGATAAGAAGAGTTCACAGGAAACGTATGTCACACAAATTAAAAATAGAAGACACAAAACAGCTGAATAGTGAAATAATAAGCAGACAAAGTAACAGAAGGCCCCTTCAGCACAGAGAAGGCATGGTTTTCCTCTCACCGTTGTGTGCATGTCTGTCTGTTGGGTTGTGAGTTGGCATGCATATATGTGAGAGTTGAGTGTGGGGCCCAAAGTTGATATCAGATGTCCTCTCCAGTGACTTTCCACTTCATTATCAAGGCAAAGGCTTTCTCTGAAACTAGAACATTCCAATTCCAGCTAATATCTCTAGCCAGCTTGCCCCCAGGATCCCCTGTCTCTGCCTCCCAACTAACATGATTACAGGCAAGCCCTATACCTTACAGGCTTTTTACCTGGGTCTAGGATTCAAAATTTAGCCTTCCTCCTAGCGGGGGAAAATAAGTCTGTCTTCCCAGCCCCCCTCTTATTTATTTATTTATTTATTTATTTATTTATTCATTTATTTTTGAGACAAGATTTCTCTATTTATCCCTTGTATCCCTGGCTGTCCTGGAACTTGTTCTGTAAATCATGCTGGCCTTAAACTCAGAGATTCTCCTACCTCTGTCTCCTCAGTGCTGGGATTAAAAGTGTGCAACACCCACCCTTACCCACAAGCACCACCCCTCCACCCCACCCCATCCCTGCTCCAAGGTGGGATATTTCAAATGGACATTACAGAAAGAGAAAACTGCAAGAAGAAAGCAACAATAGAACAAATGGGACTTTGTTAATGAAATATTTATCCTATCTAGCCAATATAAAAGACACAGCAACCTGGTCGTTTATGTACAAGCTGTAAGGCCAGGTTGGGCAGGTTCAGTGCTGCTCTCACCTCTCTCCAGACCAAATGCTCCTTGTACTTGTCCTTTGACTCTCTCTCGGGCTGCTTTTGCTCCTTAAGTCTATCCTCAGGATGGTGGACTTCTCTTGTCCATGAGCTCCTGGTCCATCTCGTCTAATGGAGGCCTCCGGTTATTTCTGTCTTCTATTTCCTCCCCCCAATCCCACCCCACCCCATGATCTCTCTTGAAGCCCCTCACTCGATTCTCAAGTCCCACCTTTTTCTCTCTACTGCCCAGTCACAGGCTCCAGCCTTTTATTAACCAACAGCTTCTAATTGAGGAGCAAGGTTTACCCAACAAAGGGCAGTATAGATGAGAACATGCTCCCCTGGACTGCAACCAGATCTTGGGGACCAATATTTAACATAAAGAGCAGCACCAGACCAACCCCGAAAAGGACTTTTAAGTGAAAAAATTTAGTACACTGGATGACAGGCTGACGTTTGAGAAAAGAGACACCATGTGCACTGTGCTTTTAAGTATTGGAATATGTAGACAACAACCAATACAACTGCAGAATAAAGAACATGGCCTGCATGGAGGAAGGGATTCATCTAGTAATGGATGGTGCATGTATAGTGTGCCTGTGTGAGGAGTAATCACGGCGCCCAAATCTAGAGTCAGCATTCTTCTTCCTCTTAGAATTTTCCTCATGAAAGAATGGAAGAAGGAAAGGTCATATAAAAGTGATTAGAGCAACAAAGCCAAGGAAAGAACGTTTAATTACAGCATGATTTTTGCCTAAGGTTTCAGGGAGGATGTGCACATATGCTGTTTAATTCTTTACAGAGATGTATAGATTTGCTTACGTTTATTAATGTTTGAGTAGAGAGCTTGGTTGTGTAGGGGGAAGAATACTGGAGCAAATTGAGAGAAGGAAGGTTATCTTAAGGACTGGACAGCTGATCTCAGACATATCTAATCCCATAGGAATTAGAATTTAGATTCCAATGGAAGTCAAAGTCCACCCTCAGTTTCTATTTGGTCTTTTTTTCTCCCCAGTAGGAGTCACATGGTTTGCCCTAGCTTGTGTGTGTGTGTGTGTGTGTGTGTGTGTGTGTGTGTGTGTGTGTGT
>JANHMN010000018.1:16106908-16137284 GCA_030674055.1 Rhabdomys pumilio | reverse complement strand
TGTGTGTGTGTGTGTGTGTGTGTGTGTGTGTGTGTGTGTGTGTGTGTGTGTGCGTCTGTCTGTCTGTCTGTCTGTCTGTCTGTCTGTCTGTCTGTATGCATGCTAGTGTGTGTGCTCGAGCTCTTCTTTTGGGTTAGTCTATATGTCTATAACTCACTGATGTCATACATCATAAGTCCACAGAGTTCAGAGAGCCAGGACTGGTGACCAACCAGCTACAGTCTGTGACTCTTCTTTCACAGCCCCATAAGAGCTCCATATGTTGGCCCCAAGATTCAATTGATTAGCCAGACTATCCACAGAGAGGGTACATATCCACAGCCTTCCCATCATTCATGCTTCTCCTCAACCTCTTACTGTTCACTTTCTTTTCTGAGAAAGAGAAATACAAATCGTACTACTTTTGGTCCCGTGGACACTAATATGATTGTATTTGGCTCACTGTTGACTATGGTTTACTGCTGTGGTGGTTTGAATAGAAATAGGAATAGCCCCATAGAGTCTTGTGCTTAAATGCTTGGTCACCAGAGAGTGACACCATTAGAAGGTATGGCCTAGTTGGAGTAGGTGTGGCCTTGTTGGATGAAGTGTGTCACTAGGGTGGGCTGTGAGGTTTCAACTACTCAAGCCAGGCTCAGTGTGTCTCTCTCTCTCTCTCTCTCTCTCTCTCTCTCTCTCTTTTTTTTTTTTTCTGGCTGCCAATCCAGATGCAGGACTGTCAACTCCTCTCTTTTATAAGCATTGGTCATGGTGTCTTTTCACAGCAATAGAATACTGTCTAAGACACCTGCCTCACCTCCTGAGGTCTTTGTTTTTTGACTTTTTATTTTGTTTTGTTTTAGTTTTTAACTATTTTCCAATGAACGTCTAGCAATTTGGCTCAGTGCCAGGAACATAGTGGCTACAGAGAAGACAGGTGATGTTCACCAAAAGTACATTTTTACTTTATATTAGGTGTTTTATTTTATGGTTCTTGGTGATCACCTCATGATAAGATAGATGGGCTAACGTACAGAACATGTTTGCATGTAAGCTCTGCGCTTTTTTGGTAAGCATCCCACCTTCTTTAATGCCACTTTCAGGCAAATGCCCTCTCTGTGAATCCATCCCAGTTTTCCAAGGCACATACAGTCCAGAGACCTGGAGCCACATTTCTGCAGGTTTGTTTAGTCACTTGTGGAGACTTAGAGAAGGACTTGGATGCTGAATGACAGGGACTGGTTTCAAACAATAATTGACATTTTCAAGATCAAACTGACATAGTTCTGATTTTCTCAGACTGAGTAGCCGTGAGAGTTCTTGGTAGCAAAACATAGCTCACAGGATTTTCAACTACTGTGGACTCTTGTCACTCATGGTGCACAACACAGCAATCTACTGTTGATCTGGAAGAGTGAAGCAGCTTATAGGTGGACTGTCGGGGTAAAGAGCAGGTGTGCAGTTCAAACATTACCCTGTATCTCCTTTACAAGGGAATTTTCATCCACTTACATCTGTGCCAACTAGAGAAAGCAACTTAATCCAAACGAAGCAAACCATTTTCTGCTCTGCAACCACAGTCAAGGGGCTAAGGAGAAATTAACACCAATGCTGTTGCTGACAGGATTCAGTGCTCACAGCTCAGGCCTGCTCATTACAGCCTTCCATTGTTTCTTATCTGACCCAGATTTTCAGTGCTGCTCTGAACTTGATTTAAGGAGTGGTTCAGTATAATGAGTTTCCAACTCTGTGCAGAAAACAAATTTGCATTTTTTCCAACTGATTAGTTTCTCTACTGATTAACTGAGCAAGGTCAGCCTTTGGCCACTGATGCTGACGATAGGCACAGCTGATATTTTCCAGTTTCAGAGTGGAGAGGTCTACCTCGAAGCCTTGGTTTTCATTGTTGATAGACAAATAATTACAGAAGAGAAGGAAGCATTTTCATGTTCCCGTTTTTTTTTTGAGGGGCTTAGCAAACCTAAAGATAACCCCTTCTTTCCTTCCCTCTTTCCTTCCTTCCTTCTTTCTTTCCTTCCTTATTTTCTCTTTCTTTGCTTCCTCTTTCTTAAAGGAGGGTAGGGTCTTCTACATAATTGAAGTTGTTCTCAAATTGGAGATCCTCCTGCCTCAGCTTCCCAAGCACAGCGATTGCACAAGAATGTGTTCACACCTGGGTGTTCTCTTCATTCTTAGCATCAACCACAGAGCTTTTTAATGAGACTTGTCATCTCTGTTTCATTGTGAATAGTGTGAAAAAGAATGGGCTCTGGAAACACAGGACTCTAGAACTGAAACTACCATCCTACCATTTTCAAAGCTTGGAGTCAGCTCCATTTCTTGGTTCACCCATCTGTAAAATGGAGACCAGGACAACTTCATCGTGTTGTTAGGATCAAAAGAGGAAATGTTGAAGTGTTCCTAGCTTAGTGCTTGGAACCTGATAAGTGAATGCTAACCTTCTGCCACTGTTAAAGCCCTAGGCTGATAAACAGAGAGTTAATACAAAAGCTTCACACACTTACCACATCCCCATGTCTGAATTCTCCACTAAAAACAACTCAGTTATTTCTGCTCCTAGATCCAGCAGCTAGACAGCTCTATGCAGTCAAGATGTTCTCAAAACTCGAGTTTTCCTACAGCCCCTAGCAAGTCCCAAGACTACATATTGTTCCTTCTTCCCAACCTCAAACAGCACATCTGTGAGTTGAAGACACCCTCCCCTGATCTTCTGTCAGCATTTCACTCCTCGTTATGTGTTGACTTTCTAATCTCTGGCAGGTGATAGGAGGTTTCCAGTTTGGGTAATGCTATCTAGCTTCCTCTGAATCGTGGGCTGCTTAAGAAAAGAGGAATGATTTCATTCATACGACACTGCTGAGTAAGGATGGCATGGGAAAGTGGCAACTGAAACCTCATCCGACTATGTAGCCGGTGAGCAAGAGTGAAGACCGTGTTCCTGTTTCACTCATGGGGTGTGCCTGAAGGGGCTGCTGTCCGTTCATCCCACTCTGAGTCCTGTTTCCTCCTCAAATGGAAAGCACATTTTTTTTTTTTTTAGGAAAGAAATCATCTTTCTGTTTCCCACCCTGATAGTTGTATCACTCCATCTGCCCAAAATCTAGCCATCACCTGATTCAAACAAGACTTCGAGGGGCTGGAAAAATATCTCCGCAGTTAAGAGCATTGACTCTTCTTCCAGAGATCCTAAGTTAAATTCTCAGCAACCTCATGGTGGTTCACAACCATAGGTAATGGCATCTGATGCCCTCTGTTGGCGTGTCTGAAGACAGTGACAGTGTATTCACATACATCAAATAAATAAATAAATAAATAAATAAATAAATCTTAAAACTAAAAGACTATTCTTCTTGATAGTCCTGTGTACAATGGTTTTGGCTCACAGCAGCATCATCCAATGGAACATGCTTATGGTGTAAACAATCAGAGATTATAATAGAAATGGAAGTGTCTCTCATCCATACCTGGTTTTCTTCCTTGCTAGTATCTTTTAATGCTTTCGGGAAGCAGATTACGACTGACATCTTAAAAATCATGAGAAAGGCTGGAACACATTCTGGTTGGATAGCAGTTTGGAAGTAAGCTTGCTTTTGAGGTTCTACCAACTGAGACAGCCTACCTTATCAGTCAGGCATGACTGGCAGTTGGAGGGAGGAGTGGTTTGTTGCGGTGGCTCTTATCAGTTCCTAATTGTCATAAATATCCTCTACTTGGTTATTAAGGGAAGAGCTTTAATTACTGTGAGGTGCCAAAGACCATGCAAGGAAGTCCTGTTAAATGTCTAAGAGCATGCACTCTTACACTCAACAAGGGCTCCCACATCCTTTCCAAAAGAGGATTAATTTTTTGGAGGGGAGTAATTTTTTTTTTAATTTGGGTAAAATTAAGTATGCATCTGGTGGGAGGGATTACCTTCTGGGAGTTCCTCAGTTCTTTATGTCATGTGGCCATACCACAATGGCAATGTGAAAACAACCACTCCGCTGAAGGTAGCCTTTCTAGATCTTTGTCTCAAAGGTAGTAATGTCCACATCCTTTTCCTCCAGGTTTCCAAGGCTGGCATCTCCCTCAAGCTGGCTTGTGAGATGTCCTCACAGCCACACAGTGTGAGATGCACACACTGGTTGGTCAGCCTTTTCACTTTCTAGCATTTTGATATGACTCACACTTGGTCGTGGGTGTCCGCATCGTTTTTCCATTGGCTGCTGAATGGAACCTCTCAGAGAGCAGTTATGCTAGGTTCCTGTCTGTCATTAATAGTGTCAGGAATTGGTTCTTGTCAATGGGATGAGTCTCATCCAATGAGTCAGCCATTGATTGGCAATTCCCTCGATCTCTGCTCTGTCTTTGTCCCTGCACATCCTATAGGCAGGACACATTCTTGGTTTGATTGAGTCTTTCTATTGTTCTCTTTGTCTCTAATTGATTGATTTCAGCCCTGAGTTTAATTATTTTCTTGCCATATACTTCTCCTGAATGTATTTGCTTCTTTTTTTCTAGAACCTTCAGGTGTACTTTTAATTTGTTAGTATGAGAACTCTCCAATTTCTTTATGAGGGATCTCAGTGCCATGATCTTTCCTCTTAGCACTGCTGTCATAGTGTCCCATAAGTTTGGATATGTTGTGCCCTCAGTTTCATTGAATTCTAGAAAGTCTTTAATTCCCTTCTTTTTTTTTCCCTGACCAATTGATGATCATTGAGTAGAGAGTTGTTTAGTTTCCATGAGTATGTAGGCTTCCTCTTGTTTATATTGTTGAGGTCCAGGTTTAATTCATGGTGATCTGGTAAGATCCATGTGATTATTTCAATCTTTTTGTGTCTGTTGAGGCTTGCTTTGTGACAGTTATGTGGTCAGTTTTTGAGAATGTTCTTTGAGGTACTGAGAAGAAGATATATTGTTTTGTATTTGGGTGAAATGTTCTATAGATAACTGTTAGGTCCATCTGAATAATAATCTCTGTTAGTTCCATTATTTCTCTAGTTTAGTTTCTATCTCCATGATGACCTGTCCATTGGTGAGAGTGAAGTGTTGAGAAGTCTCCCATTATTAGTGTGGGATTTGATACGAGACTTAAGCTTTAGTAAAAGTTTCTTTTATGAATGTGGGTACCTGTACACTTGGGGAATAGATATTCAAAACTGAGATGTTCTTTTTGTAGATTTTTCCTTTGATGAGTATAAAGTGTCCTTCCCCATCTCTTTTGATTATTTTTGGTTGAAAGTTTACTGATATTAGAATGACTATTAGAGCTTGTTTCTAAGGTCTGTTTGCTTGGAAAACCTTTTTCTAGCCCTTTATTCTGAGATACTGTCTATCTTTCTTGGTAAAATATGTTTCTTGCATACAGCAGAATGATGAATTCTGTTTATTCATCCACTCTGTTAGTCTGTGTCTTTTTATTGAGGAATTGAGCTCATAGGTGTTGACAGATACAAACGACCAATGATTGTTATATCCTGTTATTTTGATGTTTGTAGTGATTTTGTGTGTGTGTGTGTGTGTGTGTGTTTCTCTTCTCCTTCTTTTAATGGTGTGAAATTATTTCTTGTGTTTTCTTGAGTATAGTTAGCCTCATGGGATTGGAATTTTCTTTCTTGTATCCTTTGTAGGGCTGGGTTAGTAGAAAGGTATTGTTGAAATTTAGTTTTGTGGTGGAATATCTTGATTTCTCCATCTATGGTGATTGAAAGTCTTGTTAAATATCGCAGTCTGGACTGACATCTGTGGTCTCTTAGGGTTTACAAGACTTCTGCCCAGGCTTTTCTAGCTTTTAGAGTCTCTGTTGAGAAATAGGATATAAATTCTGGTAGATCTGCCTTTACATATTACTTAGCCTATTGCTTTTGCAGCTTTTAATATTTTTCTTTGTTATGTACATTTCCTTTTTTTATTATTATCTGGTGGGAGGATTTTCTTTTCTTGCCCAGTCTATTTGGTGTTCTCTATGCTTCTGTACATTTATAGGCATCTCTTTCTTTGGGTTACTGAAATTTTCTTCTTGGATTTTGTTGAAGAAGTTTTTTGGGCCTTTGAGCTGGGAATCTTCTTTTGCTATTCCTATTGTTATTATTCTTATGTTTGGTCTTTTTCAAAGTGTCATAGATTTCCAGGTTGTTTTGTATCATGGACTTTTTTGATTTTGCATTTTCTTTGACCGATTTCTTTGATTGAATTCTTCTATCATTTCTTCTATACCTGAGGTTCTTTCTTCCATCTCCTGTGTTCTGTTGGGGATGCTTATGTCTGTAGCTCCTGTTCTCTTTCCTAGGTTTTCCATCTCCAGGATTGTTTCAGTTTATGTTTTCTTTATTGCTTCCATTTTCCTTTTCATGTCTTGGACATTTTAATTATATCCTTCACCTCTTTGATCCTATTTTTCTGTATTTCTTTATATTTATTTGCTTCTTCTTTTAATGCCTCTGAATGCATTTTCCTACATTTTCTTTAAGGGATTTATTCATGTTCTAGTTAAAGGCCTGCATCATCTTTATAAGACTGAATTTAAGATTATCATTTTGTGTTTCCACTTCATTAGAATATCCGGGGTTTACTCTAGCAGGATAGCTGAATTCTGGTGGTGCCATATTGCCCTGGGTCTTGTTGATTGTGTTTTTACACTGGCTTCTGGGCATCTGAATTTCCCTGGGGTTTGCTGGATGATCCTGATGATAGGAGAATTTCTCAGGAAGGCAAGGTGAGCCATGGGCCACACAATAGAGGTCAGGGTAACTGACTCTGCTGGCTGTGCTTCAGGTGGACCTTACTGGGAAGAAATTGTTGAAGCAGGGTTCCAAGCTGGTTTGTCCTGAGGCCCCACAGGCTTCCATGGTGAAACAGGATGCTCTCGAAGTCCTGCAAGGCTCTTTGAGACTGAAGAGCAAACTCAGAGTTAGTCAATGGAGTTCAGGGGACGGTGCACAACTTACCTCTATAGGCTGTGTTCCAGAAGACCAGACAGGGAGGGGAGTATTGAGGTTTCTTAATCTTTGTTGTTTGAGTGTTGATGTTCCTTTATGGAGGGTGGGAGCAACTAAAACCTTTTTAAAGCCAAAGGAGACGCTATTATTAAGGGTGTTAGTTTGAAAAGAGCAACAGTCAGTAATATTTTATGCTAATTTCAATATCCATTTTACACTAGCCTACAACAAAATAGGGGTTTTATTGTTTGGTTAGTTTTTTATTATTTCCCCTTTAATAATTAGCTCATATTACTTATGAAGTTTAGGATCCTGGGTGTAGTGGCTATTCCTGGTTGTCAACTTGACTATATCCGGAAAGAACTACAATCCAGAATTGGAAGGCTCACCTGTGATCTTGAGGCTGGGAGATACAAGTTTCTGACCTGGATCTTGGCATGGAGATCTTTGAGGCATAATGCCTATGAACACCAGGAGATCAAGGCAAGGAGATCTCTGAGTTCAAGGTCATCTGGGACAAAGCAAAGTCCCATATTTAAGCATGCTAGCATACACCTTCAATCTGGGCCACACCTTCTGCTGGAGACCTACATAAGGACATTGGAAGAAGGAAGGATCACTCTTCTTCGCCTGCTTGCCTTGTGGAACTGAGCAACTGCTAGATCCGTGGACTTCCATTCACAGCTGCTGCTGACCATTGTTGGTGAGTTTGACTACAGACAAGTTTCCTTACTATATAGAGACTACCCATAAGTTCTGTGACTCTAGAAAACCCTGACTAATACATAGGCTTAAGCTAAGGAGAGACAAGGATTGAGCTTTTCTGAGACTGTACACTGATGCTATTCTTTCCAGTTGTAAACGGTATACACAGTCAAAAGACTATCTTACAGTTTTCTAGGGACATGCTAGAAAAGAACTCTGACCATCCCAACTTGGGTCACAGGTGTATTTTTGGGTAAATCACTATGGTGATGGAGTCATTTATTTGGATTAATGTCATACTTGGAATACATACTTGTATGCTTTTCTACTTTTCTTTTTCCTTCCCTCCTTCCTTCTTTCATTAATTTTTTCTTTTGTATGTTCCATCTTTCCTTTTTCCCTTTCTGCTTTCCTACCTATCTTTCTTGCAATAGGACCTTACCTTGTAGCCCAGGCTAGCCTCTTACTTCCCGAGTTTCTCCAGTGCTGAGGTTAGAGTCATGACCCACCAAGACTGGCCTTGAAACCAGAATTCCTGGTGGTGGGGGGTGAGAAGGAGCTGGCAATAACAACAATAAACAAACAGATGAAAAAAAAATAAGCAAAGAAGACATTCAAATTAGCCAAAATATAAATTTTGACTGTGACATCCATTTGTATGAATCTTAGTGGGTGGAGGGGAAAAAAGAAGAATCAAAAAGGTAGGGCAAAAAATTACATGTTGATGTGGTGTTTACTCTGATCTCAGGTGTCAGTTGAGATGAAAGTTATATTTCTATAAAAAAGGTGGGGGAGGGTCTCCTAAACACAGATCAACTAGCTAGCTTGTTTCTCTTTGTCAGTATAGTCTGGCAGAGGCAAAGGTTTCTGAGTTCTTTGTTCAGTCTGTTCATCTAAGAACCAGGGTAAATTCTCTCTTCTTACCATCCTGTAGGTGTAGCTTCCTAGAGTTAAATCTGGGCTTCACCATCACATTCACACCCTACAGGAAGGGAAAAATGGGAAGTGAACAGGAACGTCCCTCCCACACACATACACACATAAAAACCAGATCCTTCAGTTACACATGCAGCTTCTAGCTTCATCTCCTCCATCCAAACATAGTTAGATGGCTACCGTGATTTACAAGGATGTCTGGGAAAAGTGAACTTTAGCTTAATCTTGAGCACAGGTAAAGTTCTGAAGGTGCTCTTGTTACAGATCCTGGAACTCCTTAATCCTCTGATCCCAAAAGGTAAAGAAAGGACCTCAGAGCCAGTCTACCTTCAAGGATGCAGAAAGGAGAGAGTGTTCGGTGTTGTGGCTCTGATTAAAACACACACAGCCAGGGAGGTAAGCATCCTGCTGACGTGATGACATGAGTTTCTATGTCTCCGTTGCCGGCCATCCCTCCTTGGGACATACACATGCTTTGCGTTGCTATTGATGTTTTTTTCTTTTGTTCTCTGCTCCGTGTTTCTTAAAGCATTGGTTGGATCTATGGCATCATATCTGGCCCAGTTTAAGTGTGAGTAACACCCAGTTAATGGTGGAGAGAGGCTTCCTGAGCGTGGAAGCAATGACACACATCCTGGGTTCTCTAATGAACCCATTTCGACCACCGTCACTGTTATGCCTCTCCTTTAATGTTTCCTAAGCATTCACCACAGTTCCCAGGAGCGAGAAACATTGCCCCTCACAACCCCTCTCTTGTCTCAGGCTCTGCCAGCCTTCCCTTTCTGGGTCTCCAAGCAACAGAGTCTTAAAAATGAAATATTCATTTTCCGAAACCTAATTTAGTATCAGTGATGACCAAGTCACTTATCAGATTGAATGCTCTAAAACATTATTTGAATTAATAATTCTCTGCTAGTGACGGTCATTGTTTATTTTATTTATTATTATCGCCCTTCCACACTTTGTTAAAATACACACACATAACTGTAGTTTTAACCTTGATTTACCTAGTAGTAATTTCCTCATTCGAGATCTCAGAGTAATGAGAAACATTTCAGGCAATCATCGTCCTGTCAATAAAGGAAATACATCATTATTTTTCTAAAACAAGGATTAGCGTTTCTCCCCAGTGTAGCTCCAATTCTGAGTGAGAAATAAGCTAATCTTATGTTTTATTTTGGGAGCCTGTTCTAACGTCTGGGAGCGAGGCATTCATGTTTCATAACTTCAGGGCTGATGAGTCTTTGCTGACACGGAACATCCCGTTACGGCAGTGATGGGTGTAATTGTGTGCCATGCACCATGGGGGTGATACATTGTGCCATTCTGAAAGGCGTGTTCTGGTAAATGCTGTTTTGCTGAAAGACTGCAATTACAGCTCGTTTTCAATGGGCTGCCTTTGTTTTAAACACAGGGTAGTGGAGTTCTAAATAAAGAGATTGAGTTAAAAGGCATGTCAAAACAGGAGTTTAACCAGGATAGCTCACGGCTGGAGTTTGGCTAGCCCTATCATTTCTACCTGTAGCTACTATCTATCCAAATATCTTACCCATGGTTATACCTAAAAAGTTCAGTCCAAATGCCTGAGGTTTTCTTGAAACCTTGAAGAGCACGGGATTGGTACTAGCTCCTTGATATTATAAACTTTCAAAACAAGATAGAACCTCAGAAACCATTTTGAAAGGTTGACTGGATTCAGACAACTAGGAAATTCATCCGAAGTTCTTCCAACGTGTTTAGCCACTAGATGAACAGCTGAGGTTCGAACTGGACAGATACCTTTCTCTTGGAATAAACCTTCCAGGGTTTTATGGCTGCCACTCTCTTCTGTGTGGGTCTGGTCTAGAACCTGATCAATCTTGATTTTAATATGAAGATTAAGGTAAGCGAGTGAAGATTACACACTATGTGTTCTTCATCAAACTAATTGCGAAGACTGCTAAGCGTCTAAGTCATTCTCAGACAACCTTAGTACTGAGCAAATGTTTCTTCTTCTTGCTCATGATCATCTTCAGAAAATATCATAAACCTCTTATAAAATAATGATAGTCACAGGTTACACTGATAGGGAAAAACCTGCTATGCTGAAATGATGACAGTTTTAGTGCTTGAAAATTGCTTCACTACACATGGAGTACCTGAACCCAAATATCTCTATTCAGAACTACACGGTCGGTCTCTACCTTTAAGAAGAAATAGAGTGCTATATAAAAATGCATCCATGTCCACCAATATTCAGATACAAGCAGATTACATTCCCCAATTTATTCCTGTCAGTCAGATGTTTATTTTATCACTGTGGAGATGGTTTTCATTTCTCATGAGCATGGATATGTATGTCATACACAAATATCTAAGATAAACCATCTTATAAAGAAAGAAATTAATCTGGGCTCACACTTCAGTGCTTTCTGTCCATGACCATTTAGCCACATTGTTTTGGGTCTTCTGCAGAAGACTTAATTTTGCAGCAGAGAAGGTCAGGTATGAGAATGAGAAACAGACCCAGACCCCCACAATTCTCTTCATGGACACACACTGCAGGACCTAGTAGCTTACTAGATCCTATATGTTAAAAGTTTTTACCTCTTTTCCATAGCACCAAGCACCAAGTTCACACATGGGTCTCCATCGCAGGGACCTTTGGGTCCTTTAAGATCCAAGCCGCTGTAGTGAGTGAGAAGACACGCCCATATGCTTGAACAATGAGAAAAGATGAATAATGTTTTAAAATATATTGATTTGAAGCAATCGGAGAGCTGCCAAGGTAGAGAGGATTCAGGAACCGATAATCTGGTGAAAATGGAGTAGAGAGAAGTGAGTCTATAGTTAGGGCCACTTGTCTGCTCAAACAATTCCTTCTTCAAAACCAGTGCAACTCAAACAGCAGGAAAAACAACCAGGAGGTGACTGAAGGAAGCTTCCACAAGGACAGGAAGAAGAAACACTGGACGATTTGCACAAAATGGGTAAACTTATCAGAAGAGAAGTCATTAAAATTTACTTCAGAAGAACGAAGATTTAAATAGTCTTAAACCGAGTCAAGTAAAAATCTCCCCACAGACAAACTCTGGCCCCAGGGTCAGAACCTATCTATGAACTGGTCAAATCTGCTCAGGAATAACGAAGGCCAGTCTTTGGGAAACAGAGGTACCACTTCCTGCTGACATCAGCATGACCTCAAGTGCAAAATGTAAGAAAGCATTACAAGAAAAGAAACAAATGTTATTTTTTTCAAAACCATAGAAGTAAAAAAAATCTTAATGTCAAATTTTAAAAAACCACATCAAACAGTAAATACTAACAGTGCTGGCTTTATTCCATGAATTTGAGATTAGTTTAAAAATTTAAAGTCACTCTAAATTACTATGGGAATTAGAGGGGAAAAAACGGTGATAACTTCAGCAGACTGCATCATTATCTCAACAGAAACAAAAACCACTTAATTAAATTCAGCATCTATTAATTAAAAGGTAGTAGAAGGTAAATGAATACCTAACAAAATGTATACATAAAGACATGTGTATCATATATGAGATGGAAGATCAAATGTTAATTTTTTTTTCTCCCCGTAGTCGGGAATGAGACAAGAATATTGACTGTCAACTGCATGTCTCACTGCAGCAAGCAGAACGCTGGTGCAGCAAAGGAAGATGGAAAAACCCCAATATTTGCATTGGAGAAGTTGAAATAAGGGTGGCAATTCATTCTGCTTTGCATCCACTATATTCAAAAAGTAGATCAAGAGCCCAGAGCTCTTCATAGATTGTGCTTTTAGCATCTCATAATCACTGCAGGAGAAGAAGAAGCCGCTTTGCCCAAGAAGACACCCCCTCTAGGAGCAGCCATGTCCAGTGACTTGTGGCTAAAATTTATAAAAGTCCTGGCACTCTTTCTTCAATTCATCCACACACAGTTGCCCAGGCCTTTTGCTGAGACCGCATCATAATATCCTTCTCTATTATGGCTGCCTATCCCCAAAGCTGCCTACTAAGCCTCTTTCACACTATCTTCCACTTTAGATTTATGCCTCCTGGTCAATACCACCTGCCAGTTGGTACTAGAAATGCCCGCAGAAATTAGATACTAAGATGGGATTTTTGGAGCTGGGACTCTTGCAGGCTAAGTGGCAATGAGGAGGACTCGTCACTGGAGGAAGGTAGAACAGAGGACACCTGCCATAAGGGAACGATAGAATGATTAGATGTGTTTGTGACAACGAGGGGTAATACGCTAGCAGAAAAGAATCTATATGCTGGTACAATGGCTGATATCTGAGAAATATGGAGGTAGCCGCAGTATGGTATTTGTAGGTAACGGTTGCTAAGTTTCACTGCTGTTTTGGAAACAGTTATCAGAATGCTGACACGACGAATTGCCAGTTAACTGTAATTAATGCTGAGTCATTTCTTGTCAATCACAGGTAAAATATCCAGAAGGCCTTGTTGGTAGTAATTATAGAGGCCTTAATCTCATAGAAGCTAAGAACAAAGAAGGTTAAGAAACAGGCCCACGTCATTAACCTCTAAACCTAGGAATGCCTGCTCAGGTGGGGTCTTGGTTAAGGAAGAGAAGAATGAAAGTATATTAAAGCCTTGCATATGGAGTTTTCTCCTGAGCCTTGACATTAGCACACATCTCTCTTGATCCCCATGATTTGAAAATTATATACACTTCTCTCTTGCAGGACATGTGCTACCCGCCCTCAGGAATTTGCTCTCGGTTTCTGACCAATATACCTACAAATAATGAATTGTGTTCACAATAAACTGGGCAAAAAAGCACTGGGCCTGATAAATAGAAAAGCTAGATATTCAGAAATGTAAAACCAACACTTATCAGAGTGCAGAAACCAGCATGCATTCGCAAGGCGCTGCACTGTGAGGGTGCTGGATCCATGAGAACTTTGCATTCAGAGAAGCTGTGTTTATAAAATCAGGAACACCATCAAAAATCCACAGCTCAACATCTAAGAAAAAGGACCTAAGAAAGATGAGAGGTGACGGATACATTTCTTGGTACACAAAAAACCACCTGACAGAAGCTACTTAGGGGAAGAAGGATCTGGTTCACAGTGTCAAGGAGGGGACAGCATGGAGGTGTTTGCAACAGAAGCTGACCATGAGGCTCCTAGCTCACATCTCTTTTAGAGGAAACAAAGCCAGCAGGTCAGAAAAGGAAGGGTTTATAGCTACACTTCTGTGACAACCATCTTTGACCTTGTTCCAAAGGTCCCATGACTTCCTAGAACAGCACCATGACCTGAAGACAATTAGCTCAAACTCAGAAGCATGTGGGGTACACTCTATCTCAAACCATTGCAGAAGGAAAGAGCACCAGCGTACCCCAAAGCAGGGAGAACAGATAGTCCAGCTTGGCGGTTTGTGAAGGAGAGGAGGAAGAAATGCTTTTAGAAACTAATGCGATAGGTGGATGTTGTGAGAGATTCACAGCATGTCCAGGGTTCCAGTCAAGACCTGGTACATACACAGCTTCCAAGCAAAGCAGATTACAGCATCCACTATAGACTGTTCCATTGAATGCACTACACCAAATGTCAGTTACAAAATGTTAGTCGTCTCCAATCTGAAAATTCCAAACACAAAATGCAGTGTATATCAATTGCAGATAGCCTCTGGGTTAGGGGTAGAAGACTGGGCCTACTTCTCAGAGAACAGCAATAGTTTTAATAGTAAAAAACTGGAAAGAAATCATGGAGTAATAAGACTTCAACATATCCTGTTATGGATGACCAAGTAATACTTTATTTAGAAACCAGGCCTCACTGTAGTAGCCCAGACTAGTCTTTTTTTTATTATTATTTGATATTTTCTTTATTTACATTTCAAATGTTATCCCCTTTCCAGTTTTTCCACTCCCGGAATCCCTCTACCCCATCTCCCCTGCTCCTGCTTCTATGAGGGTGTTCCCCCCCACACCCATCCACTCCTGCCTCCTCGCCTTGGCATTCCCCTACACTGGGGAATCAAGCCTTCATAGGACTAAGGGCCTCTTCTCCCATTGGTGCCTGAAAAGGCCGTCCTCTGCTACATATGCTACATGTGAGGTTGAAGCCATGAGTCCCTCCATGTGTACTCTTTGGTTGGTGATTTAGTCTCTGGGAGTTCTGGGGGTCTGGTTGGTTGATATTGTTGTTCCTCCTATGAGGTTGCAAACCCCTTCAGCTCCTTCAGTCCTTTTTCTAACTCCTCCATTGGGGATCCTGTGCTCAGTCCAATGGTTGGCTGTGAGTATCCACCTCTGTATTTTTCAGGCTCTGGCAAAGACTCTCAGGAGACAAGTATATCAGGCTCCTGTCAGTATGTACTTCTTGGCATCCACAATAGTGTCTCCATTCAGTGACTGTATATTGGATGGATCCCCAGGTGGGACAGTCTCTGGATGGCCTTTCCTTCAGTCTCTGCTCCACACTTTGTCTCCACATTTCCTCTTGTGAATATTTTGTTCCCCCTTCTAAGAAGAACCCAAGCATCCACACTTTAGCCTTCCTTCTTCTTGAGCTTCATGTGGTCTGCGAATTGTATCTTGGTTATTCCAAGCTTTTGGGCTAATATCCACTTATCAGGGAGTGCATACCATGTGTGTTCTTTTGTGATTGGGTTACTTCACTCAGGATGATATTTTCTAGTTCCATCCATTTGCTTAAGAATTTCATGAAGTCATTGTTTTTAATAGCTGAGTAGTACTCCATTGTGTAAATGTACCACATTTTATGTATCCATTCCTCTGTTGAGGGACATCTGGGCTCTTTCCAGCTTCTGGCTATTATAAATAAGGCTGCTATGAACATAGTGGAGCATGTGTCCTTGTTATATGTTGGGACATCTTTTGGGAATATGCCCAGGAGTGGTACAGCTGGGTCCTCAGGTAATGCTATGTTCAGTTTTCTGAGGAATCACCAGACTGATTTCCAGAGTGGTTGTACCAGCTTGCAATCCCACCAACAATGGAGGAGTGTTCCTCTTTCTCCACATCCTCTCCAGCATCTCCTGTTACCTGAGTATTTTATCTTAGCCATTCTGACTGGTGTGAGGTAGAATCTCAGGGTTGTTTTTATTTGCATTTTACTGATGATTAAGGATGTTGAACATTTCTTTAGGTGCTTCTCAGCCAAGGGCAGGTAGCATTAGTATTAACCAGATGTGAGAGGCAGATGCAAAAACATAAGCAACAGAAACCAAGGCTACTTGGCATCATCAGAACCCAGCTCTCCCACCAAAAGTCCTGTATACTCCATAACACCAGAAAAGCAAGATTCAGATTTAAAATCATGTCTCATGATGATGACAGAGTACATTACGAAGGACATAACTCCCTTAAAGAAATACAGGAGAACACAAATAATCAGGTAAAAGCCCTTAAAGAGGAAACACAAAAGTTCCTTAAAGTATTACAGGAAAACACAACCAAACAGGTGAAAGAATTGAACAAAATCATCTAGGATCTAAAAATGGAAATAGAAACAATAAAGAAATCACAAAGAGAGATAACCCTGGAGATAGAAAACCTAGGAAAGAGATCAGGAGTCATAGATTCAAGCATCACCAACAGAATATTTACACGATATCTTTCCACAAATCCAGCCCTACACAGGATAATAGATAGAAAACTCCAACACAAGGAGGAAAACTACACCCGAGAAAAAATCAAGAAAGTAATCCTCTTTCAACAACCCCCCCCAAAAGATAGCCACACAAACATAATCCCACCTCTAACAACAAAAATAACAGGAAACAACAATGACTTTTCCTTAATATCTCTTAACATCAATGGACTTAATTCCCCAATAAAAAGGCATAGACTAACGGACTGAATATGTAAAGAGGACCCACCATTTTGCTGCACCTCAGTGACAAAGACAGACACTACCTCCGTGTAAAAGGCTGGAAAAAACTTTTCCAAGCAAATGGTCCTAAGAAACAAGCTGGAGTAGCCATTCTAATATAGAATAAAATGGACTTTCAATTAAAAGTTATCAAAAAAGATAAGAACACTTCATACTCTTTTACTCCAAGTAAAAAAATCTATCAAGATGAACTCTCAATTCAGTTCTCTCAAGTTCTCATCTACGCTTCAGACTAGTCTTAAATTCATGATTCTCCTACCTCAGTCTCCCAATTATGGAACAACAAGCACTAATGATATATGTGTGTGTGTGTGTGTGTGTGTGTGTGTGTGTGTGTGTGTGTGTATACGTGTACATACATATACACATACATCATATACATATACACATACACATACACATACACATACACACACACACACACATACACATACACATACACATATACATATACACATACATATACATATATACATACATCATCATATACATATACATACACATACACATACATATACATATGTATATAATATTATAAATATATTTATTATATTATATATTATTTATAACATAAATTTATAACATTATTTTATAATAATATATCATATATTATAATTTTTTAAATTAAAATATTTCTCTCTCTCTCTCTCTCTCTATATATATATATATATATATATGACAAACTTATCTGTAGTGATAAAACAAAAAGGTTAAATAACATGTACCAAGTGGACTTCTTGGGGGAGGAGTGTCTACTGAGAAGCTCAGTCTCTTGGTCTGGGTATATAGACAGGTGTGTTCCTTGGAAGAAATCACTCATAGTTGTGAACGTCCCTGGCTGGAGGCTACATGCCAGCTAAGAATAAAGTCAGGCAACCAGCAGAATCTAGGAATTATCAGCACCCACTTAAGTTGGAAAACAAGCAGTTTTATCCAGCCTGGAACCTTTGTGTGTGGGTGGCTTTGGGCATGGCCTCTGTGCGTTCTATCAGGTGTCCCCTTGGTCACGTGCACAGGTGTTCCCTAGGCTACTGGCCTTTTGGCCTTAGGGTCCTAATTGCTCTTTGAATTTGTTTACTTGTTTTAAGTAAGGCCTACTAGAGATACAGATATTGCCTCTGGCTTGTGTCTATGTCTTCTGCACCTATGCTAGTAGGTGTATTTACACGCAGTAGGAACGGAGAAATCTCTGCTAAAAGATTCAGTGCAGAAGAAGAAGGCTAAAAGACAAAGGACTTTAAGCAAGAGTGAAGCCCACTCCACGGTCGTATTTGTTCAGTGGTATTTACACTTTATAGCCCTGCACATCTGTTCTTAAACTCGTGCAGGAGCTGAAACTTCGCTCCTGCAAATATGAAGCTCTTGATCCCATAATTCCCATGTTCTGCCTCAAAACAACAGGTTTTAAACAGTACTTTTCGCAATGATAATTTCTTTGGGATGCAATTACACATTCAAGTACAGAAGAGTGAATGTAGTGAGGTGTTGAGGAGGGGAATGGATTGTAAAGACAGTAAAAATCTGAAGGAGGAAGCAGGCTGGGGCTGAGGCAGCCAGAAAACTCCACAAAAGATGAATAGAATATGAGGAGGAAGCAGGAAGTACCAAAGGTGCCATGTCCATTCCCTGTGGCTGCATCCAGAATGATCTGTCAGGATAGAGGTCAGTGGTAGAAACCCGAGGAAGAGAAACAAATGGACTTCAAGAGCTGGATATTCATGTTTCAGAACTAGTGACTTCCTGCTTCTTCTGTCCCAGGATCCATGTTCTAGAATGTTCTTTATAAATAACTTTGGTTTTTCCATTCCTGATGAGCTGACCACAGGATCTTCTGTGGAAATGATTCTATTTTCAGAGGAAGGGCATATGTATGTGTAGGTGTATGTTTGTGCTGTGTTACATGTAGTATCATAGGGATATTTTCTTCACGTCTTTACGTGGATAAGTTCGTTTCTTTTAGAAGCAGAGGGATAAATCTTCCTACTCTCAAGTGATTGTCAGAATTGTGTAAAAAGGCACAACATGGTAGACAGAGACAGTAATCAGTCCTGAGACACCAGGAAAGAAAATCTGTCCTTTGGATACTCCTGAAGACAGTGATTGTGGTGTTCTGAGTCAATGACGTCAGCCTCAATCTAGAAACAACCAAAGGAGAGAAATGAGATGTAAGAAGGAGAGACAAGTGAAAGCTCACGAGGTGTGGACACACACACAGAAACACACAACTCATATACACATACACAACACACACATACAAACATACAGTCACATACATACACACACTCACACATGTACAAATATACAGTCATATACATATACACATGTATACACAAACACATATATATATAGACACCGACACACAAAAATGTACACATACAAACATGTACATACACACACATGTACATACATACACACGCATACATATATAGATATAGACACAGACACACACAAACACACATCCAAATACAAATATGCATAGAGGCACACATGCATGCATGTACACAGACACACGTGTATAGTCATGAACGTGCACAGATAGGCACACACAACATGCTTGCAAGCACACACACACACACACACACAAGAATGCAAGCCAATTTTACTGACAGATTTCAAAAAGAGTGAAAACAGAGTGGTTATCATTTAAAAGTATGCTATGGCACAAAGCTGTAAGCTAATTGTCTCTTGAGACAGGGCAGACCCGGCAGTGCCACCCTCATTTCTCATGGCAACTAGTTGATCTGGTCCTCGGGCTTGCCACAGTCTGACTTAGCCTTTGTCATGCAATTGTTTTTCCCCATGGTCCCTGTGAGGATTTCAACTTGATCCTTATTTAATGAGAGACTGGGGTCAAAGAGCAGCTGAGAGGATGTGTAACATATGATACCAAGTAGCCAAAAGCTATGCTTTGTATTGTATGTCCACCAGGGAAGATTTATTATGCAATCACATGTCAAAACGTGAGGAAAATCCACACTGGAATCGTGCATCTGCAGAGTAATTAAGACATACACTTAAAGAATCAAATTGGTGGCCGCCTTCTGAGTGGCTGTAGAGATCAAAGAATAATAACAAACAGAGGCTTTCTGCAGGGCACAAGTGGCTTACAAACACGCAAAGGGTAAGAGCAAATTCAGAAGAGGGACATGTTTAAACACTAGCATGTAATATAGCAACTGCCATGCTGGGGACCAGAGGTGTCCTGGCAATGTTCTTAGAGTCGTCTTTAGTATCTAGGGATAGGAAGCAGGAGTGACCAGAACAGTCACCCACATTGGTAATGACCCCAAGCCACATCCAAAGTGTTCTTGACTTTCTGTAGACCCACTTTTAACAGAACTGAAGCATTTCTCCAGATGGTGGGGCAGTAAGGAAAACAACAGATTGAAAAAAAGGAAAAAGCAGGCAAAAGGGGCCTTGTCAATCAAAGCAGGATAGAAGTCCAGCAGAGATATGTCAGCCCTTGGGAATGGGAGGAGCTTCCCAATCAATATTCAGGCTAGATAGATTTACCTCCTCAGTGGGCCTGGGCTTCTTAGATGCTAACGTTTTGTGTCATGATTACAAGAGCTCATGCAAACATAGGAAGAGTGTGTCTTTGGAACCTGTGAAAAGGTGAGACCTCCTCCCATTGGTGAAAAGGAGCAGAGATGAAATTGGTGGGTAGGAAGAATGAAGCCAAGGAGAGAGACTTCCTTCTCTGAGCGTGAGGTCTGCCAGTCTTGTCTTTGTAGTAATTTTCTTTGTAAGCTTGTGTAATGACATCCTGGTTATTAAGGTTCAGACACAAGGATACCTGAGTGAGTGGTGTGAAGTCAAAATGGCCCAGAGATGAACTTAGTATTCTGGCTATTCGTACATGCATTAGTCCATGTGTTTTCATCCAACAGATGAAACTTCAGTTTCTTTCCAAGTTTGCTTTCCTCGGATTCAGCCCTGATATGGGGAAAATAGGCAGGCTGACAAGGATGAGGATTCTTGAAAGATGGATGACTCCCCTTTCCCCTTCAAAAACAAATATACTTTAAAAATGGATGCCCCAGGACAGAGGGTCTCAACTGTGACTTACATCAGAGTCACTTGGGTACTGACCTGACGCCTTCTTCCTGCAATTAACACACTCTGGAGCTGGTACTCCTCGTGGGGATGATTAAAAAAATGCTTCTGGTGATTTTAACATGCAGTCAGCATGAGAGGGAGACAAGCTTTGAGGCTTTGGTGTTCCCTGAGTCCTGGTGATGTCATAGGGGTCAGATAGCACACTTCTCCAGAAACACCATGAAAGCATAAAATGGAACTTTGAGGAGACAGCCCTGGGTCCCTCCTTCTTTTTTCAACTTTTGTTGCCTGTTTCTTCTCCTCCTTTGGTTCTCCTAGGCAACACCCATCCACTCTTCTTGTGTCAGTATCATGGAGCTTTTTTGCCTACCCAAACCTTCTCTGACATTCAGAGAACTCTGGCCACACCCAGGCCGTTCCTAGTCAATCAGAATATTCACCCAGAGTAAGTGGGAAACAGGGGCACACTGGTCCCTAACTAAGGATCAGCAACTTTTCTGGGTCCCTGGGAATCCTACAGGAGCCTCTGCCAGCCTATGCTTCTGTCTGTTGCTTGGTCCTGAACGTCAACAGACAATAGGGACCTACCAGTAGGAGACGAATGCAGCCTGCAGGTGCCCAGGGCCATTTGAGGAGCCATATTCAAGATGAGAGTCACAGGTAAGCTCTCTGGTTATACAAACACTAAGCTGCTTTTGTTCCTTCAGCAAATGTGCCTTGCCCTCTGTCACAGTCCTATATCTTGGTGGAACTGATGCTTCTGTTTTGAGAAATATCAATAAGTTTTTGTTGTGGGCAGCCATGGTTGCACTGAAAAGAGATGTTAAGGGATCCCTCTAAGGGAAGATCTTGGCTGATGCACCCCCACAGCCAGGTATAGTGGGGTGTGGACTCCACTTTGGGAAAGGAGTGTGAAACTTAAATGGAATCATTTCTGTCAACTGTGCAAGTAAAATGCAAGCCAAGGTTATAAACTGTTCTTGTACAGGAGTACCTGATAGTAACTCTCACAAAAGGCTGCTGATAGCACAGCTGCACACAAGGCCCTGTGCCACCTCAGATGACAAAGGATACTGTATCGAGACACCACTACAGACACTACCTACTCAGCATCAGGTGATCATTGCTACTGTTAGAATCCTGTGGCCAAAGTTCATTGTATCAAATTACCTGATGCAATGTGTCTCACTGTCTTTAAAACTGACTTTTGTCTCAGCTTCTTTGAATATACCCAATGCCATATCTAAACATATGATTACTCCCACTGCTGTCCTCTCCGAGCCCCAAATAAATACCAGTATGCTTTGGGGATTCTCATTTTGTTTTTCCCTTTAAGTCATCAGTTTTGGTTTTGTATTTCCTTCCATCTTCCTGGAAACAGTACTGACAGCCAACTTGAGGGTCGTCCAAGTGGGGTCCTCCTGAATACAGGCAGCCTCTCATGGGGGCACACTGAGAGCACTGTAAGAGTGCCGCAAAACGGGTTGCTTTGACTTAGTTTCTTTGTTGAGAACCAACTGAAGCTTGCTCTCCCCTCATGGTCCAGTGTCTGAGAGGATGATGTACAGAAGAGGAGTTTTCAGCCTCTGATAATGGCTAAACTGAGTAGGAAGCAATATCGTGTTAGACTCTGCGGTCTGTTAGGAGGTTATAACTAACAGGTATCGGGGAAACTTTTTGAGAACACACACTTTTTTGTGTGTGTATTCATACATATCATATTTTATAGTCTAGAAATGCTATAATGAATAGTGTAAGTGATATATAAGTGATTTTATTTGTGTCGTGGCTGTCAGAGGGTATTCTTGGTGTTTTGTTCATTTCATGCATGTAAAAATCAAGGTAAAGGGACTTAAAGACTTTGCTCATAGTTACAGCCATAGAGCTCCAGAGGTGGGGTTCCAACTCTAGAATCTAGGTTCCAGGGATGGTAGAACATGGCATCCTAACCTGCACAAAGCCCTGTGCTCAATACAGAATGGGATTCTCCATTTGGTGCAAGGTGAACAAGGATGCAGGACATGGGATGATAGATGGAAGCTGCTGGCAGGTGGCTTTCTCACACGTAAGTGCATATAGCCACCCTTCTCCTCCTGGATGGAATGTTTGCTCCATCGGACTTGGGCTTGGCGATATAAGCATGTATTGATTTAGGGCTGTCTCAGGAGGCAAAGAGCCCAATAACTCAGGAATCAAGCTTTATGGCCATATTGCCAACTTCAAGCATAGCACCCCTTCATCGAATCCTCAAAAGGTGCTTTGCTGATAGAAGAAAATGTTTAGCGGCAGTTTCTCTTTTAACGGAATATGAAAGCAGCCCTTGATTCCCTGGGCGTTTGCATGTCTAACTAGAGCTCCAAATCACAACCCAATTAGCACCACTCAATCCAAAATGGAAGCTTTCCTCTCTCAGGGAATGGAAAGCCATTAGAGAGGCTTCCTGTCCAAGGCCCCTCATTTGCTCTACAGTGATTTCAGTTTGTTCAACTTCTGTCTCCTGGTTCCAAACAAGCCCCCAGGAACAAAGAGAATATAATCTCGCTTCTGGCCACACCTCACATTCTGTTCCTTTATCCTACTTCTCCATGAAGCTGAAAACTGCTAAAGCATTTCAATGTGGCTGCTCTCTCCTGTGGTTGGAGACCAGCCCTAAAATTTCAAAGACACCTCCTTTGTTCAAGATTTAAGGAAACAATCACCACATAGCAAATATTGATATGACTTCTAATGGCCATTTACCTGATTAATATCCTTTCATGCTACGAGGCAGCATAAGACACAGCACTTAAATGAAAGCCAGCTACAAAGCGTGGACCAGGTGTGTTACTAAGAAACAATCTTTTGTGTGATTTAATTAGTCAAAGCTTTGGCTGGAGCAATTATAGACAACCTTGGAGAAGTGGCAGCAGTGTGGAGCCCTTTTCTATAAATTGGTTTTTTAAAAGAGAGACATCATGGTTTAATAATTGCACATCTTGAGTGAAATGAGGAGCCCACTTTTAATTGGGAGCACAGAGGGAAGAAAGGAGTGTGCTAATCACAACGCCTCGATCTTCCATGTCCTCTTCATTTTTCTTGGGGAAAAATATAAACAACTTCCAGTTATTTCTGGAATTCGATAGTGATTGTTCCTGTTCTGTTTCCTGTTCCCTTGAACTCCTCACTCGGTAGTGTTTTTGAATCTGGCATTCCCGTTAGTGTAGCAACTCGGGAGAAAATGGAATAATTCACCCGGTTAGGCTAAATAAAAGTTCCTTTATTGCCTCATGACATATGAAAGAATTGGCATTGAGATGCTTTGATGGGGCTTTTTTTTTCTTTTTTTAATCCTCATGGTTTAATGATGTGTCAACCCGCCACCAAAAGATTGACTGGCATAGTGCTTATTACTTAAGATAAAGATAGATTTCTTGTGTGATGCGGGGGCTTTGCAATAGATAGGGTCTTATCAGGGAAGTCTGCCTAACCAGGTAGGATCTGGCTTCTACATTTCCGTGCTCTACATGTCCACTTAAATTCAAAGACAAGCACTCACCATAGAGGAAAATAAAGACTCCAGATCCAAACGGGAAACTTCTTCTCTCTCAGGCTCCTTTGATGTCAGTTTGTTGTTGTTTTGTTGGTGGTGGTGGTCTTTTGTTTTGTTTTCCTGGTGTGAGTAGACTTAACTTGTACGTACTCAGATTTCCTTAAAATGTGAGGAACTGGACATTATATATTTTCATTGTGTCTGTTATCTGGGGTCACTGGGTGAGCTAGGTAGGATCACTGGATCTCCTTTTGTGCTATACAGATATCTTAATGTATACAATGATTCTATTTAGAGTTCAGGAGCTCCACCTGGCACTGAGGTTTGGGTATCTTGGGCCAATGATGAGATACAGAGAAAGGATATTGGTTGTAGTCCTCAGTTGCACTGAGGTTGTGTTAGCAATAAAACGATTGGCACCCAGCCCCATGGTCGGTCTTGTTTGTGTACTACAACGGCCTGGCTGAATGATTTCCCTGTCTGTCCCACAGACCCTAAACTGTTTCCTTTCTAGTTCCTCAGAACTGGTCCTCATGTGATGCCAGACAGGATTCTGACCAACAGTCATCGCTCATGTAGCCTCTTATTAAAAATGACCCTAGAGGCATCCACTTCAGCGTTTCTCGGTGCGGTGCCTGTCTTTTTTTTTTTTTTTTTTTGGTTTTTCAAGATAGGGTTTCTCTGTGTAGCCCTGGCCGTCCTGGAACTCACTCTGTAGACCAGGCTGGCCTTGAACTCAGAAATTCGCCTGTCTCTGCCTCCCAAGTGCTGGGATTAAAGGCGTGTGCCACCACCGCCCGCCCAGCGGTGCCTGTCTTAATTAGGATTCCTATTGCTGTGATGACCAAAGGAAAAGCTTTAGATCACTCACAGGTCCATCAACAGTGTATCCTCCAAAGCAATGAGAGTGGGAACTTAAGCAGGGCATAAAGGAAGGAGCTCATGCAGCTGCTTACTGGCTTGTCTCCCATGGCTTATTTAGTCTGGTTTCTTACAGAACCAGGGGAGGCCCCACTCACGATGGGCTGACCCCTTCCCATCAATCCCTAATTAAGAAAATGGTCTACAGGCTTGCGTATAGACTGATCTTGCGAAGGCATTTTTTAAACTGAGTTTTCTTCCTTTTAGATGACATTAGTTTGGGTAAAGTTGACAGAAAACTATCCAGAGCAGTGTTCAAGTGGCTCGGGCTATGTACTTGAATAAGAGGGCATGAGTCTACCTCAGCACAATGAGGGGGTCTTCCCAAGGCTGGAACTAGAATTCCAGATGCAGTTTGAGGCCATCTGGAAAGAGCATGGAAGGCTTCCTTAGCTTTAAATTATGGATTGTGAAATGGATTCATGGCTAAGTCTCTGACTGCAAAGCCATATGCTCTGAGCTCTTTTTGTAGCGAAAATACATATGCTTTGCACATATAATTTTTTTCTTCTTATGTGTAACTCTTTAATTTAAAAAAAAAAAAACATGTGAATTTGTTTTTCTAAAAATCTTTTGAACGGCAAAGACAAGGCAGATGATGACACAAGATGATACTCAAATACCCAACAACAGTGTGCCCATGCACCGGGGAATCAGATGGATGCCAGCTCCCAACAGTAAGTGCCTTCGAATGGGCTGCTCCAGTTTAGTGTGTACTCCACAAATGGCCCCTTCGATCACCCATCCCTGACCCTCATTCCTTTTGTTCCCTTTCTCTTTGTTCTTGGTTTGATATATCATTTTTTAGAGGTTAGATACTTTCATGTAGACACCTAGTGGATTTAGAGTACCTGATGTCAGTATTTTACTAAACAGTATTGTCATACAATGCATGATTTAGGCACTCGTTTCTTTTTAGCAGATTCTTTGGTACCAATGGATAAGGCTACCTCATTCCTTTTAGTTACTGTGTAAGACACATAGGATAGATGCCTTTAAGAACCCCAAGTGCTTTTTTATTTAATGAATGCAGATGTTGATAAAAAAAAAAAATCATGTATTTTAAACGGCACTATATTAACTATCTTAACACAGGAAAGCAAAAAGAATAGCAGTTATCATTACTTTCATGGTGATTTAGACATGTTCTTTGTTAAAACAGACTGGCAGGAAATGAACAGGCATTGTGTAGATTGACATACTAGCCTGCTTGGACATAAGAGTTTTTGGAAGGTTCCGAAATAGCAAACTTGGAAAGAGAGAAAACTATTGCCTTTTTTTTTGGGGGGGGGGGGAGATAAAACACAGGGAGACATTCCCTGGTAGATTGAGGAATTGAACTGTGTGATTCTTCATTTGTTTAAATGAGTAAAGCAAAAAATACCAGGAACAAAAGCAGAAGATAGTGTCTCGCAGTTGATGTGGTGATTGTCTGGTTAGATCTGTGACCTCTAACAATTGTTCTCGAATCAGACTAAATCACCAAGCATTTATATCGATATCAACAACCTCTGGGGAGGGCAAGGGCTTTTCTGAAATAAACTTCAGATTTAATCTTCTCTGAAAAAAAAACCCTAAACATAGAATATAGATCAAGCAAATTAAGATTACTTTATTGAAACTTAAACAAGCGATCCCCTGAGGACCCAGTTCAGCAAACAGCAGCTGCTGCTCTTTGGGTTCCTCCCCTTCCCAGCCTGTGACTGACCTTTAGGTCCCAGGGGTCACCCATTCAGATGTACCTCCCCTGACCCATCCTGCCCGTGAGTGGCAGGCAATGGAGGAGCAGCTGTTTCAAAGGCAGTAGACCCAAATGCCAAGGCCAGGATTCCAGGCTCCTTCCCAGCCCCACCCAAACAACAGGGCTGATTAGGGGCCTTTGTCTCCCATTTCACTACCGTGGTTTGTATAGACTCCAGGAACTCTATTAGTTAGGTTGGGAGAAGGATTTTCTGTGCACTTTTTATCAAGGAAAATTTCTCCAGACTAACAGCTAGCCTCCCCTCACCCCCTTTTTTGTTATCCTGCATACTAGCCAACATTTACTGACCATTTATTATGTGTCAGGCAGTTTATTGAGTGGACTGTTGAATTACCATTGAGACATATAATGATATTATACCCATTTTACTAACAAAGAAACTCAAAGTGGTTAAAAAGTATCCATCACGCAGCTAATCATGCCTTGCTCTGTATCCCAAAGGCTCACTCTCATATTTAGTTGGAGGAGTAGATACCTAGGCTTCGGTGACACAGGGACACCTGCATCATCTCACACCAGGAGTTGCCAGATGTAATGACTGCCCTCTGAAACAGTTGCTTAGAGCATGAAAACAATCCCGTCAGGACCAAGGGATGTGCTCAGGCATGCTGAGGGTTTTCCAAATCCTGGAAGTTGGAATGTAACAAGCTGAGTATACAACGGTGGTCCCACAGAGAGACAGCTCAATTACCAAGTTCCTGCCACCTAATGGTGTTGTAGTGGTAAGAACTTTGTAACATAGTACAACACCTTACTCCGTTGAGTACAGGGCTGCTGCTGTAGAGTAACCTCTCCTCTGCTGTTGTGTATCAGTAGAACACATCTGGCTGTGTATAATATGCACTGGCCCGTAAATAACTCTGCTACTGGCTTAAATACTTACCATACTATGCTTTTAATCATCACTTTAGTATACCTTCCTGCTCATTAAGAAAAAAAGCAAAACAGTATGTTGTGTCACCCTAGGCATTGCTTCATACATGCCATACTTACTGGGCCTCTTAGACACGACAGGAGACCACACGGAGTAACTGCGCTGTATTGGTTAGGTTTGTATAAGGTATGCTTGATGACGTCAGCGCAACAAAATTGTCCAGTTACCAGTTCCTCAGAAAGCATCTCAATCGTTAAACAGCGCACACAATACCTATTGAGCACTGTGGAAGGTTCTACTTGACGGGATCCGGTTATCACATGGATTCATAAACAGTCATCCTATGGAAGCAATCTGTTATTTCTCTCATCTTATAGATGAGGAACCAGAGGCCTAGAGAGATTCCGAGTCTCCCGGAGTCTCCGAGGGAAGGCGATTTCACAACTGGGAGTGAGATTTTTAATCTTTCCTTATGTGATATGCTCTGCTGTATGAATCACATATTATTCTATCATGTTCTATCTTATTGATCCGTCAGTGGTGATGTTCGTGTTTGCTCTTGCTACACATAGATGATATATTGTCTGCTGGTTTCCCAGTCTCATAGCCTATAAATTGTAAGTAACTAACTAAATCTAGCTCACGCTCAGAGAAAGGGTACTTTACTTGGGACAGTGTCTCACTTGTCTCCATGTATTTACCTATTCAAGTTGTTACTTACTGTATTGACTCAAGTATATGTGCCATACACTCCGTGGTACAGTAGAATCTATCTGACTTTGGTGCGTAAGTTGCTCAGACATGGACATTGGGAGTCCTTTGGGATTGGTTCTTTTGTTGTTTGGACACAGTTTCTCCGATATTGTGTTTTGGACACCCCTTAACTTCTGAGAATGCATGGTGGCCAAAAATATCTTGTGATTTCTGTGCCCAATCCCTAAAATCAACTGGTTCTCCAGGAGCCCTTTCAACGAATAATAGTGTCTAGAAACCAAGGTCTGGAATCGGGGTGTACTCATTGTTATCTGGATTGCCCCTGCTTGTAACATATTCTGAGTGGGCCAAGCTAGAAGATCACATATATGTCTACATATATATGTATTATATGTAATCATAGATAATACATCAATGTATATGCTATATAAGTCTACCCTAATCACTGTCTAGACACATGTCTGTAACTA
Source organism: Rhabdomys pumilio (assembly GCA_030674055.1). Classification (NCBI taxonomy): domain Eukaryota; kingdom Metazoa; phylum Chordata; class Mammalia; order Rodentia; family Muridae; genus Rhabdomys; species Rhabdomys pumilio. The sequence continues at coordinate 16,108,527 of JANHMN010000018.1, read as the reverse complement.
TTACTACATCTACCTCATTTGGGAGTTTAATCTGTCACCTCTGGTGCCAATTCAGCCCCACAGCTTTCTTCCTATTTTTATTTGTAAACATTATCTTTTCAGAGACTGAAAAAAATCTTTCTCTCATGACTCACCTTCTTATTCTCCTTGTTCCCCTTTAAAGTGCACATAGATGCAGATTTGTAAGTCTAGGCTCACAAGAGCAATACGTTACCAAAGAGAGTGCAATGATTATACGCAATGTTTTTTGTCTTTAGCATAAAGCTTGCCTTCAAAATACCACTCTCCCTGGTTCCTCAGCTCAACCGTATGCTCTCCTTAGGAGTAAATAAGCTGAGCTGAGGAGACACACCAAAGTTGGCATGGGTGCTGCTCACTGATGTTTTCAGTTCTCTTCTCTAAGCAGCATGGAAGAATTGAATTTCCCTGCCCTCGTCTAAGTCAGATAAGAACGTGTTACCTGCTTTGCCCATGCAATGGAATAGAGGACGGCCATTGTTGCTTCTAGGAAGGAGTTGATCGCTTGTTATTAGAGTCTCTGAACCTCTCTTCTCGTCCTTCCGATTATGGATGGGTCCTCTACTGTGAAATTACACCTTTTTTCCAAATGGAAGATAGCAGCCCTAGAGGACGTTTAAGAGACTCATAATGGACCTTACATGGAATTATACATTTGTTGATTTAAATACCTAATGTTTTAGAGTTATTAAGGCAGAATCATTATGGTTTTAGCCAATATATAAATAAACACAAGTAAGGACAATAAAACACGAGAAATAACTCCAATGGGTTCTGTGGGAGAAATTAGGAATATGGAGATAGGCTTTGAATTACGGTTTTAAAGCGATCTCTGGTCAGTAATTCTTTTGGAGATCTAATGAATATAACTACTCTCATCAAATTACCTGACAGAAGCAACTTGAGAGGGGGGAGAGGGAGGAAGGGAGGAGGGAGGGAGGGAGGGAGGGAGAGAGGTAGGGAGGGAGACAGAGAGAGAAGATTTATTTTTGACTAATGGTTTGAGGGGATACCATCAACATGGTGGGCAAAAACCTGGCAGCCGGTAGCTAGGCCCCTGATGCTGGGATCTTATGGTGGTTAGTTACAGTCAGGAGTAGAAAACTCTACCAGAAGTATGGCCAGCTTAGAGCCCTCAAAGTCTACCTAATCACTACATTTCTCAAAGGTTCCAGAACTTCTGGTAAGAGCTCCATTTTGATTGGTTTTGTGGATTTCCAGAAATCTGTCTAGGTCATATGTCTTGTCTCTAGCAGGCCTGTCACTCAGCCAGCAGCTGCCATCAGTTGGTATTGGGCTCTAAGTCAGATTGCTATCCTGAACCCCTCCGATTCAAGGGGATCAGGGTGAAGAGGGAGGCAGGTGAAATGATTCATAGGGAAGTTCCTGCTACTGCCAAACCTTAAAGGAAATGCTATGGAAATATGGAGCCAAATTTGAGATGGGTCATTTGAGCCAGGAGTCGAAGAATTCTTTAAGCTCAAGGCAATCCTGCTTTGGGTCCCATTTTTAAATATGGTCTCCATGGCAATGTTGGTACCACTAAAGTGTTATTCTCTCTCTCTCTCTCTCTCTCTCTCTCTCTCTCTCTCTCTCTCTCT
>JANHMN010000018.1:16053259-16106898 GCA_030674055.1 Rhabdomys pumilio | reverse complement strand
TCTCTCTCTCTCTCTCTCTCTCTCTCTCTCTCTCTCTCTCTCTCTCTCTCTCCAGCAAGGCAGGATGGACTCATAAGCCTGATAAAGGTCGAACATGGATTCCATGATTCCAAGAATGGCAAGAATTCAAAATCTTCAACACTCAGCAAGTGGTGGATACAGGGAGTCAAGTAGTCTGAGGTGAACTAAATGCAGAGCATGTGGCCATCTCAAATGGACACTGTGCACTGTCTTCAGCAACTGCCTCCATGAGGGATTGTGGGTAATGTTGCATCATTCCAGTTTGCAAGAGGAAATGTCTGTATTGTGGGTCTTGGTGAACTATTCTGAATTTTTCAGAAACAAATCAGCGTTGTTGACACCCTGAGACACCACATGCAGTGAAGGTTCTGGAGAACAGGTTTACCCAGAGGAAAAGATGTTTGGTGGTAATCCACACATGTGTATACAGAGGGCTGGTGAGACAGAATCAGTCCATACCCAAGGGTCCACCATTTGCCAAGATCCATCTTATTTTCTATGTTATAAACAACCTTTTCTGCAGGCTAGTGAGAACCATTCACAAGACACACCTTGTTCTCAGGAGCAAACCCTCTTCCCTGCACATGAAGCCCTCGTTCCCCAATGGGATGAGGAAGCTCTTAATGGTGGGCATTTTGAGTTCTAGCTGCCGGATACTTTTAAGCAGATACTATTCCCCTGTTCCTGTTTTTATGAACAACAGCATCCATCGGCTTTTCAGGAGGCCATGCCAATCTGGTCACATAATTCTTAACTCAAAAACAGAGGAGAAATAGAAGCATGGTGAAACTAGCTATCACAAACGCCCTGTGCACGGCACATATGACACCACAAATTTAGAGAGGAGTGAAGAGCCAAGCTACCATTAGCAGCCCTGATACATGGCTCTAGTTTGTTTCACACACACGCTTCACACTCCAGGAGCCTCTCCTTGTTGGGGTTTTCTGTTTCTCTCTCTCTCTCTTCCTTGGATTGTACAGATCTGGGTGAGGGTAACAGCATTGTTTCAGTTTTTCTCTCAACAGCAAGTTACACCACTCCTCCAGGCTTCGGAGAGCTGTAGTCAAGTGAAATCATCAGAACAAGATGGTAAAGTCCAAGGCTCATTCTGCCCCATGGGAAAGAAAAGACTCTCTGGACCAAAGGGCAGCGCTGTGGGCCTAGAGCCTCCTCGGGGTGTTGAGAATGATTCGAGAATCAGGAGGTTTCCACTGACCCAGTGAGCCTCAACTTTGTGCTCTGGAAGTTCTCCAGAGAGCTTGAGTCTCGGGTTTTCAATGGGAGCAAGGCCCCTGCAGAGCTTTAAATGGTCAAAGGCAAATCTGGCAGCAGAGTCAAAGAAGACATGTAGGTGTGAGATGGATAGATATCTCAACTGAAGACAGAGCAGAAATGCAACCAGACCAAGGGGAGATTGTAGCAGAGTCAGGGCAGGAACCTGCAGTGTCACAATGTACAGTCAAGTTCCACACACTTCCTTCCACCAGCATGCTATTGACCTTGGTCCTGTGAGAGCACATGGTGTTCTGCCGTGAAGGACTGGTTGGGTGGATTGTAGGTGTGTGCAGGCTAACACTACATTGACTCATCTAATAAGTATGGATCATGAGTCCTTGGTGCAGCAGTAAAAAAACAGGTGCATGGGCTGTACACACACACATATACATATGTACACATAGAAACAAGCATGCATACATATATATGCATGTATGCACTGGACAAATACACAAGCATACACCTAGACACACAGATACATATATACATATGTATATACACAGCACACACTGACACACATACATGTGCATACATGTACATATGCATAAACACATACAAGTGAACACACATGCATGCTCACATGCACATTTGTACACACATACACTGAACAAACACATAGGTACACACATATATGCACAGGTGCATACACATATAGACATATATACAAATACGTACATACATGTATACAAACATACACAAACACATATACACATGTGTCTACATCTATACCTGTATAAACATGCACAAACACATATACACATGTAGACACATATATACATGTAAACAAACATGAACAAACACATGTACACACACTGTGAGTTTATGCTAATTTTATGTGTCATCTGGGGGAAGAGAAGATCCGAGAGTCAAATGTCTGTGAAGATGGTTCACTTGAATTTGAACATTTAGTACAGGAGTGTTCTAAACAGTGTGGTTTGCATCCTCCAATTTGTCAGATTCCAAAAGGACAAAAAGGCAAAGGAAGGCTGAATTCTCTTCTGATCTGGAAGCTGAGGCTTCTAGCTTCAGACATTCAATGTCTTGTGTTTCTGGACTTTGGACTGTAGGGCTACACCGTCAGTTTTCTTACCCCAGTGCCATCCAACCCTGGTTTGCAGTTGTTTGTTTAACACAGAGTCATAAGAAACTGATGTATGTGAATATCAGACCAAATGAACTTCAAAACATAAACACACACACAAAAAAAGGCATTCCATGATCTTTTGGCAACTTTTTCGAGAAGTCACAGTAATCTGAAACGTCTATGCTAATAGTGGATAAAAGTGCCACCACAAGACCAGAGAGAACAAAGAGAAACTGAACAATTCACAACCAGAGCTGGAAACCTCAAGACTGCCTTCTCAGCGAACAGAAGACAACACAAGTCTGAATACAGGATATTCTCTCTAAGGACACAGGGCCAAGTGACCGTGGACACCAGCCCCACAAGCCAGAAACAAAAATAAGTCCTCCCTTCAGTTGTTTCTGTCACTGTTGTGATTTGTCACAGCCATGAGCACAGTAACTAGTAGAAGCATAAGAACAACAAATGTGGGGCTGCAGTCCTGGCTCAGTGGGGCTGGCCATGCAGGCTGGCCATGCAGACCTGAGGCCCTGAGGTTGAGTCCCAGAATCCACACAAGAAGCCAGTGTTGGAGCACACATTTGTAACCCTAGCATTCCTATAGCAAGGTAAAAGACAGAGACAGAAGTGACTGGAAGTTTGAGGGCCAGCTTGCCAGAAGTACACAGTCTGGCAGAAACAAGAGAGACATAGCCTCAATAAATATGGTAGGGCCAATTCCTTAAAGTTGTTTTCTTGACCTGCATAGGTTTATCATGGGGCCTATACTTACATGCACACACATACAAATGCATACCACATAGATGTGAGCACACACACACACACACACAGACACACACACACACACACACACACACACACACACACACACACACACGCCTCAACTACCACCACCACCACAAACTCAAATTTCAATATGTTTCTAGAAATAAAATGAATGAAAACATTCCTACATTTAAATCTATAAATTACTATGAGGAAAATGAAGACTTAAATGAAAAACGGTTTATTTTGCTGGTGTAGGAAGACTCAACATTGTAAAGATAGTAAATTAATCAATAAAGATTGAATATAATTCCAATCACAAATCTGTCACGCTTTTTTGATAGGGATAGATAAGCTGTTACTAAAATTTACACACAAATGTAAAAAAAAAAAAAATACCCAGATAGTCAAAAATCACTCTGAGAAGAATCGATTTGGAAGATTTATTCCACTTTATTTTAAGACTTACTATAATTCTATAGTAGCCAATACAGCACAGTAGTTACTGACAAAGAGAGAGATAAGTAGTTCAATCAAATAAGAAAGAAGGTTCCAGAAAAGACAGCACAGTCAACTGATTTTTGAAGCAAACCCCAGTCAGTTTAAAGGTGCTGGGAACACCTTTTCAACAAATGGTATTAAATAGCTGCCTGTCAATACAGGTTGATAACTGACCTTCGATGCATGGTTCCCGCCATGTGCAAAATTTTATCGCAAGCAGAGCAACATGCAAAAACTGAGCTGCGAAAGTTTCAGGTAGAGAGTGACGATTTGGTGACCTGGCCGGACAGGAAAAGACATTTTTAGACCAAACATCAAATGCAAACTATAAAGAAATGAATAAGCATGGTGTCATCCAAACTGTAAAATCTCACTTCGAATAGTTGCCATGGCAGAACTGAGAATGCTCAACCGTAGACTGAAGTAAAGACCCACAGTGGTTTGTGAAGGAATTCCATGGGTAACAGTGTGCTCGTATACAGAATGTGTGATGTCCAGGAAGGAAATGGAAAACACAGAGATAAACGACCCAGTATCTAACAGACAAAGACTAGACAGGCCTTCAGAGGATGTATGAATGCTACTAAGCACATGAACAGATGTTCAACACTGTAAACCTGTTGGCAAGTTTATATGAAAACGTAAGAAACTACTGTGTGCTCACTAAAAATTTACACAATTGGAAATAGCCGGTCTTAGCGAGCGCGCTGTGGCACAGCGCTTGGGCGTCCACCTGCAGAGGGCGGATGCGCCCCTTCTGTCTGTTGTGGAGTCTGATGGGAAAAAAAAATAGCCAGTCTTGAAGGATACAGAACAACTAAGCTGTTCATGTATTTGATAGGTAAAAATATAAAATTATAAAACAATCTGATGGTATATACACTGTTGAGTATATAACAACCCCTATGGTTCAGCAATTATACTTTTGCCTATTTACCACAAAGATGATGTGTGTGTGTGTGTGTGTGTGTGTGTGTGTGTGTGTGTGTGTGTAGTGTAGTGTATGGATCCATTTACATGGTGTTACAGGACAGACAACATAGTGGGCAAGGCCACAAATCATACTAGTATTTGCTTCTGATAGAAAGATGGGTAAAATTGTTTAAGGACAAACAAAGGGGATTTCCTGAGGAGATGGCATTTCCCTACACCTTCAGTGATGATAGACACTTACCTAAGTGTTTCTCTAAATGAGTGGTTCTCAACCTCCCTAATGCTCTGACCCTTTAATACAGTTCCTCACATTGTGGTGACCCCCAACCATACAGTTATTTTTGGTGCTACTTTATAGCTGTAATTTTGATACTGTTATGAAAAGTGGTATAGATTTTATTTTTTTGAAGATAGAGAGTTGCCGAAAGGGTCATGATCCACGGGTTAAGAACTATTGCCTTGACTGTTCACAGAAGAGCTCTGCAGTGACATCTGAGAATGCAGTGTATAGATATCCATGATGTGGCGGGCTCTGTACTCAGCCCTGGGATGCAAACATTGTTTTGTGGAGTTCAGAGATGAGAGGAGGAGAAAGGCATCAGAGGGGGGAAAATCATTCACTCAAGAAGTTGAAAACATGAGAAAGTTAAAAGGTAGAACAGAGAGATAGATTTGGCTCTGAAATTAAGCATTCTTACCTCTGTTGCCAAGGACTAGAGTTCTGTTCCCAGCACCCACATGGGGTGGCTTAAAACAGCTTGTAACTCCTCTAGGAGTTCTGATGCCCCCTTCTGGCCTTCCTGGGCCACTTGCACTCACATGCAGACACACACACACACACACACACACACACACACACACACACACGCATTCGCACACATACATGCACAAGCACATGTACACACATAGAAAAAAATAAAAAGTTAAAACTAAGAAGAGAATTAAAAAATAATGAATTTAAACAATAATTCTTAAACTTGAGCATGTAAAAACCTAGTGCATGCTCCATTTCAATTCATCTTGGTTCTTGTCTGGGCAACTATGAAGTTCTATTTCCACCCATACTGGAGCCACCTCCGCTTGCTGGTCATCTTAGACCCAGGCTGTTCTAACATACCTGAATAATTACAAGAGTCTTTTGGTTTTCATAACTGATTGTAATCAGTTGCAGGCATGTCTCAAAGAGCAAAGATATGCTGCTATTGGCTTCATAAGGAAATCTGAGAAATACTGTGAAAATACCTTTGGGTGTAATGCCATCTCTTTGAGGGTGCCTAGGAGCAGAGGCCTCTCCTCTAAAGGGTTTCTCCTGATTTTGTTTATTTTCACTCACTTCCATTCATCTCCTCTAAGATGCCAAGGCTCCCTTGTCCCTGGGACTGTACTGTTTTCAAAGGCACTTTTGCTTTCCAGTCTACAAAGGTTGATAAGGTAAGGAAAAACAAAAATCATGGAACTGAAGTGTGAGAAAAAGGCAGATAGTAGTATGTGTGTCAAACACATTTCAGTTAATCGTTCTGCTCAAGTTTATATACTGGTCTAATGGAGGAGGCTGGGTAACAGCTTTGAAGAACCCATGACTGAACTGGAATTTGAAAGAAGAGTCAAGGAAGTGGGAAAAGAGGAAAATTCCCAGAACACACAAAAGACATGTTTCATTAAGGGATGGAAAGGAGGCCACTGTGGTACTGTGATTGTTGGTCACAGCCAAATGATACAAGACAAGGACAGACAGGCAGGCAGCAGCCTTCCAAAGGCTAATATTTGTCTTAGAATAAGTGGGAACCCCTTTGGCTCCTCCCTCTTTAAAATATGTCTGCCTGTCAATTTATATGGGGAAAGGTTTGTCTTCAGTTCTACGCACTTCTAGGACCACATCTAAATGCAGGGAGGACCCTTTGACAAAACATGGCGGTACAGATTCAGGAGGAGCGCCATCCCCAGAGATGAATATCCACTTGCCAATGGATAATATACTCCAGCCAACTCTTACTACAGCATATTTCAGCAATTTGGGATATGGAATCATTTTGCCGTTTGATTCAAAGTAGTTAGGCGAAATGGCTGGAGAAATAAAAGTAATTTAGCTTATAAATGAGAATGCTAACCACATGATAGGTTGCTATAAAGGAGGACCAACATTAACGTGCCGTAATATGCAACTTGAACTTAGGGAGGAATGAATTATGTTCTGCAATAACGAGGAGGCGGAAAGTTACAGGAATCCTTACTGTGGGCAAAGCAGTTTCCACGGTGAGGTTCTCATTCGGGTCCATGCCCATGCATAATTTCCTTATGAGTCTCAGATATCATATGCTATATCTAGAGAGAGAAAGGGGTTAGTGTCCAGGGGAGGAAAAAAAATTGCTATTAAACTCATTAATTTCAGAGTTCTGGCTGAGGAACGGTCACGAAAGACAGTCATTTCTTGGCTCAGATGTAGTCCTGTGCTACAATTCTAAGTGTGAACTTGTGAAAATACTGAGTGCTTGTGTTGAAAGAAGCAAACGTAGGGGGAAACCTTGTTTATCTAACCCCATTTTGTCGGTAATGAAGGAAGGGAGTATATGAAGACGTGAAGGCTCTTTTTAAAAACAGAACCCAGAAGAGAGAATAAAATGGAGATACATCAAATACTGAATAGAGCCCATTTTACCTTCTTCTTTTAGTACCATCTATGACTTCAGAAGCACACATTTACATATCAGCTATAAATCAGGTGCTGATCCTGACAGAATTTTTATTAGGTGGTGGTTTGAATGTGCTACATTGACTTGAATGACTGGGCTTCGGAAAGGGGCCCTCATATCTGGGTTTCCTTTCATGTAAATTCCCTAACCCAGGACGAACAGTTTTCTTTGCTAAGCAGTCCTACTACTGAAGCTTTGGTGGCCAGAGGAGATTCCAATCTCACATCATTGGCTGGGGCACGGTGGTGCATGGGAAGTGGGGGTGGGGATGTTCATGGCCACAGGAAGCCAGAAGGTCCAAGGGAGGGGGCAAGAAGGAAGAACAATGGGGTCAGGTACAAGAATATATTCTCCGTTCAACTAGTGACCCCAGAGGAAGGTGACTTCACTGGCAGAGCAGTGCATCATGGTCCTTCAGCATCTTGGAGCACGAGTGAAAACATCAGGAAATCATCAGGAGAGATTCTTATTTCTCCACCAATAAGTAGAGTGCTCTGGCTGTTTGGACTTTGCCTAGTCATGCGTGCTCATCAGCCTTTGCAGACAGGGAGGGATAATGGAGAACCCCATTTTAAACACCCTCCTCTTTATGTCATGGTATAAGCAGTAGCTACCTACCTCAGTCTACCTACCAGTCTCTCAGTCTCTGCTCTTACTGGCTTCTTTGCCCTTCTCTACTTTGCTCACAATTACTTTGTTTATATTGGTGATGTATTTATCAGCATACATTAATATTATAATTTATTGGCATAATTGATTAATATAATAATATTAATACAATAAGCCTATATTATAGCAATATAATCAATACTAATTAGCATGCATTAACTATGCACAAAATGGGATTCATTTTGATATTTTCATGCATGTACATATGCCTTCTGATCATCCTTGTCATCCCATCCCTTGTCTTCCTCTCATTCCTGTTGTCTTCTTCCAAACCTTAGTTTCCTTTCTACCCTGCTTCCTCGTGCATCTCCTTAGGGTCACAGGACCATGAGCACATTTGCAGTGGCTACGCCACTGAAGACCACGTGACCTCCACCTTCAGCAACCACTGTCTACAGATCCTCTGGAAGTGGGGGCCCCCATGAGTACCCCTCCCCACACACACTCTGTGGTGATGGGATGCTGATCTTGGGCAGATTTAAGCACATAATCCCAGCTTTTGTGAGTTCGAGAGTTTTGGCCTTCTCTTGCCAGGAAGACAGCATTCCACGACACTACCCCTTCCTCACGCCCTTACACCCTCTCCGCCTCCTCTTCCACTATGTTCTCTGAGTCTTTCGGGGAAGGGGAGGATGCAGATGCTCCATTCAGGGCTGGAGTTTTGACTGTACCCTATTCTTAGCACTTTGCCATGTCTCTGCAGTTACAGCTGCCCTCTGTAGAGAAACTCCTCTCGTCAAAGCTTGCTCAGTTTCCCTCCAACTGGGGAGAACTTTTGCCCAGTGGAGTTCCTCTACTCTTCTCATCCTTATGCAGGTTGGCTCATTTGCACCCTTTATGTATAGGAGCAGAGAAAATATCCTCCCAGCCAAGGCCTGGGTGGCTTCAGAGACTCTGAGTCTGCTTGCCCTTTCTTCAGACTGGGCAAACGCTCTCTGTAGTTGTAAGGTTGAATGCCCAGCTGTGTTACTGACTGCTGTGTGATCCTTGAGTATATTATTGACCTCTATGGGTCCCAGTGGTTTCATTTTTAAAATGAAGTAGCACAAAATAGCATCCTGGGGTTGTAAAGATGACTGGTAGCATTCACCAAGTGGTCAAACTATAACCGGAATGGGACTCTTCTTCATTTGTTTTTGCTTTGTTTTTCTGTTTATGTTGTTGTTTGTTTGTTTATGTACTAAGACAGAGTCTTACTATGGAGCCTACATTAGCCTAAAACTTATCAGGTAGCATAGGTTAGTTTTAAACTTAGTAATCTTCCTGCCTCAGCGTCCCAATTACTAGGATACCAGATGTGTATAACCAGAACCACCCCTCCCTCAAAAAAAAAAAAAAAAAAAAACACAAAAAAAAAAAAAAAAAAAAAAAACAACCAAAACAAGTAAACAAACAAAAGCCCCAAAACTGATAATAAAGCACTATTATGTCATTTATAAAGTAGTGGGATTTTATTACATATGCAACTTTGCAACTTTTCATTTTACCGAAAATATGTCTTGATCATTTTTATGCCACCCATTAAACATCAATAGATTAGCCTTGTAATGTTGTTAGTTTAAATGGCTATTTAGTGCTCCACGGTGACGTTTAACTTGAGAGAATTCTCATTAGAGAGGAACTGTTTGCAATGCTCTGTGAGAAACAATGGATGCTTCCAGACACTTCTCACCAAGGCCTCCATCTTTCTCCCAGCGCATGGTTTTTGTAAATGAAACATGTGGACCAGTCCGTAAGCACGTTTTAAAGACTCTTAAATTGCTGAACTGACTTTCACTTTCAATTTCCATTAGTAGAAATAGAGACGTTTTTATTTTGATTTTATACTCATTGCTTCAGAGACCCTAGGTATTTGGGTCTGGAATGTTTCATTGTGTCCCTCATGGCTTTTTTGTTGTTGTTGTTGTTGTTGTTTTTTGTTTGTTTGTTTTTTGCATACGTGTGCATCTTTGTAATAGATATTGTGCCAAATACAGCTTTGACAGGGTGTTGGGGGAAAAAATAAGCATACTCCTGAGGCTTCAGGAGAGTGGTCCCTGGATTAGCTAATGTCTTCAGGAAGGCCTTGAGAACTCAGCTAATCCTAATACGTTGTCCCTAATAAAGAGGTTCACACATTTGTGTTCATGTTACAGTCTTGGGGGAGGGGAAGCGACATAAAACATAATATCAATAGTTGATTCCTGCCTCGGTGGGTCTGGGAAGGGCCCAGGTGCTGAAATCATGTGAAATCTCCGCCGGAGCTCGTCATGCATGGTTGTCAGTAAGAAGGGATGAAAGGCCTTTAATTACAGGTGGGGAACTTTAAATGAGCCTCATCTGTTCTCTTGCACCTGCTGGAGGTGTCATCTGATTTCAGGGCCACCATCTAGTCACACCCACTCCTTAAACACATGAAAAGAATTGCTTCTGAACAGTGGCAGTGTTTGGAGGCCCAGGTAAAACACAGAGTCAGCATCTACTTTTCTCTTTCAAGCGTGCTGTGGGGAGCATCCCAGGAGTAATCTGCAAAGCCAGACGCCATCTCTCTGTGATTAGACCTCTCTCGCACGACATTAAATCTCTTTTGCCGTGACTCTACCTACTCTTGTGTTTCATGAGTTAAGGGGAATGGAGAAACTGCTGGTTCCTGGTGTATTTGTAAGATCTCAGCCTCATGTGTGTTGGGAATGTAAACTCTTGATGCAGCTCACTGAACTTGGACTTTTGCAAGCCCAGGGGAACCCCTAAGTAATAATTCCAGGGACATCACTGGATGGAGGTTCTGAACTAGCATCTTCCTGAGTTCTCACAGGTTTATTTAAAAAGAGGTGTGTCTGGTTATGGCTATAGTGAGGAGGCTGAGGCAGCACAAGTTCAAGTTCAAGGCCAAACTGGATGACCTTGAAAGACCTGCCCCTTACAAACCAGCAAAAATATACACAGAGAAAAAGAAGGAATTTAAGAAATACAAATTGAGATCCTCCTACAAGAAGATGTCAGCCATACTCTGCAATTAAAAACACAAAAACTGACCAAGACAGACTGCTGCCCTTACCAGACTAATGAGATATGGGCACAACTTTTGGATAAGCTGAAGTTGCTAAGGCCATTTTGAAGAGGTATTTAGCAACATTTCCTACAATTGAAACGGAATATCTCCTCTGACGTAGAAATCCCAGATCTAGGAATTCATAATGTGGATAGTCTTATAAACAGGTTCCAACACATATGTAAGAGTTTGCTCATTTAAGCGTGAGTGTTAACACCAAACCATCTGTGATAGCCCACATATCCACCAATGGGATCTTCCTGAAAAGGCAGATCCACCTGACTGTCAAAAGCAGTGCATCAGAGAGGGAAAGGCAGCCTTGGAGGACTCCCACCATGCATGATCAAGTAAAAGAAAGAAAGAAAGAAAGAAAGAAAGAAAGAAAGAAAGAAAGAAAAAGAAAGAAAGAGAGAGAAAGAATCAAGCAATAGGAGATTCCCCATGATTGTACTTATTTAAACTAAAAATCAAAAATTAATTAATTAACTAATTAATTAATGCATTTTACATACTGACCACAGTTCCTCTTTCCTTCTCTTTTCCGAGTCCTTCTTCCCACCTCCATTCCTCCCCATCCACTCCTCCTTCCTTTCTCTTCAGAAAAGGGTAGCACCTCCCATGGAGATCAAACAACCATGGCATAGCAAGTTGCAGTTAGACCTGTTAAGGTAGCCCAGTAAGAGGAAAGGGATCCCAAAGGCAGGCAACAGAGTCGGAGACATCACCTGCTCCTGCCGTTAGGGGTCCCACATGAAGATCAAGGTATACACTGTATCACGGGTGTGGGGGGCCTAGATCAGTCCCGTGCAGTCTCCCTGGTTGGATGTTCAGTCTCTGTGAGCCCTTGTGGACTTAGGTTAGCTTATTCTGTGGGTTTTCTCATGGTGGAGGACTCTTGATTTTATACCTTTATTTACTCTCATATTTTAAGACCACATGTATGTATTGTTTATAACAGGAGGTAAGATCATGGTAGCTCGAGTATCTGCTAGGACACAGTTACTCAAAAATGATGGAACTGGAAGGAGGTGAGATACCAAGAAGGTATGTGTAAATCCTTGGAGTTTGTTTCGTTTTGGTTTTTTCCCTTTCTTTCTTTTTAAATTCTGAAATAGGGTTTTACTGTGTAGTTCAGGCAAGTCTTGGACTTGACCTCTTCCTGTCCAGCCTCCTGAGTACTGGTAATACAGGAGGGCCCTACCAAATCCTGCCTCTCTTCCTCTTCTTCCTCTTCTTCCTCTTCTTCCTCTTCCTCCTCCTTCTCCTCCTCTTCCTCCTCTTCCTCCTTTCCCTCCCCTTCCTCTTCCTCCTCCTCCTCTTCCTCCTCCTCTTCTTCCTCCTCCCCCTCCTCTTCTTCCTTCTCCTCCTGCTCCTTGTCTCTCTCTCTCTTTTTTCCCAGACAGGGTCTCACTATGAAACCCTGGCTGACCTAGCACTTGCTATGTGGTCCAAACTGTCCTTGGTCTCACAGACATCCTCTCGTTTCTACCTCCCAACCTGGATCTAAAGGTGCTAACCATTACATAAACCCAGCTTTGAAACTTTTTTGTTGTTGTTGTTGTCATGCAGTCTTAAGTATAGAACCTGGGTCCTTGTATATGCCAAACAGACACTGCACCCGTAGCTCCCCTCCCTCCCCCTCTGACTAAGGAGGGGACATTATTAGGACACTGACATCAGCTAGAAAAACCACAGCACTTGACATTCTTCCCCTATCTGCAGGGCCGTGTGTAATCTGTCTCATACAGGGCCATGGTCTGGATAAGCTCTTTTATGGAAACAGTGGTGTCTCTTTACTTTGTAACCTACCCCCACACCAGCACTTCTGAGAATGGCTGCTGGGAACCTAGGTCCAGTAGAGGGGTGTGCAAATTTGTAAATCCTGAGCCAGGGAAGCTCAGTTATTAGTGGCTCCCAGGCTGGTTCTCTCCAGAGGAAGAGCACCCTCTTGGACCCACTTTAGGAAGCAGTCCTGGGCTCCATGGCTTCCTGTACCAAATAACCATCTTTGGAATTAACCATAATGGTCACCAGTATCTGGAAAAAATGATTAGATCAGGGTGTGAGAAACCCCCATGGAGCTCCTAAGGTTCTATTCAGTGTTCAGTAAAGGCTAACAGAAGTATCCCTTGTCTAGAGATAAATCCCAGTGACAGAGAACTTGCCTTGGCTGCCCAAGGTTCCAGGGTAAATCCTCAGCATTGCCACATGTAAGAAAGATAATAGTATCTGTGACCCTGTAGACATGCATCGGCTAGTCCCGAGGTGGTGCAGTACTCGGCAGACAGTTTCTAAAGATGTGAGGTTTGTAAGAGAAAAGGAACAGGAAATGGAGACCAGTTGTCTACGCTAGGCATCCTTAGCATCCTTTCATTCAACCCCGGTCCATGAAGTCTGAAAGTCCATGCCAAGTCCACGCCTTTTATTTACTCTTTTGTCTGTTAAGAGCATAAGTTGGCTTTTACCACTGGGGCAGTGCCTTCAGCTGGCCAGATGCCCCATCAGAGTTGACAGAGCCATCTGCCCACTGTGATTCTAGCTGGTCTCGGTTTAAAGCCAGACATCAGAAAACACTCAGGTTTAAGTTTTTTCCTGCGAAGTGTGGATCCATCAACTGTATGCTTTTTTTTTTTTTGACTGTTATTACTTCTCATCGTCTCCTCTGCCCATTGTATGCATTTTCTTGTATTTTTTCCCCAAAGCTGGGTATGTGTTTTTCTATGATCTCCCGAGTCAAGCATATCAACACCTTGGCCTTACAGCTTTTCTTCACATGCTCTTTCCCTGGCTATCAATCGTCATAGATGCACAGTCCTCTTGGAGCCTTTCATGAAATTGCCTCTATTAATATGATAAGTGAATATTGGCAAATGTAGTTCAATTAACATTTCGTCATCAAGAACATACTGTAAGGTGTTAGCTGTTGCTCCCTCCCCATAAGGACAAGCAAGAGCCTTTTCTGTTGTGTTACAGTTAGCTGCATGAGTGCTAAACATTGCTCTTAATTAAATAATAAAGAATGTTACAACCTTTAGCAGTATCATTATGAATTTTGATGTGGAACAACAATTTGATTCTTTAAAAATTAATCGCCTGGGAGTATATTTAAGTAGTATTGATTATGTTCGTCCCCCGTGTTGATCTGTGATACTTAACCCAACATTTAAAATATCTTTTTTTCCATTATATGTTGTGATGCAAGAATAAAAAGCAAAGTAGAAAACAAATAGGCACTTGAATTCTAATAGCAATAAGCAATAAATGTCAGGCATCTGGAAATTATGGGTGCAATTTCGTCAGGGTACACTTTGTTCTTCTATTATGCCTGCATGAATTTTGCTACAGGCAAAATCTATTACAGATAACAGTTAAGAACCTTTCTAATCTACACAGATAGTCATGGCAGAATGCTAGAAAACTAAATGTTGGAAAATGTAATATTGCTGGGGAAAATTGACACTTGTAGAAAATAATGTGGCCCTATTTAGAACCACAAATGGCAATAATTTCTTTAAGACCGTGGCATATTGCATGTTCCTGTGATGGGTGACCCAGAAGAAGGACACAGCCCCGGTAATGAATCCTGTTGTGGATGTGAGCTTGTAGAAAGATGCTTATCTGGAACCCGAGAGGTGGGGTTTGTGCTTAATGATTGGCAACCATGTTGTAATTACAAAGGCAGGTCGCACGTGAGAAACCTGGGTTTTTTCCACTGCCCTTGGGTACAATGGGGAGGAGTATTTCTATTCTGGGCACACTAGAACCCCTCCAGCGAAAGATTAGTTGGTATTCACCTCTCTTGATGGCACGCAGTGACCCTGGGTAGTTGCTAGGTAAATTTACTAACTGGGTTTTAGGGAGATTGGCTCCTGGCTATTAACTGGCAGAAATTGTTTTTCTTCACTTAACTCCAGCTAACCTGCCACTTGTAGGTTTCAGAGAATTAGAACATGTGTTTGAAAATGAGGAGTCTGTCATTTGCTTTGTTCCCTCATGTTCTTTATTTTTCCCATCCACTCTCTCTATTTGAGCATTACCACCTGGATTAATTATCTACTGCAGTGTAGCCTGTCACCCTCAGCTTCACAGTTGATTGCAGCAGGTGTGCAGTGTCTTAGAGTTCATGTGGTCAGGGATTTGGGAGCCCCTCCGAAGAAGGGTGGATCTGGCGTGAGGTTGATTCCGGCATCAGTCAACCATCTGATGTCAAACTGGGGATGAGGGTTGCTCTTTCAGAAAGTTAGCTGAAGCCAAGAGATATCCATTTCTTGCAGGTGACGGAAAGGAGACCTCTGCCTACTTTGTGGGTTTCTCCATAGGCTGTTTACATGAACCAACAATATGGAGGCTGGCATGCTGAAGAGCAATCTAGCAAAAGTGGGGAAGCCACAGTGCCTTTGAGGACTGAATCTGAGATGTTACAACTTTATCTTCTCCCATAGTTTATATTTCAGTTGTTAGGGACTGAGTCATTGATTACTATTCAAGTTGAAGGGAACAAAGGTATTTTACTTTTTGAAGAAGTACTGAAAATTTTGTTAAAATGTTTTCAGAACACTACACCAGGACAGAGTCAACTTATTTCCAGGCCTGAGTGGATGACAGCTTGTCTAACTCTTTGATTTTTTTTTTCAGAAACATATTCTTCTTGTAATTCCTGGTAGTTGAGCACCTTGCCTCTCAGAGCATAGGTCTTTGAGTACCAGGAATCATTATTTCGAGCATTTTCTTGGCGTATCCCCAATAAAACATGAGGCATTTATAATTTTACTTTCTTTAGTGGTCATTCTGTGTTAGGCACACAGCTGGTGCTTAGTCAGTCATCATAAGAGGTTGTCTTCGGTGGTAGGCCATGGCTCTACCTTAGAGCCCTGGAGTCCTAGGTCAAAGTCTGATGCACCTTGATAGAGAGAACACTGGGGAGACTGTTGTACAGGGGATGTTGCTAGAACATAATCCACAAAGCCAATTGTGAAGATGTGGTGAGTTGATGCATAGTGAGAACATGGGAGGCATTGTGATTTAAAAATCATATCCCCTAAACCCATTGGCCCTTCAGATCATTCACCACAAATATCCAGGGACTTTTTGAAAGGTCTTCAGTTT
Source organism: Rhabdomys pumilio (assembly GCA_030674055.1). Taxonomy (NCBI): domain Eukaryota; kingdom Metazoa; phylum Chordata; class Mammalia; order Rodentia; family Muridae; genus Rhabdomys; species Rhabdomys pumilio. Next base: position 16,090,823 of record JANHMN010000018.1, on the reverse strand, counting down.
GCATCATCCCGGCTCGAAACTCTCCTATCACACTCGTTATCTCTCCACAAAGGAAAACTAAATATTTGTTTACTGAAAGACTGCACATCTTAATTGTGTGTATATGCTTTAACTGTAATGCTAGACTTCTGTTCCCAGAAGTAATTAAGGTACATCCTTACTGCAGGTTAAAAGGCTACGACATACCTTCTTTTAACTGAATGCCTCATTCCAAGGCAGGCCTAAACCAAATGAGTCTAATTGCAGCCTGCAACATTGTTGTCTCTGGGAAACATGTTTCTTCTTACCTTTTGACTGCTGCCTCTTTGGAAATCAGAGTCAGGCAACTTGTTTATTGAGAAAGAAAAAAAAAAAACGGAAAATTAAAAAAAAAAAACAATCTCATGTTAAAGCATTGCACGTTGGAATGTTTCCTGTGATATGAATATCATACGATATCAGGGGAAAGCTGTAAAATCTCATGGGCCAGAGGGCGGTGGATGCTCTTCCGTCTGAGCTATCCACGTCTACAGACAATAGACTTCTTTCTCCCCTCAGTACAAAGATGCGGTTCTGTTTGGAGGATCCGTACACTTGTCCCTTTCCCCTGAAAGGCTCTGCTGAATATCTTGGCCAAGCTGTGACTTTGTCATTCCTATTACAGGTCTATGTGGTCATGGAGGGGTGTCCCAAATCATGCTACCTTGCGTGACGATTAAAACCACTGTGGTTGTCTTGTCCATTTATTAATTTACAGGTTTCTTATCTCTCTCCTTCCCTCAGATGTCTGCTTTGAGACAGTGGAGATTAGAGCCTGGCTCATTTGTTTGTTGTTGGAGCCCAGGGCCGTGCCAGCACATGCAACGAGCAAATGTTCCCTGAAGAAATGAGGCAATCTTGGCTCTGCCAGTTGCCACCTGTGTGACCTTGGGCAAGCCACTCTCCTCTATGTTAAATTACACTACGAAATCTACTCGTTATGAAGATTAATAACGCTCACATAAAATGTTTAGCACCGTGCCAGGTGCATGGAGCATGTTTAATAACTGAAATTTTTGCTTGCCTGAAGGGCCTCATCAGTTTGCATGCGTGTGTTACTCATGAGCGTAGGCAGTGGGCACTGAACGGATCTATGTCAATTGAACATAAGAAGTTCTCTGTTGGATTGTACAGCTAGACTGTCAATCAAACTTCTCCAATGTGATGGGTTGAGTATGTTCGGCCCAGGGAGTGGCATTATGAGAATGTGTGGACCTGTTAGAGTAGGTGTGGCCTTGTTGGAGTAGGTGTGTCACTGTGAGGGTGGGCCTTAAGACCCTCATGGTTGCTGCCTAGAAGCCAGTATTCTGCTAGCAGCTTCAGGTGAAGACACAGAACTCTCAGCTCCTCCTGCACCATGCCTGCCTGGATGCTGCCATATTCCCAACTTGATGATAATGGACTGAACCTCTGAACCTGTAAGCCAGTCCCAATTAAAGGTTGTTCTTATAAGAGTTGCCTTGGTCGTGGTGTCTGTTCACAGCAGTAAAGCCCTAATTAATACATCCTCTTCTTGCTTATAATTTGATGAGTCTTTGGTAGTTCTGAAGATCTGTGGGTTGGGATAGAGAAGCTATTATTTATGGAGGTGTGTGGTTTTCTAGAGACATTGCTTCTGAGTGCAGTTCCCCCTCTAGCTGAGTCACGGGGGTTGCCACATCATGTCTACTGGCCAGGTTTCTGCTGTGAGAAGCTGAGATCATAGTGCCAAGCTTCCTCTTCCTTTCAGCAGATTTTGTCACCTGCTCTGCACCAGAAGGGGAGGCACAGCTCTGCCCACACATGGCTTGTGTTCTAGCTGAGAAGATGAACTGGAGACTCCTAAGAGCAAGACAAGACCCTGCCAGTAAAGGAGGTCAGAGGTCAGCTGCTAGTGCTCTTCCTCACCAGAGGCTATTGTGGCCCAAAGTCATCTGGCTGAGAGGTTTTCATGGACTCACAGGGTTTCAGTGGATGGACTGTGAGATGAAGAAGCACAGTGTGTTTCATCTCATCAGAAGTTACTGTGGCTCATCCTAAGGCAAGGAGTCCATTGTGTATCCCCACCCTGCTTCACACCTTAGAAAGCATGTGAGGATAAAGCCCTCCTTTCTTCCTGTTCTATCCAGTACAATATAGCAAAGCAGCAGAAGATTACTGTTTGGGACAGAAGTTTGAACTTGTGCCAAGACTGTTCTGCTCATTAAAGTCTTGGACAGCGACCTTCCATAAGAAGTATGATCCCAGGAGGTCTACATTTTCTTTGTGGACAATCCTACAAACTTGTAGGATCACTGTGGATGACATTGTAAAATACAGTAAAGATACCCAGTTTGATACAGAAATGTTGCTAATCATAAACACTGAGGCTTTTTTTAATGTATGGAGAACTCTTCAAAGATAGACTCTATAATATTTAATTTCTCTGATTTGCATGCCCGAGTGTTGACTAGTTGAGTTAGGGTCCACATGAATTTTTTTTTTTTTTTACATTCCTGTCCAGGTCCAAATTCAGACAGTTTTGTTTGTCTGTTTGGCAGGAGCAATGGGTTCATACATGAAGGTGGAATTCATTAGATTCTGGGCACTTCCTCAACACGGAGTCTTGAGAAAAACACTAATTTTCAGAATTGGCCACAGTAAATGGGTGCTTGTTAGTTGAGAAAAACTGAGGCTCTGCACAACTCACAGGGGGGTCTATAAGAGCTTTGCTCATCCTTCATAACACCGCTGCTCATTTCTTCAGAAGTGCTCACAACTAACGCATCTTACCTCATGTGCTTACCTGCCCATCATCCTATTCTATGGTGGGAGTTGTAGGACAGTGTGAACCAGAGCCTTCTTCCTTTTGTAGATCTAGATCTAAAACGTTTCCTTACATCTAGGGAGTGACTGAGAGGGCCCTCCAATCAATTCATTAGCAGAGAGTAAAGCCACTGAGCGAGACACTGACAAAAGGATCCATTGCTAATTGCCTTTACTCCGGGTATGACCTTCTCTACTTTCAAGATGGGTGATGCTTGAATGTTTCATGTTTATTCATCTGGGAAGATGACAACCAGCACAGGTGAAATGTAATAACCACAAGCCCCACTCATACAGAAAGCCAGCCAGAAGCCAATACCAACAAGACAGGAGGATGCCTCAAGTGGAAGAGATGTAAAAATGAACTGCACCATCCCCACTTGGAAAGTTGTCAGGTGCAGCAATTTAGGTATTCTGGTCCCATCCTCTCCTATTGAAACTTATCTCTCAAGAGAACAACGGTTTAGGAAGGACAGTTAAGTGTTTTCCTGTTGAGGACATGCTGCAGGAAACTTGGTAAAACCATACTGGAATGTGAAGAGATGGAGCCTCCCAAGCAAGAATTCTTGTAGCTGGCCTTTAGCTGCTTTGTGGGTTCTTCTGTCTTCTATCCTTCTACATCCTTTTAACTCCCTAACACTAGTTAGGAGAGACAAAAGGATAGACATGAATGGGGACAATGTTATCATTAAACTACTTTCTGCTGATTAGGGGTATTGAGTTCCTATGGGCAAGTTTAATCTTTGCTGTCAGGATATTTAATTTCTTTTTCTTCTTTCTTCTTTGTACACAACTGCAACCACAACCAACAGCAACCAATCAGCAAGCCACTCTGCCTTTTGGGGCTCTAGGATTTTTATATCCTCTAAAAAGTCCTTAGAATACCAAATGTCACACAACTGCAGAAGCTATCTGCAGCTGGCAAAATCACGTGTCTGCTAGTGCACGATACAAATCATAGTCGACTGCTGTGGTCAGTCTGAAGCAGTCCCGTATGCCACATCTTGGATTAAAACAAAAACATAGTTCTATAATATTTCTGTGCTTCTTAAAGAAGCCAAAAATTCCAAAATTGTCATTGCAGAGTCTCACTTTCCTTCTTGCGGTGGTTGGTTGTACTGCACTCAACCTTTGAGATCTATGAACTCTTTCTTGGAGATTTGTGTTTGTTATTATTAACTTAATTGTTAGCTTTCAGTTCGTTATAGGGGTAACTTCTATCTTCATGCTGAATACTTCTCTGAGTTGAGTAACAGTAGCATTTGAAACCCAAGTCTGAATCCTGATTGTAATATTACCTTGATGCCTGATGTGAATAACCACTCAGAGGTGTTGATCAGGGACTGTGTAGTTTCATGTAAATTTCAGAAAAATCTCTTGTTTTTACATATTTGACATTAACATCACTGGGTAATTTTGAGATCAGTTTCCAGGGGAAGGATGTGTTTTTCATCAAACCTAAAGACCGGGTGTGTTGTAAATCTTAGAGAAAGGCCACCTTGCTGGTCTGCTGTTCATGTATCTCCTCTGAAACCTCCAGCTAAGCCTCATGACAGTCCCCTCCCAATGTTTACCTTGTCTATCACTCCAGACTCTATTCAGCATTTCCTCACTTAAGGTCCACAAGATTCTAGATGAAATATCTCTGTGCATTGCAGTCCTTTGAGCATCCCTTTGATTCCTTTGAATTAGCTGCTGTTAGAAGACTGGGAAGGCCAGAGATAAATGTGTAAGCCAGCAGCTCCCAAACTCATTTTTGTTGACTGTGTCCAAGTCAAACATGTAAGAGTCTTTCAACATAGACATCCCAGGGCTCCTGCTCCCTGAGGTACTCACTTAGAAGAGTAAAGCAGATCCTAGAAGGCTTATTTTTAAAAATCTGATGAATACCTGGGTTTGAGAACAGAGTGCTTCAAGCTCAACACTATGATCTTTTTAAACAGTGAAATGAGACCCAAGAAGGATGCAACACAGCTAGCCAGTAACAGAAAACATCCAACCTTGGGCCTTTCCTTTTTGACTTTGTCAGTGTTCTTTAGTTATGATGACAACGTAATAATCAATAGGTACTCAATAGGTACAGCTATATAATCACACAGCGAGTATGTGACTGTATATATAGTTAATTCATATATGATTATACATGTCACTATATAACATGATTTATATAACACATGCTCAGAGAGAGAGAAACACAGAGACAGGAAGAAAGAAATTACAGATTCGTATGAAACTCCCCAAAATATTTGCCTGATGAGAGTTCTTGGTGGACTTGGGGATAATTAGTCCCTGATCTGGATTACTTCAGAAGACATGAGACAAGTTTTGGAAGAGGATTACTTCAGAAGACATGAGACAAGTCTTGAGTGAGGGAGGAGAGAGAGAAAGAGAGAAAAAGAGAGAGAGAGAGAGAGAGAGAGAGAGAGAGAGAGAGAGAGAGAGAGAGAATGAATCTAGAGGGCTAGGCATGTATTTGTGAACACAACTCAATGCTTTTGAATGTCCTCCCTTTCTCCCAGAAGCTCAGGGACTGCTCTCCTGGGCAGGAGAACAAGTGAACTGATGTTCCCAGGTCTTCAAAGCTTACAACTCAGGGAGCATTCTCCTGGGATCCAGGGTATCTTCTAGCAGGAGTCACAACATCATCTCTTAGTTTGGCAGATCTCTCATGTGCTCAAGTCACTCACCCTAACTTGATCTTCAACTCTCAAGACACCTTATTTTTTTTGCCTTTAAGTTAGTTATATCTTTTATGTCAAAGTAACTTTTAAAAAAATATAATTTTGAAGCTCACAGAAAACAGAGTAGAATGTGCAGCAGGCCTACATGCTTCCTCCATCCACTGATACCTTGTGTCAATACCTCGAGTCAACAGAGACCCCCTTGTTGAACCAACACTGACAAGTCTCATCACCCAGAGTCCACAGGCTGTGTTAAGGCTTTGGGTGCTACCAGTAAGTAGTTATCATTCTCTCTATCTCAAAACTTTGAGATATTCAAAAAGTAGAGAAAAAGTGAAAAGGACTATAATCCTGCACCCAGATTTAAGTACCAGTAACATTGTGCTTGCCAGTTCCTCTCATCTCTTTGTGTGTATGTGTGTGTAGGTGTAAGTACTCCCTTGTTTTGACAGTGGAACTTTATAAAGTTAGTAATGTATTTCGTGCAGTTCAGATCTCTAAGAGGCTATCTGTTTTATTTCTTCAAATGCAAATATCATCCTTACAGTCTTGTTTATGCAGTTATTTCTAGGGGAGACTCCTTCTCAGCAGACTTCCTTATTCTGGCCCTTACAACATTCTGATCCCTCTTCAGTGATGTTCTCAGCCATGGATGCAGGAGCTGTGATCTAGATGCATTCATGGGGCATGGGCTTCCCATGTTACGAACCATAATATCAATGTTGGAACCCGCACTGCCAAAAGCCTTGGGGGCTAAACTTTTAGAGCTCACACTGCCCCAGACTCCTCAGGTCCATGGGTTGGGGTTCAGCAAGGGAGAGAGTGAGGACGGACTCGAGGAATGGAGACCAGACAGAATGTGATTCAATCCCGTTTATTCTTCAGTCTCTCTTCCTAGTCCAAGTCCCAAGTCTTGAGTCCCTAGTCCCTAGTGCTAATTCCAAGTTCTTCCTCCAAGTGCCAAGTGCCTAATACCTAATTCTCTGTTCCATGTTGTACTGAACTCTTCTGTCTGCCTCTTGCCTTTTATATGGCTCACTTGTAAATCACGCCCTTAAGTCATGCCCTTAGGTCTTATCTCTAAATCTGATCTCTAAGTCACACCCTTAAGTCTCGGCTCTAAATCACACCTTTAAGTCTCACACACCCAAGGGAAGATCCTGGGTATCTAAAGCAAGATGTTATCAGAGTGTGCTCAGCTGTTGTAGGCTATTGTAATCAAGTCTCTTGTCAGGGTATATGGCTCAAGATGGCTGCAAGGATGATAGCCGCCTTCTGTCGGCTCCCCACATTCCCACAGGTGTTGGTCTATGCATTCTGTCCAGTCATGGCTTTCTATGCTGGTTACCTTTAAATGTGGGGTGATAGCTACACTTATTTGTGGGAATGAGGATGAGGTTTAGGGTGTAGCAAAGAATTGTGCTAATCTAGCAATAGCAAAGCAGCAGTAGTAAATTTGGTTTAAAGTCTGTGACCTCATTAGCTCCAGGAAGGAGGCTAGGTTTCTAATACCAGGCATGACTTCCCTTCTTTTGAGTGAGTCCTAGGTCCCACTAGAGAGCTGTGATTACCACCAACATGTGATTGCCACTTACTGCACATTCATTGGTAGCTTGCCATGCTGGCCATTGTTGTGGTTTATAGGTGTTGTGGCTGATAAGGCTATTTATTGCTTACATAGTATTTTCTATTATTATGGAAGTTAGACTTCAGGAAGGACGCTTTCAGATTAGATTCAGTTGAATCGTGTGAGTTTTGTGTCCTATGTGTGCACTGTTTTCAACAACAAGCTTTTCTTCAACCTCTTAGAAACGACCGAAGTCAACAACAATGGTCTGGTTTGTTTTGGGACTCACTTGGACTTCCATGGGATGCTGGGTTCCTTCTTATGATGCTCAGTAAGAATTGGTTGAATGGGCAGCTGGCAGAGGAGGCAGTGGGCTATGATGTCAAGCATGGCCAGGAAAGGCCTGGGGGATGCACATTCCAGCTATGTATTTCCCTCCAGCTGAACAATCTTCTAGGACCTGGGTACATGGTGGTCATCAAGGCCAATCTAGCTCCTTGTCCACAGAAAAGCCATTTTGAGGGAGAAAACAGAAAACAAGGACGTAAAGAACTTGCTAAGTCAGGCTGTCATAATGACAACCAGAAAGCAGGTTGATGGAGTGTAGGGGAGAAAAGTAGAGTGACTGTCGTGGCTGAACTGCTTCCAGAAAGCTTATGAGACAAGCAGGGCATGCTCAGGCTGAGGAGGATCCTAAACAAAGTCTAGGCATTCAGGGAGGCCTAGGGAACCCTAGGAGGCATGGCCAGGGCTGGGGTAAGAGGGTGGATCCAGTGGGATTTGGGGAGAGAAAGTCATTCAATGAAGGATGTGTGAAGATGCCTTTTTTGTCTTTTTGTATCCTGATGGGAAGCAAAGGATGATGGGGAATTCAGTGGAATGGCCTTGGATAGGACTGTCTGAAGAAATACTCCATTTCCCTTTCTGTAAGGTCGGTCCTTCTGTGGCTTTTCCTCTACCAGTACCGGTGTGTATTTCCTGATATTGTAGAGAAAGTGTCTTGCTGTATAGTCTGTAGTCAAGGCTGTTTATGAAATCCACCATCCTCCTGCCTCAGATATCTGAGGGTGTGGGACCGTGAAAGGATAGCTTGGTTTCTGGTGGAGCACTGGCTAGAGATCGCCAGAGATCCTGTGAGGGATGGCATACATTTCGCCACACTCCCAGATTCCAAGCTCCTGACACACAGTCAAAGGCCTTCATAGATCAGCACCTTTCAGTCACATAGGGCAATGTCCCTACTAGCCCCTCCACAAGTAGAGGGCATGACTACAGGTCTCAGGGCCTCAAGAAATCTACATACTAATGAGATACCTAAAGGCCAGAGGGCATAGCCAATTAAGCATTCCTTCTCAGACCCTCTTCTCTCCTCCCTCCCCTCTCCCTATTTAACTCAGGTCTGCCCTGACAAACAAGGGTACAGCTCATCCACTTTCTGCCATGACAATAAACCTTTTAAAACCATGGACTTCCTCATGTCTTTGGGACCCTGCGGTGAAATCACGGAGAAGGCTTAAGAGAATTGACTACTCTTCCAGGGGACACGAGTTCAATTCCCAGCACCCACACGATGGCTTAAAATTGTCTGTAACTCCAGTTCCAGGGCATCTGACACACTCAAACAGACAGCCCTCACACGGACATGTGGGCAAACAGCAATGCACATAAAATAAGATTAAATGTTTTTATAAATAACATAAATTTATTAAAAAATTATAGATACCTTAATAACTGTATGAACATAAAAGTCAAATTTTACTAGATGGTGAAACATTCTCATCTCTAAGTCGAGTAATGTCTGTCAGGAGAGCTGCAATGGTGGAGCCAGATTTTTTGTGTCGTCTCCCAGAGGTTCTGAGTTCCCTGTGTTGGAGATGAGTCCCTGCCCTGTTTTGTTCCTATTTCTTCCAGGACTGATTCCTTTATTTGCTATTGGTCTCTTTCTCCTGAGGATCCGAGAAGATGCCACAATAACTGTAAGTAGAGGTGAAAGTCCTTGTTGCTTTTGGGAGGATCTGTGTTTGTTCCTAGTACCAATGTCAGGCAGTTTATAACCAACTATAACTCCAGCTTCAGGGGACCTGATGCCCTCTTCTGGCCTAGGTAGGGCACCAGCACAGACACATATATGCAAGACAATGCATACATACAATAAATAGTAAAGGAAATCTTTAGGAATGAAAAGATAATAGTTAATGAATATTTAATTAGGTAACAAAGAACCACCTTTCTTTAGATGGCTTCCTTAAGGGACAAAAGCTCAGCAAGGCTTCACAGTGGGAAGTGTAATGAGGTCTTCATCGAGCTACCCCTTTAGAATTTAGGATGGTATTGGAGAGGGTCACCATCCACTCAGCCCAAGGATGTCCAGACATACTGCTTTCCCACGGTAGTTATGGATATACCCACCCCCTTGGTCTCATAAGTCTCCTGGTTTTAGATGACATGGTCGCTCCATGGTGTGCAGGAAACTCAGACCAGTATGCCCATTTTACAGATGGCGGAGTCCCACGATCTGCTGGTCTTCTTTTGCTTCACTGGTAAATGAGGAACGTTAACAAAACGTTAAGCTCCCGTCCAGAAACTTCTGTCCATTTCCGGGCAGGGCTGGAGGTCAGAGGTAGGCAGAGGCCGCCTTGCCAGTTTGGGAATTAATTGGTATTCTATGTTTCCATATGCTTTCTTTGTTTATGCTTGGCAGACTTAAAACCCAAACCCCAAACCTCTTTTCTTGTCCTGGGGATATGGAGACCGAATGCTCGCCAGTGCCTGAAGCACCAGCTTTAGTGCTCGGCAGCTCGTAAGAGAGCAGGCATAACTCGGCTGATCAGGGCCAACTTGTGTAAGCAACTTTATACACTCTTTAAAAGGGAATTGCACAATGTGATAGCAGAACATGGTAAAAATTTTCACCTTTTAACTCCACTGTTGGATTTACAACGTTTCCCTCAAACCAGTTTTACGTGAACCCTTTCAGACCTTGTAAACGGAAGTCTGTGTTTGCATTCGTTTATACCCCCGTGCTTTGAAATGAGAAATGTCTGTCCTGAGTTACTAACTGAATTTTTATCTGTATTTCCTAGCCACCCCTCCCTTTTACCAAATGCATATCTGTCTCACTATGTTTTCTTCCTGGTGCAGGGCACCAAGCCCAGGCCCTTATGCATGATGGGCAATTTTCATACCACCAGTTTCTGTTTAGGTTAACGTTTTTTCTGATTTTGGTGATTTTTTTTGTTTTTGTTTGTTCTGTTTGTTTTTGTATTGTTTTTTTAATTGTGCGGTATTTTTGCAGTACGGGTATATAGGAATGATTCCTATTGGTAGATATTGAGGTTATTTCTAATTATTTGTTATGTCTAATTATTAATGTGTGGTACCTTCATACATTATGAATTTATGTAAGATAGATTCCTAGAAACACAATAATTAATTTTATTAGTATATGTAAGTATACATGTGTGTCAGTGTGTGTGTGTGTGTGTGTGAGATTGTGTGCCAGTGTGAGAGTGACTGCGTGTGAGTATGACTGTGTGAGTCTGTGTGAGTGTGTGGGTGTTTGTCTGTGTGTGTGTGTGAATGTGTGTGTGTGTGTGTGTGTGAATGTGTGTGTGTGTGTGTGTATGTGTGTGAGTGTGTGTGTATGTGTAAAACCCATGCCATGGTGATCATGTAGAGATCAGAGGACAACCTCAGATGCCAGACCTTGCCTTCCACCTTGTTTAAGACAAAGTCTCCTGTTCACTCACCACTCAGTATCAGGATGTCTGACTTGTGAGCTTCTGGGGGTGGGGGTGGAGGTGGGTTGGGGGTCTGTTCTCTTGTTCCCACCTCCCACCACACAGTAGGAGATCCTGGGAGTCTCTTGTTCCCACCTCCCATCACACAGTAGGAGCTCTGGGATTTTAGACACACCTGCCTTTTGAGCATGCTGGGGATCTGAACTCCTGCTGTTAGGATTGAGCAGCAAACAATTTACTCATTGATCTGGCTCCCCAAGAAGGATTAACTGATTTTTATTAGCGACTGGTAAATTGACATTTTAAAAGGACTCTCTTTTTAATTATGTGTCAATTTGAAGGGACTTTTCAGAACTTGAAACAAACTTTGGAGTGAAAGCAAGGTTTCAGGTGTTGGCTCCCCGCTGCCTCTTTGTTGTTGTTTGGCAGTTATCCCCTGACCCCTGCAACTGGATCAAACTGAAGCAAACAGAATCTTTCTTATGTAGAAACTTGTTCTCCATGACCTTGTTTTTATGTACTGAGTGATTCCTTAGACTAGGCTGCAGTCCGGCCATGAACGGCCCGGATGGGAGAACCCTTTTATCCCTCAATCTATAGAAGCTGAATTGGACTTACTGGGATTAGCTGGTACTGATGGACTTATTCGTCTACTTTAATTATCCTTCCAGTGAGAGCTTTTTCCCAGACTGGATTTTGAATCAGAAGAATGGCAGCTGGAGGAGATGATGAGCGAGATCACCTAGCGATCTTACAGAAAAGGTGCCCACGACGAAAACCTCTAGCCTAAAGTAGGTAGAAAAGACTTTATTTTTCTAAAGGAGAGGGCATTTTCTGAGGATTCACATTAAAACGGTAGAAAAATAATTGTTTTACATGTTCTAAAACCAGCCAGGATGAAAGCTGGGGAAATTGAAGGAACTTGAGAGTCGAAAACAAAGGCTGGACAAAATGGCTTTCACCAGCATCGTGTTCTCTGCTGCCCTCTGGTGGCCATGTGAGGGAGTTAGGTGTAAAGCGGTCTCAAGTTCATCTTCCCTAGCTGACCCGTAGTTTGTTTCTACTACAGCCTGGTTTCTCACAGAAGGCAGAAACAGAGACGCTTCTGCTGTAATGATGTAAACTAACAGTAGAGAGCGAAAATGGAAGGAAGCAGGTGTCATCTGCCACATAATTCAATGCAGGCGTTTATGGTCAGGACCAACTGTGCCATATTCTGTGCCCAGTACTGGAGGCACAGGGCAGAATGAAACATGACTGCAGCCTTTGAAGAGATCTCAATGTAGAAGGCAGAGCACAAATAAGCGAGTGAGCCTGCAGCCAACCGTGTGAGCGGCTGTTGACAAGATGTAGGTTCTTGATAGCAATTCTCAAGTAAGATTGACATTGCTTACTGAGAGTTTCCATTTGCTCCCAAATAGAAAAAAACCAAACCAAAACGAAAAAAAACCCACATTCTTGTTTAGAGTAGATACAATGTTCTGGGGTAACAGATGTTTTCTTTCTTCCTTGACTCTGTTAAACACTGGATTTGGGACGTTGAGATGGCACACTATGACAGTTCAAAGTTGAAGCCTTGGTTTGAAGATGAAAGCCAACCTGTGTACATGAGTTCTTTATTCTCCAGCAAAACACACTGCTCTGCGAACAGCAGCGGAATGCAAGGCTCTGTGGAGGACGATGCCACACCACGTGCAACAAGGTCAAAGATGGTCACCTGGCCTTCTCTGTGGGAGCACTAAGGGTGTTCCTCAAGGGATGTATGCAGGTTCCTCTCCTGAGTAATTTTAAGATGCCCTCTGTCTTCAGGGACAGCTGATGGCACTAAGCATTCTTGCTTTTGACAAAGCTTTAGGGTTATATTTATTTTAGTTAATCTATTCTTTGCATTAACCAAGTAGCCATAGAGGATTGAGTAAGCTGTATTAAAGGTATAGAGTTCCTTTTCTAGTGTGTAAACATGTGTGTGTGTGTGTGTGTGTGTGTGAGAGAGAGAGAGAGAGAGAGAGAGAGAGAGAGAGAGAGAGAGAACCTGAATCCACACTGGGTTTTCTAAAGGAAGATGGCTCTTTTGTTCCTTTCCCTTGTGACTCATGAGTTCAAAACACCCCTAACATGTAAATGATAAAATGATCACTCAGGCCTCCTTAGCCTGTTTCAGAGAAGAACACAAAACCCGAGCTGGACTAGTCAAGGCAAATGGAGTGCCACAATCTCTCTCTCTCCCAGGGTAATCAAGGAGATGGTAACATCCCAAAGCTGGTGACATCTTGTCACCCTAGAGAAGGATGTTCTCTAATAATTCTAGAGGAAAGGTGAACAATGAAACATTGTGAAGTCACTGATGCTTAGACTCCTAGACACAGCCGTACTTGAACCATTACATATTAGTTAGTATTCCAGTTGTCTGAGCCAACCCATTTCTCTGGCTATTGCTCAAATCAACAAGCCCTGTGCCTTGGTATAGCTTGAACAATCTAAGGGGCGTATGGAGAAGTAGGTTTCCCTTCCTCATCTTCATGAAGATATGGTCTTGAGAACTTGTATCTGGAGCAATTTCCAGGGGATGCTAGTCTGGCTATCATACCTTGAGAACCACTGGCTTAGAAGCCTTCTAGTAGTTTCTTCTGCTTAGTACCCAAATTAAGTGGCTTGATAGCAGAAGATATTTCCTCAAAGAGGAAGAATATTGGGGAAATTACTGGAAGGGGCCCCAAGAGTGTACTTGAAGCAAGTCAGGAAGCACTGGAAAATGTGACACGACCATGCCCTATCATTGCGGGACCCATTTTGGTAGCTTTATTTTGTTTTATTTTTTATCTTTTTCTACTCACATCCTAACCCCTTTGTGGTCAGAGGCAAAGCCAGTAGAGAGGTGACAAATGAGGCCGAACAGCAGGACTAATGCGTGTTTTGTCAAAGACTTAAAACGCACGCATCGAGAAAAATGCACATTTTTTTCCACTCTGATCCAGTCTGTCAACAAAATGCTTTTCAGGAGAAACATCAAAGCCATTTCATCTGCAAATTTCATTTTTTTTTCCCTCCCAGAATCCCTTAATCTACACTGTTGACAAAAATTTCTGTCAAGTGCCTCAAACCATTGTATTAACAAATCTCGTTTTGTCAATCATGATTTAGGCTGCTTGCAAATACATTTTGTAATATTCCACTCTATCCTGCAGGAAGAATAGCTCGCAGTCAATGCCTCAATCTTAATACTGAAAGCGAATGAAGAAGGAAAGGAAAAGCGGTGTCAGAGCCTGCTCGTTCAGCATCTCCATTGGATGTCTCTGCGCACTTCAAGTAAAGGTAGCACATCTGAAGCCTTCCCTTGGCTATGCCGGGCTGGGGAGACTGAGTCAGTGAGTGTTGGTGAAGGCACAAGGTACTGTCACTCAGGGTTCCCACCAGCGTCTCTCCTAGCTGCTCTGAGAATGTCTAGGGGTTCCTGCTCAAAAAGGAGGCTGTCTTGAATGAGTTCAAGCTTGAGATGTCTGTTTTCTGCTTGGCTTATCTCCCGACTCTTCCTCGTGGGATGCCAGGGAGGGGATGTGGCTGGGGTTCCTAATAACCTCCGACAGATCAGGTTGCTAAGTTTTCTTGGTGAGGGATGTCACTGTGGCTACCAAATTATGGTGGAGTAGACACCAGTTACTGCAGAAAATAACAGGTGTGTTAGGTGAGGTGTCAGGGAGTCTGAATGTGAGTCCTGACTCGATCTCAAAACAGCTACTGGATTTGAGATGTCACTGTTCATCTTTGCCCCTGGATGTCTCCTCATCTGTTTAATGATGCTAAGAGAGAAATACTGAGCTCTTAGGAAGAGCAAGAGAGAGAGAGAGAGAGAGAGAGAGAGAGAGAGAGAGAGAGATGTTTGTAGGTTTGAGGTTAGAATGATGGCCAAGTACAGATAACATAGGCTGCGAGGAATGCTGTTTCAGAAATCTCTGCAACCTCAGAGGAGGTAGAGTCTTCTGTGCTGTAAGCCAAAGCAGACTGGTGATAAAATAGAAGATGATGCCTCAGATGGCTTCAACCCTGGCCTTCTAGATGGTCTTAAGAAACCATTTTTAGGGATCAGATATGTCAAGCTCCCTTAAATATTGATATCCCACTCACATGTGAGTTCCATCTTGACTTCTTGTGTAAAGCTTTGTGGAAACCCAAACAGGAAGAGTCGAGCCTTAGTACCCAAAAGGTTGGCCTTGAATAACAGGTAGTAGATGGCACTAGACAGCAAACAAGAGAGGTCCTTCTGATGCCCAAGGGAGGAGGCCACACCAAGGGTAACTAGTGTTTGATCCCCACCACCACACTCTTGCTTCTATTCAGTCTGTCACATATGAAGAATGATTTTATCCTTGAGAAGGTTGCGATCCAGGCTGTGTCTATCCTGCCAGAGTGGCTCTGACTTCCATCTATAAATCTTCATGTTTAGCATTGTGGCAGGGCCAGTGGCTTCTGCATGGTACCACCCACTAGTTCCTGCCTGCCGTAAGCCCTCCACAAAGTTCCCTTCTGCCAGCAATACTGGGCTGATTCCACTTCACTCTCCTCAAGGCCTTTGTCGTCTCCATAGCCACCCAGATTCATGATCTTCCCTATGACAAGTGATGCGCCACTATTAATAGGCCTCCCGGAGCTCTCGGCCCTGGGGTTTGCTGCCTACAGCTAAGGGAATCGAGATTGAGCACACAGTTAGAGAGAAACAAATCAATTATAATAAGTGACAAACAAACCAACCCTCTGGTCCCTCACAAGCCAGAGCTAATGTACTGAGTTCACAAACAAGGGCTCTCGGGGATGGTGTTTTCTGGAGGATCACTTCAGGAAGGGTGTTCCCAGATGCTAGAAGGGAAAATGCAGTGGGCAGCCCAAGGGTAGAGAAAAAGACCAAAGTTGTAGCCTGTGGTTATAAGTTCTGCACATTCTATTGCACATAATTGGTTTTTCCCAGGAAACATTTGTGCTAACCTTTGGCTTCTGGAAGCAGAGACAGGCCTACAGAATAAATGAGTCCTGTAGGCAGCGTGACAATCAGTACTTTGTAATCACAAATGATGGATAACGCAGCCCCAGCCTGTTTATAGAAAGGGGGAACTGTACAGGAGCCTCTTGGTTTATGGATCCTTATCACCTAAGGGCAAACCTTACCTTAGGTATGGCTGGATTCAAGGGCTCATGATACTGTAGAAACGACTTCCCATTCTTCATCAGCTCAGCTTTCTCTTTGTGGAATTCATTTTCAGGTGGTTTAGTCTCATGGATGCAAAATGATGTTTCTGGTGTCCAAAGTCACAGCTTACTAGCTTTAATTCTGGCGGAACAAAGTTCTTATTTCTCTCATTCCTAGAAATCTCCAGAGATTTAGTATGACCAGGGACCCTTAGACTCTTTGCTTAGCCATGAAGCAGAACCTGGCCTAACTTGTAAGAGTCTAGATGGAGCAAGGTAAGGTAAGTTGGTGGTGAAACTGAAAAATCATAACTGATGGTGGGGATGGACTTATTAGTCAAGGGTGGGTGGAAAACACACATGTTGTTGTTCTAAGCTGAAAGTAGATTATTATGGGATAGCCCACGAGAAGGGTCAGAGTCAGGTTCGTCAATAACATCCACAAAAGTCACCCAGAATTGGCTCACACAGGGAACTCAGGAAGCCAGGCATTGAGATATTCCACTATATCTGGATTCTTGGAACATCACTTTTATGTGGTCAAGACTCTCCATCACTTTTACGTGATCAAGAGTCTCCATCAGAGTCAGTGGATCCAGCAAAAACGGTGTCCTGTTTCCTGCCATCTACAAAGTTAATGAGGCCTTTTGTTAGACCCCTGATAATCCCACAAAATCCAAGAATCATTCTAGAAACACTAACCAGCAAAATCATGCTCTCTGCCTCCTTGCCCTTCCTGACCGGTATACCATACCGACAAAGCCTGTCTTTCCCTGGAGCCATGGGAAGTTTGTAAAGGAGAACACTCAGCTTCACGGTGCTTATAGCCACTGCCTCTGGTATAAGGGAAGGACAGAAGTTGAATGGCTCCTTTCATAATTCCCACAGAGAGCCAGGTAGGGAACCTCACTACAGTCGAGATCCTAGCTCTACACAAGGGAGGTCTATGTGTATGCTCAGTACTTCTTGGCATGAATTCATCTTACTAGAGCAAAGTTACAGAGACCTGTGAGGACAGGCATACTACGTTAGAGTCATCTGTAAGTACTTAATTAGCAACGAAGAACATGGCTGCGAGGATGGATGAACGCCAGATTCATGCAAAACCTGGGCAGGGGCTACAGCAGCAACCCATGGAATAAGGAATAATTAAGAAGGAATGACTACTCCGCCTGCTTTGACTATACATGGAAAGTCCTGGTTCTGCAGACCCAGACCTGAAACCTGAAGCTGTTATGGTGTGTATTGAGAGTTAATGACCTCTCTCTCTTTCTCTCTCTCTCTTTCTCTCTCTCCTTCTTAACATTGTTATAGTAGTGTTGTTTCCTGTATGCATGCCATGTATAATCCAATTCAACCGAGGATAATTATTTATTCATTCAACTAACATTTGTTGACTATTTACTATGTAGTGGACCCAGTCCTCAGTAATTGTGTTAAAGCCACTCACAAATAGACAAAATTCCCACCCTTAATGGTTCTTACATTCTGATGGTGATTTATATCTCTTTGGCAAGAGAGCAAGTTGGGGCAAGCACTTCTGATTAATGGCGACAGGTAGCATTAGAATTCTGGCATTCTGGCAGCATGGCTGTCTCTTACCTAACATCACATCTATGCCCCAGGGCTCCCTTAAGAGAAAGCTCCAGAGTAGGATCTTCTCATCTCATTGGTGGGTGAGCTGAGCCTCTGGGCTGCTGGTTGCTGCAGCCTGGATGATGGGAAAAGCATGAGTCAGAGTTGGAGCTGGGTAAGTGTTCGGAGCCACAGTGAAATCTGCTCAGGTTAATGTTCTGCGCCAGGGCTCAGCATGCTCTCCTCCTTGAATGGTAGGGAGGAAAGAGCAAGGATGGCTGTTGCTAAGGGCTGGCACTAAAGGGGAAGCTGCATGTGACTCTGATTTCTATACATTATCACCTAATCTTTACTTCTGTGAAGTACATGCAACTATGAGACCCGTTTAAGAGAGGGTAGGAAAAATCATTAAAATGTAGTCTTCCCAAGGTCACACAGCTAGAAAATGGGAGAGCAAAGGCTTGAGCCCTCTTTTTCCAACCCATCGCTATGTGCAGTTGTGAAGTAAAGGTCTTCTAATGCAAGAAGCATCTTCCTCCTTAAAGATGTGTTCATTTATCTACAGACTTATTTATGTGTGTGTGCAGAACATATGTCACACAAGCATGAGAGAGTGCGCTTCTGTGGATGTGCTGGGGGCATAAAAGAAGGCATCGTGTGTCCTCTTCCATCATTCTCCACTTGTTCCTGTGAAGTGGGGTCTTCTTTTGAAGGCAGCCTTGTGTAACAAGCCCCAGCAATCATCCTGTTTCAACCTGTCTCAAAGTTCCGGTTCCAAATATCCGTGGGGCTTCTTACCCGGGTATTGAGTTCACCTAGTCCTCATCATTTTGCATCAAATGCTCTTAGGCACCAAGCCATATTTCTAGCACAGCCATCTTACTTATTATCTGTGCTGTCCTAAAATCCATTCAGTACCATGGCCAGGCTTCTGCACTTTACTGGACCCACAGTGGCATCCTTGCATTGGAACTTAAAGTAAGTGATACCAAAGCAGAGAACGGTCCCTTGGTCTGATGCCCTTGGGTTCCCTCACCATTAGTCCTTGTTATTCGACTTAAAGTTGATTCTTGGCTTGGCTGATATTCTGGATATTTTCAGTCTTATTACTGGAGGCTAGTTTTTTTTTTTCAAGCAATACTTTCTGTTGTAAATAATTTGACACATTTCCCTTTGCATTAAAAGAGGGAAAAGATCTTGTGCCACTTAAATTTAGCAGTTTGATATGAACATTGGGGAATGACCCAGTGGGTGACTTCCAGAGGCCTCCTCTTATCTGGCAGAGATGTTAAGTGCAGGGCTTGCTCAGGCTGGGCACTGGCAGCATGAGCAGACAGGTCATTTTTAGCTGTGAGATTGTTCTGTGCATTGTAGACATGTGGCATCATCCTTGGCCTGTTTCCACCAATGCCAGTTCTAGACATCGAGCTGGCCTTATTTTACATTTCATCACCAGATGCCAGGCACTTGAACTCAAGCTTACTACAAAGGAGTCTGGGAAATGTACACTGCCAGACCTGGGCCCTCAAATGAAAGCATCTAGAATTATTGCAGAAGATTCATAGCTCATAGTGGAGTAGATATACCACCCTGGTCTGTCTAAGAGCATAGCATTAGGAGTTAGAGAAACTTGAGTGGACTAAATGTCCAGTGAACCAGGCAGTGGTATCACCTCATTCAGATGTCAAAACTGAAGCTATATGAGAAATGAACAATGGTTGCAATTCTTATCTGCTCTTTAATATCCTTTCTCTCTTCTTCTTGAACACAAAGCAGCCTACAATTCTAAGATTCTCTTGCAATAAGATAGGATTCGGCTGCCTGGAATCTTACAATGGCATATGAATATATTTGATGAGTACTGGGCCTGAGTGATTCTTTTGCAGGCAAACCTCCATGATATTCCTCTGCCTGGATATATTGCCGAGATCTCTGATCCTCCAGAGAAAGGGTAAGATAACCTAGAAAGTCAAGCAACTTGTGCTTTGGCATCGCTGCAGAGGGCACAACCATGCCATGTCAACATTGGGGGCTTACCCTGCCTCTTCTGACAGTGACCGAGAAGCAGCTCTGATTGTGGGGAGCTACTGAAAACTGTAGAAGAGGGTCTGTTACAGCAGCTGATAAACCCTGACTGCTACCTCTCGTAACAACAGATTGAACCCTTGGAAAGTGTCAATAGGTGTTAGACAATACTATTGATAGGAATAATGGGTTTCGGGATTTGACAGACGGCTGGAGACTAGTGAGGGGAAGAAATAGAAGTTGAAGAGACAGATGTACATCACAACGTGTCTTTCACCGAGTCAGGAAGCCTGATGGATGGCTCAGCATTGACTTACACCAACATCATGATCCCTACGGTGCATCTCAAAACCTAGACGCCCTGCCTCCTCCCACGGGATGGATTTGACTCTTCTCAGGAGGACTCAGTAATGAGATCCAAGTTAAAAAAAATTATGTGAGGGATCTGAGAGAACCCTGTAGGTCCTCAAGTTTACTCTTTACCAATGTGAGAAATTCATTTTTTTGAAGAAATACTCTTGAATACTGTGCATTGAAGAAAGGCAAGGATTCTTCCAAGAGTTTAGATGGGTAAAACAAAACCAGAGAGGGAGTGTTCCAGAGGAAGGATCTATTAACCTTTTTTTTTCCTGTTCTCTCTGCCATATTTTTTTTAATATTTAAGATACTTATAATATTGGGCTTTCAGAAGACCATACATATGTTAAACATTTCTATTAGTTTTTTTCCACATCAAATGTGCTGTTGAATAATGGACTTATAAAGATATCCATATCTTAATCTATGGGATGCGTGAATATGCTACCTTCCGTGATGAAGGGAGCTTTGCAGAAATGATGCATGGCAGCTCTTTCCCCCATGCGTCCGTGATCACGAGTCATCATGGAGCAGATGCTGATGTGGTAGCCTACAGAGCAGGTTGGTCCAGTAGTTTTAGCAGCAATAGATAAGCAAAACAGTACAACAAACCTAGCAATGAGAGTGGTGATGAAGTTGTTAGCATTCCCTTGGGGAGAGACTGGGAGAGGATCACCAGTGGGAGTCTAATCATCATGCCCTTCCCATCCCTGACTGCAAACAGAGGTAGAAAAGAACCTAAGAGGTGGAAAGTTGATTGAGGGCGGAACCATGAGGATAGCTGGTAAAGCTTTTATGAATTATTACAAATGCTGGGGTAGGACTTTTCAGCAAGGAGGCTGCTTTTAACTCTGAACGTCTCTATAAATAACAGTTCACCAAATTTTATTGTAACTAACGTCAATAAAGGCATTGGTTTATCGTGATGGACTTGGATGGAGTCATTTGTCCTAGTTAGGTTTCTGTTGCTAAAATAAAACTGGCCAAAAGCAACTTGGGGAAAGGGATTTTTTACTCACTGGTTACAGTCTTTCGTGAAGGGAAGCCAAGGAAAGAGCTGGAATGAGAAGCCAATGGAGCAATGCTGCTAACTGGCTTGCTCTCTCTGTGTTCAGTTACTTTTCTTGTATAGCCTAGATGCACCTGCCTAGAGATGGCACCGCCCATAGTGGGCAGGGTCTTCCTGCATCAGTTAGTAATTATGAACATGTGTCATAGTCTGTTGGTACCCTATCTGAAGAGTATAAAATTTCATCACATCTTCATGAAAAATTAACATATAAAGGTGTGCCTAAGTTAAAAATCAGAAAAGACTATCCTGCATTAAATATACTCCATGCAACCAAACACAGGAAAACGAAGAGGAAGGCAAGAGGACTAGGACTTGATGTGCTAAAAATTCTAAAGGTTGGGCCATGCAGAATCTATCATCTGAGAGATGCAGTGATACCCAGAAGCTTTAATGTGAATGGGAACAGTTTCTTACTTCAGAAGCCCCAGAAGGAACCAGCCCGGCCAATACCTTGATTTTAGGCCAGTGTGATCTGCTTTGGTTTCTAATTTGCAGAATGATACAATCATTGTTTAAAAAGAAAGAAACAAACCAACAAACTCCACAGCAGTCTATCCATAAAGAAGCAGATACAATTCCCTCAGTGAGACTCATTAGAATGTAAAGCCTCAAGGCCAAGTTTGAGCCCTGGAGTGGGAGCAAGAATGTTAGACAGAAACAATACAGAATATGGAGATCTAAACATGGAAAAGAAGTTTGCCTTCAAAGCTACAAAAGAGCTTTATTAAGAGTAAAAATGACACAGACACAGACACACACACCACACACACACACAGAGAGAGAGAGAGAGAGAGAGAGAGAGATAGAGAGAGAGAGAGATAGATAGAGAGAGAGAGAGAGAGAGAGAGAGAGAGAGAGAGAGGAGAGAGGAGAGTGTGTGTGAGAGAGAGCCCTTACGAGAGGAATGGTCAGGGGAGGAAGAGACTAGGGGCGCCTCTTCAGAAAGCATCCTTCATCTCTGGGCCAAATTCTCCAGCAGTATCTCTGAGGAATCTTGGATGAACCTTCAGAACAAATGAAATGTTTGATTTTTTTTTTAAATGTTTTAAAAGGATCAGCACGGCATACATGACAAGGAGCTTGGAGCAGCCAGCTACCATAAACTGAGAACTGTCAAGTCACAGCACACAGACTGATCCTTAACTCTGTGTCAGAGAGAGCTTCAGAATGGTATGGCCTAATTCAAGATATGGGTTCCAGTCTAAAGGTAGAGGCCCATGTTCTCAGAGTCAGACGCTTGCTATGAACTAAATAATCTGGTTAGGGCAGGGGTTACTGCATAGGTCAGGATTTCTGGTTGTGACAGAACATTTAGCACAAACCAGCTCTGGGAAAAAGATGTAATGGTTCCAGACACATCCAGACGGTGAGGAACTCAGCAATGTTATGAAACCTTGAAACTAGATCACCCGGTGGTAAAGCTGGCTTTTTCTACAGTTTAGACATCAATTGTAAGATGCTTTCTGATTGGTTGGAGTGTGTTTTATGAGTATCCCTGAACCTACCATTGAGGTAAAAGAAATCAAGAGGAGAGATTGCTATGTACTGGGGTTTACGGCAGTACTTGGACTCAGGCTTCATTTTTCAAGATAATTGGGAGGAAAACGAAGAAAAACGTGAGACAGACCAACTCTGATATGTCCCTCAGAGTCAGGGAGAGGCTTGCAAATGGAGTACAATAAAAATCTGGAGAGAGGGTGGTTGGGGGCTCAGGATATGGGATCTCACCGTGTAGTGCAGGCTGGCCTCCCACTCCCTACCTCCTGCCTCAACTTGCTGTGAGCTATGGTTATGAGAGTAACCCATTATGTCGCTGGCTAAAGCAGCTTATCATGACCGAGCCATCTCTTTGCTTTCTCTCGTCTCTACAAACTTTTATCGATATGAGCACACTGTCGCTGTCCCCAGGCACACCAGAAAAGGGTATCAGATTCCATTACAGATGGTTGCCAGTCACCATGTAGTTGCTGCAAATTGAACCCAGTATCTCTAGGAGAGCAGTCCGTACTGTTAACCACTGAGCCATCTCTCCAGCCTTCTTACCCCGCCTCCCAATTTTACTACACAGCCTACAGTATTCAGGAGTGAGAATCCCTAAGACTCAACCGCCAGGCACAGCTCTCAGGGTATTGTAGGCAAAGACAAACTTGAATGAATGTAATTAATCATCGTAACTGATTAATTTCTTACAGAGAATATCTGATTTTATTAAAGAAGCCGAGCTTCTGAGTTCGGGCACAATTTCATGCCTAGAATGAGCTTGCTGTCCCTCCTGCCCTGGCCCTGATCTTTTCTGCACATTAATATAGCTTATTGGGTTCCTGTGGTGTTGTCCATGAGAGCTATTGAGTGAGTTTTCTTCCACCGTGGTGTTGAAATAGGATAATACCGAGTGAGAACCTGCTGCTTTTCTAAAAATGACTCAAAGAGTGTGTGTCTGACTCCATTAATCTCTCCTAATTTGTGCCAGCCTGCTACATTTAGATGAGAGCTTTTCTCTTTGCCCTAATATTGAAACGCTTCTGATCAAGATCTCCTACCCCCAGAGAGTGTGTGTGTATGTACTCATGTGTGCGTGCGTGCGTGCGTGCGTGCGTGCGTGCGCGTGTGTGTGTGTGTGTGTGTGTGTGTTCCAGCTGCTGTGGTGTGTATGGTGAGGTTACACTCCTTGTTCAGGGGTCTAGAGAGTAGTGCAAGTGGGAAAGTGGAGAGGATACTCCTAGGTACTATGAGACTTCCTAAGAAACCAGTTCCAGGTTTTCCTGGGACAGGTCAGTGGGAAAGACGTCCGTGTCTCTCAGTATCCCAGGTCCATGTTATCCACATCTGGTCTTCACATGATACCTGGGGTGTAGGAGGAGCTGTTTGGTGCTATGAAGTGAAACCTGATAAGGGATAAAAAAGGTTCTGGGGTCCATTCCTGACAAAGGAGTGCCTGCTTCTTCTCACCAAACTCAGAGCTCTCCACTTTCCTTGTCTGTGCCTGGGATCTCTTTGTGGATGAAGCACACAGCACTTAGTAAGGCTGACCACAGACCGGCTCCATGAGGTCACACACATCCCCTTCTCTTATGGACACTTATTCTGTGCTTGCCACACAGGAAGCCTACTGCCCAACACAGAACATACCACTATGAGCACATGCTCAGTCACATGTGTCACGGGGCTGGGGTTTCAAGTGGCTGTCTGTGGGAACACGCAACCATTCTATGTTTTTGGAATAATAGGCTTTTATGGGTTTGTGCCCACATCTTGTTCTCAAGAACTGATTTGTAGACTAAAAGGATGCCTTTTGAGTTTGCAGGTCCTGTTTAGTGCTTCAGAATAGCACAATCAGGGTGAAGGGCCTCGGTTTCTTGGCCTTCCCTACACTTGTGGACATGTAAGGGCACACTTGCGGTGCTTGCAAGTTCAAAAGTCCATACTTGGCTCTGCAAGTGTCTTTTAAGTTTCTAGAATGTTGCAGATATTGTCTTTGTTTTTTAAACTTACTTTCTCTCTTTCTTGGAAATGTATTTCTGTTATGACTATTCCTTCATTTAATAACAAGACAATCAAAGGGCAGGAGTCAGGGAGGCTTCAGGTATTGCAGATACCAGGACAAAACAGTCAAGAATTTCCCATCTACGTTTTCATCTCTGTCTCTCATACACACGTTCATGCATGCTATCACATGTATGTGCACATGTGGTTTTCTACCAAATACATGTTTACATATACATGTATGCACACACACATGTTCTTCCAGCACATATGTTTGCACACATAGGTATGTATGCACATACACATACTCTCATTACACATATGCTCATACACATGTACATACATGTGCACATGCATCCTCTTCTATTGCACACATATTTGAATGCACACACATACATGCACACCAAGGGACATTCTTCCTTCATTCCATTTGCTTTCCAGACTTCTTTCTCTTTTACCTGCTGGAGGACATAGTCACATATCGGACACAGTACCTGCTATCTGAAAGTGAGAATGTGGAGAAGTCTGGCCATGGTCTCCAGTGAGACCTTGAGCCCCCTTGAAGGGGGTTGTGATCATGCTGAGTCCGTGCCCTGTACCAGGACATCTTGTAACAAGGATGGGACATGCTGAGCTGACATACTGCCCAGAGCTGTGACCCTAAAACATACCTTCCTATCTAAAAAGAAATACACTCTGTATGTTGGGAACACTCCATGAGCTCCCGGTTCCCCAGAGCTCTGAGACCATCAGAAGTATTCACTCAGTGCCTCCTGGGTAAGAGAAAAGGTGAATAGCCCCAAGAGGTAAAGATATTTTTAAGTAAATAGCAGGTTTCTTCCATTCAATTATTCTTAGGACATAATAGGTGTTCAGTAAAATTTTGCATGGGAAGGGATGGTCTTGTAAACTTGGTGTTACATGAAGTATTATTTCATGGTATTATTATATATTATATGTAACATTATTATATAAAGTATTATTTTTAAAGAAAATCTCTGATTCCAAGGTCTTGAAAATGTTCATATTTTAGAAAATTTAAAGTGAAGTTTAGAATATTTCTACCCATGATTCTTCGTGCCCCTCACTGCTGGAAGTGCGTTCTGTCTCTCGTTAGCCTCCTAGATCTGTGATTCTTGCTTCTTGTTCAGCCATCACTTTATCACTCCCCTTAATGAGGTTCCACACAGAGATGCAAGGCTACACACAGGTCCCTAATTGCAGCCCAGGAAACTACAGGGTCATTTTATAAGCTGATATGACACATGAGAAAGGAAGGCCTAATGGTGGCTGAAGAGTGACACTAGGTTGGAGGGTCAGAACGGAGCATCTGTGGATCCCATCCTCTCTGTCACATCCAATGTAACTCTTTCCAGTCTCCATCAGAGTGGCTGTCTTCTTAGGAAAGATGGAGCAGACAGTCACACGAGAAACTGTCCAGGAAGATGTCCTCTGCCCACTGCACAGCAGCACTCTGTCCACCCTTGTGATCCTCATAACAGGTAATGTGTGTTTTGGGGTTCCTCATATATCAGGCATTGCCACAGGCTCTTTGTCATCAAGAACTCATGTGACTTTCAGGTCAGTCACTTCTACACTAGTGCACCTAGGTTAGAGTTGAATAAGCTGAGGTTCAGGAAAATATAGAGTTAAATAATTCCCTAATTTCATGCTGTTTGTACATGTGAGACCTAGATTTGAGTGAAGGCAGTTTATTTCAGGGCCCCTTCTCTCATCCCAGCCCCAAACCAAGTCTATCTATCTGATTTGCTTGTGAATTCCTGACGTTTGGCTTATCTGTACCAGACTCTGGGTAAAGGGCTAGGAGGTGGAGGGAATGCCTTAAGGTCCCAACTTGATCTGCAACAGGAATCAAGGTTAAGAATGGAAAGGGGCAGGTCTTGACTTCAAGATCCCTAATTCCTTGGTCTTTCTCAATACTTAATCCATGGACAGCTGAAGATGCATTTAAGTGGTAAACTACAAAATGTCTAGTTTTTTTTTTATTTTAGTAATGTGTGAATCCCTATAAGAAACAATTTGAGTTTTCTTATTTTAGATATCATTCTTAAAATTATTAGTTTACATTATGGGCATTTTGTCTACATCCTTGTATGTGTAACACGTGCATGCAGTGCCAAAGCAAGCCAGAAGAGGGCGTCAGACCCTCTGGAACTGGAATTACAGATGGTGAGGCAGAATGTAGAATGTGGGTGCTAGGAATTGAATGTGGGTACTTTGGTAGAACACCCAGTGCTCTTAAGCTTGAGGCTTTTCTTCAGCTCCAAGAGTATTCTAAATTATAGCACAGATAAAAAACATGTTTATCAGAGCTCTCCAGTACAGGGCAGTGCTGTACCAAGCAACTCAGCTTAATTCTCTTTAGCATACAGAAAACTTGTGTCCAGAATGAAGGCCATCTGTACAGCTACACACACACCACGTCCAGAACACATCTTAGACTGGTTGGTCTCTTTCCAGAACTTTCCTTAACCATCTCAGTTAAAGCTGAATACTTTAAATCTGTACAAGAATGTAAACCCTGTACCTTCCGATCTCTGGAAATACATTTTGGAGGCCAGTATCTCACTCCCTTTGAGTATGTGTTTGTTTCCTGTTGGTTGCTAGTGAGAACCAAGCTGACCCTGCAGTACCAGCTGAGATTCTGCAGCAGCAAAGCAAGAGGAGCCAGGCTCTGGCAGCCTCTTGAAGTTTCTCTTTGATGAGCAGAAACTTATGATGGTAGCCAGAACCATCACCTTGTCCCCAGAGCACTGACTGCTATGGACATGTCCCAACAGTTTCTGTTGGCATGTGTGCATAGTTGAGTAGATTGACTCCTCTCCTTTACCTGTCTGCATTTTCAATTTACCAAGCTGAGTAATTCTGCTTTAATTTTAAAATGGAAGGTTCACAGTAATGATGGGACAGCTATTTGAATAGTAGGAAGAAAACAGACCTTGCAAAGATGACTTTGCCTTAGATCTGTGATGAGATTAGGGATGAAGAAACTCACCTTTGTGAATGGGTATTACTTACTTTTCTCTTTCTCTGTTACAACACCATGATCAAAGGCAACTTAAGGAAGAGAGAACTTGTTTTGGCTTGTGATCCCAGAGGGATTAAAAAAAAATCCATTGTGACAGGTTAGTGGGCCTGGTGTCCCAGAGCTGGAAGGTAAGAGTTCATATTCTCAACAGCAAGTACCAAGCAGAGAGAACAAATTGGGAGTGACATGAGATTTTAACCTCAAGGTCTTCCCACACTGATGTATTCCTCCAGTAAGGCTCCACCACCTAAACTTCCCCTAAACAGTGCCACTGACTAGGGTCCAAATGCTCAAATGTACAAGACTATTGGGAATATCCTTATTCGAACACCCACAGAACCTGTTTCCTCAGTATCAAAACTGTGGTCTTTTAGTGTAAACAGTCAATGAAGCAGAACATAGGAAAGAACCCAGCACCATTCTTGATATGAAGTTGATTCTGGGTAATGGGAAACTTCTAAGTACTATGGCTATCTTCACGTTATTCCTTTTGAGATTACTTTTGTTTCATAGGGAGCAAAACCAGAGGCTGAATACCTGCTGTAGTTAGGGTATGGCCCTCAGATCCATGTGTTGAAGTCTTGATCTCTGAGCTGATCTTGGAAGATGGGACCCAATGGGAGATGATTGGGTTGTAAACTATGAGTCCTTCGGAAAGGATCAATGACCTTGTCTTAAGAATGAGTTAATTACCTGGAGAATAGATTGTCAGGAAGGTGAATACCCCTCATTGTCTCCCCTTGGTGTATGCTGTTTTTTTTTGTTTTGTTTTGTTTTGTTTTTGTTTTTTGTTTTTTTTTTTTTGTTTTTTTTTTCCACTATAAAATGAAGAAGCAAGAAGATGCTGATGCCCTGCTGTGGCCTTTCTGGCCTCCAGAACAGACAGAAGAAATGCCCATTTGTAAAAATGTGTCAGCCAGTGGCATTAGTTAAAACATCATAGCACAGACCAGTACAATACCAAATTGGGAACCCCAGGAAGGCCTCCATGAGTAAGATGCACGTACTTGGTAGTGGCAGTGGCAAAGGTGAAGTTCAGATACAGACTGGGTAAGCGGTGCCACCTCTTTGTAAGTCCAAGGCTAATTAAGGACCATTGTCACTAGGCAACTTGCATTCAACCACCAGATTCAGAAGTCTACCTCTGTCAGAAAGAAACAAAGTCTTTAGGCAGCCAGGGGAAGCCAGAGAAGAATTCCAGAGTGCATGAGCATCAGTGCCTGGGGCATAGGCATTAACACGGGACAAGAAACATTTTCCATGGTGGCTTCTAAGATGGACTTCTTCCCATTGCCTGTGTTCTGGGGAAGAGAAAATAAATTTTCTTTTCTTTGTTGATACAGAGGATTATTCACAATGGCCTATTTTTCCTTTAGATGACTTCTTGTGGAGACGGTACTCTAAGCCTGCTGGGTAGAATGCTCTAATGGTAATGAATGATCTGAAGTGACATCTGCCCCGCCCCTCTCACTCTGCCTTCCTGTCCATCAACACCAACACTCCATTCTGCCCCAATTAGAATCATAAAATGACTCAGGCTCAGAAAATGTGTTTTGAACTTGAAGTTGCCTCTTCATATTTTTAAACCATTGCATTTGAGTCTAATTCAATATGATTCTGTATTTCCTTCCCATTTAATCTGCGTGCTGCTTTGCCCTACTTGTTGCTAGGACAACCAGCGTTAGATCTGGCGTTCACTTGTTGTCCAGGAGGAGGCTGTTAATTAACTCCCTGAAATTGCAGGCCAGGTAATCAATATCAAATGTATGGACTTGGCTGGAATGTTTTAATTAAATTTACAGTAATTTTATTTGCAGCTTCTTTTGCAATCTGCATGGCTGCAATTGATTTCTATTTCAGACACAATGGCCTATTCACTAGGCAGGTCATCCCTTCCCTTTAATGCCTTTCCCCATCAGCTGAGCCAGTGTGAGATGAGGAGTCACAAGGCAAATTGTTAGTTAAAGCGATAATACAGAAATGAAACAAGCCTTAAAATATCAGGAGGGCTGGTCTACTGCCAGTGGAGATGGGTTTTGTGTGAAACGAAGCCAGAAAGCGGGATCAGAAAGGAACCATGGAAAATAACCCAAGACAGGCAGAAAACAGCAAAACCCAAACCATGCTGCAACCTTTCCAAGGCTGCTTGAAATCAGAGGGAAACAACCTGCCCCCCCCCCCCCCCCCCCCCCCCCCCCCGCCACTATAGTATTCTTAGCACCATCATTTCTTTCTAGAACTGAGCTGTTGCTCTCTTAGGAGAAACACGCCCCCCACCCACCTCCTTAGATAATTAAAACCAGGCTTCCCTGGCAGCAAGGTCAAGCCAAGTGTATTGCCTTCTCCCAGTACCTCTAGGTGGTGGGTCATCCCCACCTCACAGAATTATCCTGGATTAGATAAAATCATACTGAGGATGGGCCCAGAGTATGCGGTCTGGAGTCAGTCAGGACTCTGAGTCCTACTTCTCATTCTACTTGCTATTTGAATAGCTTTAGGCCAAGAACATAACCCTCAGGGCCTTAGGCTTCTCCCCTGTCAAATGGGCACGTTGCCACCTATCTCACATTATGTGGAAGGATGAACGTAAAGCACTGGGCCACTGAGCCTGGCTCATGCACTCCTGAGTATTTCTCTCATGTGAGGCACCATCACACAGTAAGAGTCAATACCTCAGTCCTGAGCAGATGTGCTCTTTGGGCCAAGCAGCTTCCCTGGGGTGAAATGAACAAACTTGTACCAATTACTCAGGGTGATTGGAATTTATTGTAAGGATATTTGAGACCCCAGGTAGAATAAGAATCAGTGCCAACAGCCACATTAACACTCCAGACTTAGAGGTTCCCCCCCCCCCTATTAGAAGGGTCTTGAGAAGCATCAGCTTCTTACCTTTCTTAAAGCATAGAAGCCCAAGCTGAAGATTGCTACTTTCTCATTTGTCACCTTCTCCAATGAGGAGTCTCATGAATGATCCCTGTCTCTACAGGAATGGGCAGCTTCTATAAGACAAACTCTCCTCTAACCATGCATGAATCAGGTGTCATAAATACCTCCATTCATAGAAGCCATGCTAAGTCCTTTATAGCAGGAGCAGAGGCCAGCTATGATAACTCTGCCTAAGAAAACAGGCAGACACTTAGCTAAAATAAGAAAGAAAGGAAATAGGCTTGGTGTGTGCCCTGCTACGATAGTGCCACCAAAAATGGTCTCTCCCTCTCCCTCTCCCTCTCCCTCTCCCTCTCCCTCTCTCTCTCCCTCCCTTCCCTCTGTCCTTCCCTTTGTTCTTCTTCAAATAAACACTAGTATTTTAGACATGCAAACTTGTATTTGGTGACATGATATTTTATTTGCTTTTAAGACTTGCTAGGGACCCATTAGACATCACTGAGTGAGGGAAGAAAGAATGTATTGGAACCGACTGACATGCTCCCATATGATTCCTTCAGGTGGTGGAGAGCAGCCAAACTGTGACTCTCCTGGAATACATTTCAAGAGCCCTTTTCTAAGTCCAGTGATCTGTTTAACTGAAGGCATTATTGGCCATGAGAGCCTAGAATGGCCACCAGGGAGTGGGAGAGATTTGTATTATGGGTATTGCCTGTTTGAAAATTCTTTCTCTCTGCCCACGTTATGTTTCAAATAAATAGAAATGTACTGAGACTGTATTAATTCCCCTTCAAAGGCAATAGAAGAATAGTTTATTGGAAGAGCTTCAACTAACAGACAGAAAGAAAATGTGTTCTGTGATGAAAATATAGTTGCTATGGTGGAATTTGAACATTCTTCCCTGGACAATAAAATCAATCTCTTTCTTGGTTCTTAAGATGGTCTGTTATGGGGAGACAAGAAATTTATGGACACCTAAGGTTATTTGAATGCAGTGAAAGAATTAGGGATGGGTGACATGTGACATCACACTCTTCTCAGTGGGTTTTCCTTCTATAAATCTTTCTCTCTCACTCTGCTTTTTCTTTACACCTTTTCACGGTGACTCTTCTCAGAAAGAGAGATGCCTATGAAGGATCAGCTATGATTAAACAATGTGAGCTCAGCTGGCCAACCTTCATTGGGAGATGAAAGACCCCCAAGAAGGATCTCTCACCCCTTTCACCGCCCTTGAACAAAGCCAATGGTACTCTGCCTTCTAGAGACATACCCATGTATGAGGTTCCACAATCCTCATTCTGGCCACTTACAGAGGTAGGCTGAGGACCTTGGGATATCTCTTACCTTCCAAGGAGCTATAGTTGGCTTTGAAGGGACACTAACACATTCAAAGAAAAACAAATTTGAGGAGTGTGACTTTTTGGTCCTGTGTCTCAGCAGATTCTTTTTCATGCACATATAGTATTTCATGGAATAATGATATAGTTTACCTTTTTTTTTCTTTAACTTTTCCTCCTTTCCCAAAGATTGCAGTGTAGAAGATAGGCCAATCTCCAAGTCAGAGCTCTGTCCTTAAGACTCAGGCAGGGGTTCACAGTAGACATATTCTGAGATCCTGTAGAGAGGGTGTGGTATAGATTTCTGTTCATTTCATGTTTAAAGTAGTGCAGAATTGGCACAGGGGTGACAACTCATGTAGTAAGCACACATGCTGTTCACAGTGTGCTGAAGACCCTAGTCTAAGTCCTTTGGTGTACAACTCTCAATACAGCTTTCCGAGACCAGTAGTACTCCATCTTTTCTAAATAAAAAGAAACTGAAGTGAAGTAAATTAAAAACAAACAAACAAACAAACAAACAAACTGGTTCCAAATCACATGGTGGTTAAGAGCCCAAATTTCAATGTGAGCAGTGTGGATTCAGTCTATGGGCTTAGTTTAGGTCCATTATTCCTCCCTCAGTCTTGAAAATGTTCAGCACAAGCTGTGCTCCAGCAAGCCAGGGTGAGTCTCTGGGATTGTACCTCTAAGTGTTCGAGTGACAGTGCTGACCCAGTAATCAACCTTGTAGCTACAAGGAGGTAACAGTCTTCTAGCCAGAGGAGATGGCTCTATCTGAGTTCTTAAGTTACAGCTCCCTTGATATATGCTGTGGTTTCTGTCATTTGAGAGGAGTTATGATTATGAAAAAGACTTTATTGATTTATGGAGTAAAATAACACCCTATACTGGTCATTCCTGCAAGGCACTGAGTGATTCAGTGTGAGCTCCGGAGACAACTGACCCAGTTGGATTGTGGCTCTGACTTTGATAAACTTTGTGACTTTGCACAAAAATATGGCCTTGATGGTCTATATAATGGTACCATACCTCACAGGACTATTGTGAATCTTTAATATAGATCCAGGTTCCAAAGCAGTAAGATCAGAACAGAGCTTGGCACTTGGTAAAGGCTTATATGTGTCGTTGCAGAGCAACTACAGCGGAATTCATTTTGGCAGCAGTTTTGTCTAATTCCGCAGTCTTAGGCATCAGTAGAACAGGGAGCGATTCACAAAACAACTCCAAGACAATAGTTAGAACTTACACCTCCCCTTCTTCAAAACTCTCGAATCCCTAGTGTATGTGTGTTTGTGCATGCATACACACGTTGATTGAAACACACCCATCCATCCCAGTGTGAATAATATCACCTTGTATAGAAATAAACTAGGGAGGCATTCAGAATGTAGAGTGGGGCTCATTCACGTTCTGACTGACCCTCCACCCCGACTCTGGAAAGTGTAATGCAAATTGTTGTGTTCTCAAATTGAGCGTGAGTGTGTGGATCCTCAATCCCAAGGTAGTGAAAAGAGTTAGATTTGTTGTTGTTCTGCTTTCTTTCTATTTTATAAGAAAACAGACACTAGGTGTTTCAGACATACAAAAATACATTAAGAATATCACAAATACCCAGGTATTAGAGCTCACCTCCTAGTT
Organism: Rhabdomys pumilio; assembly: GCA_030674055.1. Taxonomy (NCBI): domain Eukaryota; kingdom Metazoa; phylum Chordata; class Mammalia; order Rodentia; family Muridae; genus Rhabdomys; species Rhabdomys pumilio. The sequence goes on along the minus strand of JANHMN010000018.1, from coordinate 16,057,430 downwards.
TCAGAAGTAGAATATAATAAAATACTCAATGTCTCCTTTCATCCCCTACCCAGTCATATTCTCTATTTCTCCAAAGGCAACTGCTATTCAATGTAATATCTATATTTTTAATATTTTTATCCATAGGCCTGTGTATGACAAGGTGACATTTCACATAGTTAATATTTGCATACCACATGCCCTTGAACAATTTGCTTTTCTCTACATTGCAGCTGTGAAATGCATCCATGTGCACTCCTGTAGCTCTGCAGTTGACTTCAATCACTAACAAGCGTTATAACCCAATTTATTTCTCACTCTCATGTTGACAAATTCTTAACTCCATTGGAATAGAGAATGGCTGTCTCCTCGCGCGTTTCTCCCCTACTTCCCAATACAGCAGAAATTCAAGCCTTGAAGTTTCCAGGCTTGGTTCTAGAGTTCAAAGATATTTTATCTTCTGGCCAGAGTAGAAGTGAAACAGCCACTCTCTAGTTTTAGATGCTCGTTTCTTAGATTCTCTTTCCTTTTGAGTCCACATTTGAAAATCATGCCTAAACATTCAATATGCATTTGTGTTTGTACCAGGTTGTGTAAGCTTTCTCATACCTCTGACAAACCGCTCTTCTGTTGATGAACAGATGAGGAAGGATGTGTCGTGGGGAAAAGGCATTGGATTGAAATTAGATCCCATCTATATCTTCAGGTAATAACTGCCATGCTGATGGAGACAGTTAAATCAACATGGATGACTAAATGGTATAATTTCCATGAATATCGTTCGGCCCCCCTACCCCCATTTTATAGCCATGTCTCTCCTTTAGGGATTTTGTTAACATACAGATTTGAAACCTGTATGTTTCAGGCAGAGAAGAACAGTTGAGACTCAACATCTCTAGAAATCTCTCAGGGGATGCAACTGTCGGTCCTCGGCCAGACTCCGAGCCAAGATGATGTGTAGATATAGTTCACATTTGGCTCAGATTTGAGTTTCAGTTTTTGCCTCCACAGTTTTCACTTTTGGGGGAGACCTTGGGACACTTACCTTCTCTTGTGGGTGATGATGTTGATTACAGCTACCCGAGACAGAAAAAAAAATCCATCCATCCATTCAGATCAACCAAGTAAAAGTGTCTAGGGCTGGGATCTATATGTTAGATTTCCATGGAGTCTAGGATGTACAATCAAGGCTTCCAAGAAACCTCATCCCAGGGTAGGTGTTCTCAAACTTTAGCAACACATTAAGCTTCCTGGAAGTGTTGTTGAAATGTAAGCGGGCCAGGACCAGCCAAGTGACTCGGTAGGTCTGGAGTGGACCAAACAATCTCTATTTCTAACAAGCTTGCAGGTGATGGATATTTAAGGCTGCTAGCCTTGGAACTCCTCTTTGAGAACCATTACTAATGACTGAGATTCTCATCAGTAAAAGGGATACAAGTATTACCCAGTTTTCATAGCCATTGGTAGGTTAAATGAGAAATGTCCCTTGTAAGCTCTGGTGTTTGAAGATTTGGTCCCCATTTGGTGGTGTTGTTTGGGAACCTTTATGAGGTAATGCTTTCCTGGAGGAAGAACGTCATGGGGGCAGGTGTTTATGCGATAGGCCCTACTTCCTGCTCACTCCCTGCTTGGTGCTTGTGGTTGAGGATGTGAGCACTTAACTTTCTGTTTCTGTCACCACGACTGTCAGTTATCGCAATGCTTCTGTACCATGATGGACCCTTATCCTCTGGAACCGCAAGCCAAGATCAGTTCTCTTCCTCAGGTTGCCTTGGTCATGGTGTTTTGCCACAACTACAAAACTACGTTTAGTACATGGCCTTGTGGGTGACCCACAGACTAAAGCTCTTCCATTGTGTACACAGTAGACAATCAAGAAATGAGTTCTTTGATGGTTAATGTTTGCATTGTATCTATTACGTTCAAGGGAGTTGTTTAATAAAACTTTAGTTGACTAATTTGTGACATTCAACACATGGTCCGGTTTCATTGATGTTCTCCTCATATCAGTGACCTCACATCTACCTGTTCATATGTAGTAAAGACATCATGGCTCTATTATTATTATTATTATTATTATTATTATTATTATTATTATTATTACTAATTTCCAGCAGACCACATCTGCCTTGAAATAGAAACAGATTCTTGAGAGACTTAAGATTGTGTAAGACTGGAGAGTCTCCAAAAGGAAGGTAAAAGGGAAAGGGAAAGGGAAAGGGTTGGTGTACTCCCTTCTGAGTCTTGAAGCTCTGTCAAGACCACACTGCCTCACTGCATCTCTGGCATGCACAAAGCCCATTGTGCTTTCTCTTCCTTTGAATGCTGTGTTTCCATACAGCTCCTCCCTTGAAAGAAGCGTTCCCAGGTGGTAGTCTCAGGCCCAAAGGCTGCCTGTTGCTTCAGTGTCCTCTTTGTTAACCTGAGGAGGCTGCCTTCTGGGTTTTGCAAAGAAGCACATCATTCTCCCTAAATTCTCTGTGTCAGAAATGACTGCTTGCTGGGCTCTGCAGCTTCCTGGGTGAACTGCAGCTATTGATCTTGCTACCAGCATCGTGAGTAATGCCGACAAGACAGTTTCTGGTGCCTTCACTGACAACTGGCCACATTTTGGACTCACGCTGGATGAGGACTGCATTGTAAACATGCCCAGCTTGTGCTGACAGCGTGGAAAGCACTTGAGGATAAACATTTGTGCCGGCTAAAAATGTCTCTCAGATTGGGAGTGTTTCATCAAAAGACTTATCTGTGCATTTCTGAGGGTGTTTTGAAAGCCTTCTATAGCCCCAAAGCAACGGTTCTGGCTGACTCATTTGTCAGTATCTGCTGCATTCCTTACCTTGAGCTTTAAAGAGGAAAACCGAAACAAAAAGTTTATTTCTTATTCAAAATGGACAGAAGTTCTTTCTGGAGCACAGAAAGACTTAACTGAAGGGTGATTCCTATAGATAAGTATTTGGGGTCTGAGATCTGACTATGTTACCTCTTAATGTTTTGGGATTGAGGATCAGAATCTGTTGCCTAAGAAAAGATGGTAATTCTCCCTCAGGAATTGCTGGGTTAATTAAGTTTGTCACTAGTTCTGGGGAAAATGGAGCAAAGCGGAGATAGATTTAGAGCCAAGGCTAGTGGCTGCTGCTTTGCAGAACACTCTGAGATAATTGTCTCCTGGTCAATAACTTTGGCCTGGGCAATGTTCCCTTTCTAGAGATGAGTTTAGACATCTGGTCCCAGGGAAAGCTATGTATTTATTAAGACCCATGGCTACTGGATATTAAATTCTCCTCTAATCTGGAATAGAACCTAAAACAGGATGGGAAATAATCTATTAAGGAGAGATAAATGCTGCATGCCCATTGGAAAGCCCTGTAGTGGTGGTAAGCCAATCTTGTGAGCACATTTTATAAATGGCCATGGAGTGCGAAGGCAGAGTGCTGAGTATAGCATGAATCCATGTTAGTTTTTTAATATGATCTTGTCCATTGATAGCAAGAAGAAAAAGAACCACTACAATAGTAATCCTAATTCTTGGGAATTGCATACCTTCTGTGTGCAAAGCACTTCACTCAGGAGATTGCTGCTCCTCTGGGTGACTCACAAAGGGAGGGCTGATCAATTCATCTCATTTGTAGAAGACCAGAAAGAAGAAATGTTATCCAATGGTGAATATTTGTTAAATAAGTAAGCTGGGCTGGGAATTTAATCAAGATCATGGAGCTGCTACCCTAACTCCCACTGAGGAGGAAAAAGGGTCTGAGGGAATGTGGATCACAGGAGCGTGAGAAAGGTGAGAGGTGACGTGCAGTTTTAACAGTGGGAGTAAGTCTGAATTTCAAAATTACAAGAACACTTAAATCACTTATACTCATTGAAAGTTGCATTATCTGTTATCTATCAATCTATCATCTATCTATTTTCTATATATCTACTATCATCTGTCTACTATCTACTAGTCTACCTACTATCTATTATTGTCTACCATCTATCTATCTATCTATCTATATATCTATCTATCTATCTATCTACTATTGGTTATGTATCTATCTATTATCAGCTATCTATGTAATATCTTCTATCATCTATCTATCTATCTATCTATCTATCTATCTATCTATCTTTCTATCAGCTACTGGCTATCTATTTACTATTGTCTATCTATCTATCTATCTATCTATCTATCTATCTATCTATC
>JANHMN010000018.1:16042859-16053249 GCA_030674055.1 Rhabdomys pumilio | reverse complement strand
TATTGTCTATCTATCTATCTATCTATCTATCTATCTATCTATCTATCATCTATCTATCTATCTATCATCTATCTACTATTGGATATGTATCTATCTATTATCAGCTATCTATGTAATATCTTCTATCATCTATCTATCTATCTATCTATCTATCTATTATCTATCTATCTATCTATCTATCTATCTATCTATCTATCTATTATCTATCATCAGCCATGGACAAATCTATTTGTTATCTATATTTTCCACGTAAATACAGAGGTAAGTGCACTTTATCCATTAACAAACAACCACCAGATCAAATTGAAGTCTACTGGCTTATTCACTTTTATTTCCTTTTGGGAGGTAAATTTTATGAAATCTTATATACATAGTACAGTTTTCTAATTTTATTAGGTTTACCACTTACATATTGCCTTCATAAAAACACATAGAAGTTTTAGTCCTTGTGACAGTAAGTGGGACTATATAGAGTAGATTAATGTACCATGTGTTCTTTTAAGAAGAGTCCATCCTTAAATCCTGAGTATACTGCATTATGATTAAATGCATTAATCACTGTTTTAAAAATAAGATGACTGACTCACTTGGTTAACATTTTATTGAAGTTTTATTTAGCACTGGTCAACTAGGCATTGTTGTACGTGTCTAGGATCCAAAGACTGAAGCAGTAGAATTTTGTGAGTTCACGGAGAGTTCAGTGTTTTACTTCTGTTAAATGACTGCTTACTTCTGCATTCTGACTTCTGACTGTCAAAGTATATCCAGGGAGCTCCCATTCTCAAATGTCCTGTGACATTGTTTTCTTACAAAGCAAGGATAAGGTAAATTTATTTTAAAACATCATCCATTTAAAAAAAAATCTTGGAATCTTTTTGTAGAAGTTTTAAAATATTTTTTAAAATAGATTTAGAAACTTTTCCCCTGTGCCCATGTGTTCGAGGCTCTTCCCCACTTTTTCTTCTATTAGTTTCACAGTGTGTCCGGTTTTATATGGAGGTCCTTGATCCACTTGGACTTGAGTTTTGTACAAGGAGATTAGAATAGATCGATTTGCATTTTTCTACATGCTGACCTCCAATTCAACCAGCACCACCTGTTGAAAATGCTGTCTTTTCTTTTCTCTGAATGGTTTTAGTTCCTTTGTCAAAGATCAAGTGACAATAGTTATGTGGGTTCATTTCTGGGTCTTTGATTCTATTCCATTGGTTTTCTTGCCTATCTTTGTACCAATACCATGCAGTTTTTTTTTTTTCACTACTGCTTTGTGGTACAGCTTGAGGTCAGGGATGGTGATTCCCCCAGAAATTCTTTTATTGTTGAGAATAGTTTTTGCTATTCTGGGTTTTTTGTTATTCCAAATGAATTTGAGAATTGCTCTTTCTATTTCTGTGAAGAAGTGAGTTGGAATTTTGATGGGGATTGTATTAAATCTGTAGATTGCTCTCAGCAAGATGGCTATTTTTACTATATTAATCTTGCCAATCCATGAGCCTGGGAACTCTTTCCATTTTCTGAGATCTTCTTTGATTTCTTTCTTCAGGGACTTGAAGTTCTTGTCATACAGATTTTTTACTTGCTTGGTTAGATCCACACTAAGATATTTTATATTATTTGTGACTATTGTGTCATTTCCCTAATTTCTTTCTCAGGCCTGTTTATTCTTTGAGTAGAGGAAGGCTCCTGATTTGGGTGAGTTAATTTTATATCCATCCACTTTGCTGAAGTTGTTTATCAGGTTTAGGAGTTCTCTGGTGGAAGTTTTAGGGTCACTTAAGTATATTATCATATCACCTGCAAATATTGAAATTTTGACTCCCTCCTTTCCAATTTGTATCCCTTTGATCTCCTTTTGTTGCCTAATTGCTCTGGCTAGGACTTCCAGCACTATATTGAATAGGCAAGGAGAGAGTGGGCAGCCTGTCTAGTCCCTGATTTTAGTGATATTGCTTCAAGTTTCTCTCCATTTAGTTTGACATTGGCTACTGATTTGTTGTATATTGCTTTAACTATGTTGAGGTATGGACTTTGAATTCCTGTTCTTTCAATTATTGCTGGTATAACAGCTTTAATTACATTAATTGCTAGCACCACTGCTTCTGCAGTTGCTTTGACACAAGAAGTTAAGACAGATGCTTTTGTTAATCATTTAGCAAAAAAATGTTACTAATGTGTTGAATATACAAGAGGATTTAGATAGGCATTTAGAAGAACAGATTGATGTTCTTTATCCTATTCAAATTATTGGAAGGAGGTTCAGAATTTAAGGGTAAGAAGCCATCTCAAGTGTCATGCCAAATACCATTGAATTCTTGTTAGTTCTAAAATTTACAGTGGTAGTCATTATAATTAGCAAAAAGTTTAAAGACACTTGTACTGTAATTTGGCATAATTCTAACAACTCTCTGGATGTTTTAACTTTACATAGTGAGCTTATGAATTTCGAAAATGCTACTCTGATGAGTGTTGATGTGGTAGATACTGCTAATAAAATTACCCATGGTCTAAGGTCAGTATTTCTATTTTGGTCAAGCTTCAAGAATGGCATATATACTCTTTCTGCCATTTTGGAGCCTGTGGAGGCCTGCTGGGAACAGGACTTCTAAAAGCAAGCTTGTCTGGAAGACTGTGGTGCAAGGCCACTTTTGCTGCCTACAAGCGAGGTCTCCGGAACCAAAGAGAGCACACAGCTTTTCTTAAAATTGAAGGCGTTTATGTCCGAGATGAAACTGAGTTCTACTTAGGCAAGAGATGTGCTTATGTGTACAAAGCAAAAAACAATACAGTGACTCCTGGAGGCAAACCAAACAAAACCATAGTGATCTGGGGCAAGGTAACTTGGGCCCAAGGAAACAGTGGCATGGTTCATGCCAAATTCCAAAGCAACCTTCCTGCAAAGGCCATTGGACACAGAATCTGTGTGATGCTGTACCCATCCCGGATTTAAACTAATGGAGAGTAAATAAAAGTAGATTTGTGCTCTTGTAAAAAAAAAAAAAAAAAAAAGAATGGCATATATAGCTTGATCATGCTAGCCCTTTTTTTGGGGGGGGGGATACTTTTATTCCTGCCCATCATGTTAAAGCTTGTCTTTAACAACATTAACATGTTGGCAGCCAAAGTACAATGGCTTGAACCTGAAAATGGATCTCCAGACAGAGTTATTAAATTAACAGGATGGCAAGCCAAGGATGAGTAAGTTTCTGCACAAAGCCTTACCAACCTAAGCCATAAGTGCATTCCTTTAGATAATGCATATTCCATGACAGGTAAGAAAGGCATTCTTGTCAGAATGACCTAACACAGGCTCAATCTTGTTAATGAAATAAAAAAGGGGGAGAGGCGGAGAGCCTTTGGTGCTGCTTGGCAAGGATCTGACTTGGACCAAGGACACGGAAATGGGATGCTTGGTAGGAATGTGACATTGGCCAAGGACAAGGAAGTAGGCTTCAGGCAGGAATCAGACATTAGGCTAGAACAAAGAAGTGATTTTAGGCAGGAATTTAACTCTTAGGCTAGAACAAAGAAGTAATTTCAGACAAGAATCTAAATTTTAGGCTAGAATGAGGTAGTAGGCTTCAGACATGAAAATGAGTTTGGGCTAGGACAGGGAAGTCAGCTCAGATACTTTGATCATCCTGATAAGCCCTTAGAAACAGTGATCATAGAAGTGTTCACGTAATTTGGCTTAATGTCTTGCTTGTCCTTTGACTATTTGTGTTTATTGTCTTGCTTGTTCTTTGACTATTTGCATCTATTGTATTGCTAGACCCTCAATCTAGAACTGACTTTAATATATGCATGTAATTAAAATGGTATAAAAACAAAAAGGAGAAGGGGGATGGGATAAGGGGTTCTAGGGAGGGGGGATGGGGAACAGGGATGATATTTGAAATGTAAATAAATAAAATATCAATAAAAAAAGAAAGATTCAGAAAATCTGAAAAATAAAAAAAAAATGTATTTAAAGAATAAAAATGTATTTAACAAGTTTCCTGAAACTTGTTAAAAGGTAGAGGTATTTGAACTATGGAGTTCTTCGTTTCCCAGCTCAGAATAAACAAAAGACAAGTGCTCCTGTCCAAAAGGCAGAATTCCATGTCCAGAGTTGCGAGTTGAGAGCTGCGCTTTTCTGGAGGAGCAAGCCTGGCATTTCTCATCTTCCCATGGTGCATTTATTCCACCAGACCATAATTCTTGGGCAGAGACTCTGGGAATCCACAGTACATTGAGAACACCATACTATATCACGGTCATCTCAAGCCATTTCTTATGATGTAACAAGCCAAGAAGACCTTAGCTACTGTAGCCACCCAACATCCTGAACTTTGAATAAGGGATGCAGCTCACCAATGCTAAACCCAACTCTGGAGTTCATGGCTTGGAGATTTTACCCTGAGGAGAGGCAGGCATCGAGAGTTTATAGCTCCCCTCTAATTAGCTGATTGCATTTTCAATGGAGTTTGAAGAAAGTTTGAGCTTAGATATGCTCAGAAAAGTCAATAGAAGTTTGAAAGGTGAGAGCAACAAGCTATACACTGGAGTGATTTACTTTCTAGAAAGAACTGACAAAAGAGACAACTAAGAAGAATATTCTCATGGCCAGAGAAAACTTCAAACGCTAACCCCAGAAATATCCATCCAAGGGTCCTATGTTTATTGGATCAGACAGGAAATAATGTGTGCCCCAGGGCATTGTCATAAAGGGAAGAGCAAATGTCTGGCAATTAGTGGAGCTTGACTCCATGGTGATCATGAGAGTGTAGAGTCCAGGGAATCTTTCTTCAAATGCCTGGCATTCCAGGGTGACCTGAAACACTGAGGTTGTGCTCACTAAGGAACAATGATAACTCTTCATTCTGCAGTGGTGGTGAAAAAATGATGAAGTAGCTATCCTTCTCCAGCTGTCTGAGAACACATGAGTAAGGAAAGCACAGTCTGAATTGCTGTTCTAGGTTAAATCCACCCCATAGACAAACCAAAAAAACACAAATTACAGACTGGAAACCAGAAGGTGACAGGGCACCTGGGAAAAGTACCTGTTCCAGAGTTGACAGAAAGATGCCCTTGCTGAAGAGAGAAAGCGTGGTGGCAATGGATCATCATAGCAAGGAGAGGGAGAGACAGACAATTGAAAGGTGAACAAAGTAGAAACTGTACAGCTGAAAAGAGTAATAATGAACTGTGCGTATTTTTAGCAAAAAAAGTGTGTAAAGAATAAACATGACCAAATGCAAAATGCAGAAAATGTATAAAGAATAGGATATATAGAAAGCATTGAAAGGAGTGAATTGTCCTGAGCCACACTGACTTCATTACAGGCCTAAGTTTCTACTTCGCAGGACTGGGCAAGTCAGTTACTGGAACAACCGCAGGCTTGTCTAAAAGGGACCTGTCCCCAGTTTGTAAAAGGACAGTTAGCCAAGCTTGAGGCCAAGAGGTCAAGAGCTACCTCTCCTTGGCATGAAGCAAGAATAGTTAGTCAAGTATGCTTGAAGATACTAACCAATCATAGCGTCGCCCAGACCTCTAGAGATAGAACCCACCAATCAAGATAGAGATCATCTACTCCTCCCTATTGTTCCTTCTTTTGGCTTTAAAACCGAATCTGCAAATTATACTAGGATCCTTCCATCTGGATGGAATTGGGTCCCTGCATGTGAAGAAAATTTGTACAATAAACACTCTTTGCTTTTGCATACTATTTGAGTCTGGGTTATAATTCTTCAGTGATTCCTGGACTCTAACAGTATTTTTGTACAGCTAGGCAATGTGTGCTTAAGCTGAGCATTATTTTAAAAAGCAAAAAGTTTAAAAACTCGAATTTTATAATGTAAAAAGGGTACCATAAGCTAAATTAGTTATTATAGTATAAAAGCAGTGAAATAAGTTTTGTGAAGCCAAGTATAGAATGTTTAGTTTCAGTCATGCCCAAGGCCGTCACACTCACCAGCCATGCACAGACTAACCCAGAACAACTGTCTCATAAACTCCATTTAACCAAATGATGTGACAATATTTTATCCATTATTTTTTTTACCGCACCTTTTAATGCTGAGATATGTAACTGCTGTGGTGCTGTGATTACCAAGTTCAATGTGGTAACATGCTGTCCAGATTTGTGCTCATGTACTAATAGGCTTGCACGTAGGTTTTGTGACAGTGTATTCTAGAATGTTTTTACAGCCGTGAATTATCTAGTGACAAATTTCACATAATATAACCCTGTTGTTAAGTGACAGATGACTGTAATTATAGGCTGGCTTATAATGTATGTTCATGTACGATAATTACTGGTAGCAATGCATGGGAGGTGGCTTAGAGAAAAAAGCACACTGGGGTAAGGGAACCACATGACATGTGAAAAAAAACCTCACAGACCTCACAAAAAACAAACAAACAAACAAAAAACCCAAACAAACAAACAAATCAACCCAGGGAGAAGCAGAAGCATTAAAAACCAACCAACCAAACGAAAAACAACTGTTTCTCTAATTCTTTGTTTATTTTTCAATAAAAATTTGTATAAAGCAGTAATTATCATATAACCGGGTTTTAAACACAAAATAGGTATTCTTCTTATTGTAAAAACAGAGCCAGAATTTAAGCACAGTGGCATGCACATGTAATTCTAGCACTGGGGAGCTGAGGCAGGAGGATTGACTTCAAGGTCAGACTGAGCTCTAAGAACCAGTTATAAATCATCTTTATAAGGTAACATAACTATATCAGGCTCCTGTCAGCATGCACTTCCTGACATCCACATCAGCGTCTGTATTTGGTGACTGCACGTAGGATGGATACCCAGGTGGAATGGTCTCCAGATGGTCTCTCCTTCAGTTTCTGTACCACACTTTGTCTCCATATTTGCTCCCTTGAGTATTGTGTTACTTCTTCTAAGTAGGACCAAGGCATCCACACTTGGTCTTCCTTCTTCATGAGCTTCATGTGGTCTATAAGTTGAATCTTGGGTATTTCAAGCTTCTGGGCTAATATCCAATCATCAGTGAGTACATACCATGTGTGTTCTTTTGTGATTGGGTTACCTTACTCAGGATAATATTTTCTAGCTCCATCCATTTACCTAAAAATTTCTCAAATTCATTGTTTTCTTCTTCTTCTTCTTCTTCTTCTTTTTCTTCTTCTTCTTCTTCTTCTTCTTCTTCTTCTTCTTCTTCTTCTTTTTAAACTTTCTGGGTCTTCCTGTATTGCCACTTTTAATATCTTACAGGTAAAACAGAAAATGCATCTTAGAGTTATTATTAAAATGATTTTTAACCTATAGATCTCCAAAAACCTTCTTTTGAATCTCCTTAGTTGAGCTCTCTTTTGAAGGATATCTCTTTTTTTTTCAGGGAAGGAATTCGAGGGTAGGGAGGTGGGAGGTGGGAGGGGGTACATCCTCATAGAAGCAGGAGGAGGGGTAGATGGTATGGGGGTTCCTGGGTGAGGGGGAATGGGGTAACGGGATAAAATCTGAAATATAAATATATTGTTCAATAAAAAGAAGAAATAATAAAAAATAAAAAAAAGAATTCATTGTTTTTAATAGCTGAGTAATATTTCATTCTGTAAATGTAGCACATTTTCTGTATCCATTCTTCTGTTGCAGGGCATCTTTCCAGCTTCTGGCTATTATAAATAAGGCTGCTATGAACATAGTGGAGCATATGTCCTTGTTATATGTTGGAGCATCTTCTGGGTATATACCCAGGAGTGGTTTAGCTGGGTCCTCAGGTAATGCTATGTCCAAGTTTCTGAGGAACTGCCAGACTGATTTCCAGAGTGGTTGTACCAGCTTGCAATCCCACCAACAATGGAGGAGTGTCTCCTTAGAGGTCTGCCAGAGTCTGACATATTTAGAGGCAGATGCTCACAGCTAACCACTGAACTGATCATGGGGCTCCCAATGGAGGAGTGAGAGAGAAGACTGAAGGAGCTGAAAGGGTTTGTGGCCCCATGAGGAGAGCAACAATACCAAACAATCAGAGCTCCCAGGGTCTAAAGGGACCCATGGCTCCAGCAGTATATGTAGGGGAGGAAAGCCTTGTTGGGCATAGGTGGGAGAGGAGATCCTTGGTCCCATAAAGGCTAAACCCCGAGTGTGGGGAAATTCGACAGTAGGGAGGTGGGAGTAGGGGTGAGGTGGGGCACATCCTCATAGAAGCAGGAGGAGAGTGGATGGGATAGGGGATTCCTGGGTTGGAGGGAGTATGGGGGAACAGGATAACATCTGAAATGTAAATAAAATAGCCAATAAAAAATATAAAAAAGTAACATAACATAAAGGAGTAGAGATATATCTAAGTATTTTTTAAAAATGTTTTTCTGTCTCAATAGATTAAAATCTAAAGTTGTTTCTCATAAGTTACTTTACATGTAAAAATTTCAGGGATGACTAAAGAAATATCTTTTACAAGTAATGAAGATTGCTAAAACAACTAAATTTTTACAGTTGAAAACATTAAACAGAAAAAAAAATCAACAAAGGGGGAGTAGAGGACTTATCAAAACACTTGACATCTGGAAACACAGTCTAAACTGGGCCATTATGTAAGTAATTTCACTAAATATGAGTGAGTGTATTAAATCATCTAATCAAGAGACAGGTTATCAGACTGGAGCAAAGAGAAACAGAATGAGATTCAATTACTTTCTGTCTCTCGGAGACATACATCAGAGACAATGGGACAAGTGCTTTGAGGGTGGAGGAGTGAGGAAGATCTACTGCATGGAAGAGAGTGGGGGGTCGCACCTGGGAAACTGTCCTAGAACAAAGGCTACAGGAGGAAAAGACAGAGAAGCACAATGCTGAACGGAAGAGATTACCACTAGAAACATGGATCGGCCACGTTTATATAGAGCCCTTGGATACAGGAAAGACTGGCAAAAAACGGTAAGCTGAAATAGACATTTGAATGATAATAGAGACATTCGTAAGACATGAATATCATCTCAAACTGACTTGTCCTCAACTCCACAGACTATCCAACAAGAGAATATACATTCTGATAAATATATGTGATATTCAGACCTGAAGACTAGACTTAATAAATTTTTTCATACAATGGGGTGATACCGAGAATTGACAGCGGGAAGACATTTTGGAAATCCATAAATAATGAAGTCAATCAGTGTACTACTGAAAACAGAGTTAATAAGGCGTTGAAAATGGCATTAGGAAATACTTTAACATAAACAGAGCATGCCACAAACACTTGTAGAGTTCAGAGTGAAAATACTATAAACGTATATAGTAAAACAGACAAAAAAAAAAGCCCAAGTTAACTTACAAAATTAAAAAATATATTAATAAGAACTAATACCCTTTGACAATAAAAGCAGTAGGCAAAATCAGAGTAGACGGTCACATTCAAGTCTCCCAGTTCACACATATTTATATAAAAAAATCCTGAAATTCACACCCCAAGACGAAACCAGAATCATTTCCACTATTATTTCTTCTGTCTTACATTGTTAAGGATGTTTCTTTCTGAGCATTTAGGTCATTAAAAGAAATATAAGTAGTATTAGCTGGCTTATGCAGCCATGCAGAAATACTATTGGCATAAACAATAGAAACTTGTCTTTTCACAGCTATGAAGGTTAGAAGTCCCAGATCAAGGTTCATCAGGAACCGCTGGGGACGAGATCTTTGTAGCTTTGTTTTTTTTTTTTTTTTTTTTTTTTTTTTTTTTTTTTTTTTTTTTTTTTATTACAATAGCCTCAGATTTGGGGACTGGGAGGAACCACGGGATTCTCTTCTAATCCTATTCATCAGGATCCCACTTTTATGATCTTATTTGAATTTATTTTCTTGCTTCAAATATGACCATAGAGTAAGGCTTTCACATATTATTTTTGGGGAAAGAAAACAAATATTCTATGTTGTGGATTTGGCCTAATGCTTGTATTATGTTGATTGGGTTCCCGAAATTACACGGGAATCCACAGGTCTACACATAAGATCTGAGAGTCACTGTCCCCGGTTGGTTTTGATTGCTAAACAAAGTTGCTGGTGGACAATGCCTGGGCAGCAAGACAGAGGCAGGGCTTTAAGTTTCCCCGGACGAGGGACAGAGGAAGGAGTAAGAAGGAGAGAGCCGCCATGCCAGGAAAGGAGTAGCTGCCACACCTGAGAAGTGCAAGATGGAGAGACAGCCAACTCGTAAGAACTGGGAATTGTGGCCCTGGAGGGCTGCGGTCTGGGTCAGGGACGGCCAAGATGGAATATAGGTTTTTGTAAGTGAAGAATTGGGATTATCGGAAAGTACATCAGTCACGTGGAGGTTAAGCAGTGGCTCAGCCATTGAGCTGTTTAAAGCATATTAAAATATTAGGCCGTGTGTGTGTGTGTGTGTGTGTGTGTGTGTGTGTGTGTGTGTGTGTG
>JANHMN010000018.1:16008314-16028467 GCA_030674055.1 Rhabdomys pumilio | reverse complement strand
CACACACACACACACACACACACACACACACACACACACACACACACACACGACTTCAGGTGTCCATAGTGACTAGAAAAAAACATTAGACCTCTAATAACCAGAGTTTTAGGCCCTTGTGAGCTATCAGATGTGGGTGCTGGGAACTGTATCTGGGTCTGCTAAAAAGAGCAGTGTGTGGTGGTCTTAGCTACTGAGCCGTGAGCATGGTTTTAGTTTTATCAATACTTTGACTAAATTTGAAATGCGTGCATTCATTAAAACCTAACTTGTCAGGTTACTAAATGAAAGAATCATTTTGTTTGTTACAATAAAGAGAAATTGCTCAAAGTATGAGAAACTTGTACACAATGACTGGTTGAGTTCTGGACAGTCAAATTGCAACACTTTTCTTTTTTCAGCCCTCTTGTCTGGATCTCTCTTTTGATAGAAACTCAAAAGTCTCTCTAGCTTGAGAACAAAATGCCCATTATTTTAGAATCACTGGCTATGGTTTGGTAGAAAGCCCCACGTGCTCATTATATACCACACAGACACTGAAATTATTACTTTCTATACCTCTGGGTCAGGTGAGTTCAACAATTCCTTTGAATTACCTCTTCTTTATGGAGAGCTCCCAGATGAACGACTGTCAGCATCAGCTTCTAGACTTCTGACTCTGGAGCCTGAGTTTACAGGATTGAATGGGCTTGAGTTTGGGTGGCGTATTAGATAGAGTGAGAGGCAGATGTCTGTCACCATTCTCACTATGCGACCTCATGATTGATACAGAAAGCAGAGTCAAATTGCAGGGCAATTAAATTAAAAGACCTCCTTTAAATGTGGGCATTTCTAGGTAGAGCCTAAGAAATCTCCACATTAGAGTCTACAGTGGATGAAATGTACATAGTGGTACAAGGTAAAGTGTCTGAGAGACTCTTAGCAAGATTCATCAATCACCCTAGACCTTCTCAGTACGGATAAAGGGCTCAGCATGACTCAGGGAAGGGTCGATATCCCAGGAATCTTGGTTTAGTAGAAATATATCCTCTGAGTTAGTTATTATTAATAGCTTTTTGGAGAGAAGGGTTGTAAGAAAATTTCCCCTTCATGGACCATGGATTTATTACTAAATGCCCATATCGAATCTCTTGATCTGTTAAGCACTATGCATTGCCATATATCACAAGTGACTATCTTTAGGGAGGCAGCAGGCACAGTTCATAAGACAGACGATGCATTGTATGCAAGCTGTTCAGTATGAACAAAGAATGAGCAGATGAAAGGGTGTGCCATGTGCTTAAACATTTGGTCAAGTGATAATTTCTAATATATTAGCGAAAGTTTTAGCAACTATAAAATGCTGAAAAACAGTAAAATATTCATGCTTTAAAATATTTCAAAATTGTATGGCTTTTTATTTAAAGAGGTCCAATATTTACAAAGTGCTAATTATGTGTTCCTTTAGGTGACATAGATCTTTGTCCTGTATATTTTGTTAGACAGGTATAAGTATTGCTCTAATTTGGGGAGTTGGAAATTGAGGCTATAAAAAATTAAGCCATTTTACCCAGGTCACAGTTATTTCATGATTTTGCCAGAATTTGAATCCAAGGTAGGCTGTTTATGCTTGTGACTATTACTTTAAACTAGGCATTAAATAGTATTAATATATATGGTGATACACTCCAATTTGTTCATATTCTAGGCTTTGCCTCAGCTTCAGCACAGCAGGTGTGAAACACTCTAGATCTTATAAAATTCTCTGGTCTTGGACCTTGCTGTTCTTTTCTATCTAAAATCTCCATTCTTTTTTTCTTTTTTTCTTTTTTTAAATCTCATCCATGACTCCTGGTTTGTATATAGACCTAGGACATATGAAAGCATATTGGTAACTAGAAGGCACTATGTGGCCACTGAATGCTTCCTTGTAATTATTGTAGAAGAGACAACTTTTATTTCTGTGTGGTAGCCTTGATGTTAAAGAAATTCTCATGTTTTCCAGCCGGAACATTCCCAGTCCCTACAGATATTGAAGCAGTTACTTCTGCATTGCAGTGGCCAAAACACGTAACAGAAACAACTTATGAGAAGAGGGGTTTATTTTGGCTCATGGTTTCACAGACTTTCAGTCCGTCACTCTAGAATCTCTTGTAAGCAACATCTGTCAATACAAAAGGTCTATGGCCAATGAGCAGAGGCAGGAAATAGGAGGTGGGACACAGGCAGGAAGAGAGAGGATTCTGGGAGTTAGTGAGTGGTGTGGGAGATTTGCCTGGGGGAGATGATCACAAACCAGTCACATAGAGGATCCAGAGAGAATAAAAGACAGGTTCACTTGGGAATGCTGAGGAGATGGACCTCAAACTTGAAGGTAGCTCAATTAAGGATAAAGTAAAGAGGAGATTCACCCTGTACTTAAACACATGATGCCAAGGAGAACTATGTGGAAGACAGAACACTTTGAATGCATTAAATAAGATACAAGCTAGTTGGGGAATGAGCCAAAGATTTTGCCCTAGGCATTTATTAATAAATAACTAGTATTGAAGTCATCATTCTGGGACCAGGGGTTGGAAAGAGGAAAAAAAGAGATTTTTTTTTAAACACAGCACTTTAGGGAAGGCACAGAGGAATGGTTCAGTCTATCATGACAGCAGAATGTTCACATCATGCTAGAAACCTAGAAGTCCTCAACTTTTGGATTACAACCCCTTTGGGGGGGGTTGCATATCAGATATCCTGTATATTCTTCATTTTGTCTGGGCTTCTGCTCAAGGAGCTGCACAATGAATTCTGGTCTCCTAATTCCTACTTCTTTATCATTCTCAGTGATCCCCATAATATAAAAAAGTGCAAAAATGCCTCTAACAAGAATAACTTTCGACAACAACAACAATAACAGCAAAAGTATATATTTAGTTAATTGCCCATTTGTTGACAGGGAGTTTAATTGTATTGATACTCAATTTTTGTATGGGCTGTCTGTTTGCACTGTTTCTTGTTTCCTTTGCTGCACAGTCATGTAGACCCATCTTTTGATAGTGAGGTTTGTTCCTATGTTGCTGGTGTTCTATTCAAAAAGTTCTTACCTACCCCCTCCCCAGTATAATGATTTCCCCTACAATGTCTTCTAGAAGTTTTAGTGTTTGAGGTTTAAAGTTAAGGTCTTTGGTCCATTTTGAATCAGTTTTTGTACAATATGAAAGATAATCTAATTTAGTCCTTCTTGATAGAAATCCAGACTTACCAGCTTCATTTGTTGAACGGGCCATCTTTTTTGTCAATATATATTTTTTGCTGCCTTTGTCAAAAAGAAAGCAAAAATTATTCTATTTAGGGGTTCTCTTTTCTATTTCATTTGTCTTCTTATTTTTATGTCAAACCAGGCTATCTTCACCCCTATGCTCTAGAGCATAATCTGAAGCTGGGTGTTGGCATGCCCACATCATTGCTCTCACCATCTCTACCTTGGAACTGCTTCAGCTGTTTGTGGTGCCATAGGAACTCTCATATTGTTTTTTTTTTTATAAACATGTGAAATATGATCTCACAACTTTGCTAAGTATCACATGAACTTCATAAATAAACTTTAGTAGTCCAGCCATTTTTACAATGTTAATTCTGCCAGCCTAGAAGTATGGGGTGTTTTCTCATGTCTAACATCTTTTGTGATTTTTTCTTTTTTCTTTTTTTTAGTATTTTGAAGTTTTATTGCATTCATTTCTGGTAAATAGATTCCAAAGTATTTAAACTTTATGGTGTTCTTGTGAATGAAATGTTTTTCATAGTTTCTTTCTCTAGGAGTACACTGTTAGTATAAGTGAAGGCTACTGAATTTCTTTTATTTTTACATTGATTTTGTAGCCTGAGGCTTTACTATATTTGTTAGTATCTAAGTTTCCTAATAGACCCAATAGGTTTAGTAAAGAGCCATACCATCTGGCAATGGCATGTAATATCCATGTTAATGGATACTTCCTTTCCAATTTTGTCTTTCTCCTGTCTAATCTCTATAGCTAAGACTTTGAACACTGAGAGAAGAAAGGGTAGGCTGTCTCATTCTTGATTTTAGAAGAAATACTCTCAGTCTCTTCATTTACTGTAATGTTGGCTATAGGTTTGTTGTACATAGACTTTATTACCTTGAAGTGTGTTCTAGTTATTCCTAAAATTCCCAGAACTTTTCCCATGAAGGTGTTTTAGACTCTGTTAAATGCTTTTTCAGCTTTTCAGCATCAACTGAAATGACTGTGTGGCCTCTGTCACCGGGTTTGTATAAAAAAAAACACAAATGCCAATAACTTTTAAAAAGTGTTCAATATCCTTAACTATCAGAGAAATGCAAGTTTAAGCTGTCTGAGATACCACCTCACTTCCCTCAGGATGCTATCATCAGTAGATCTGACAATCAATGTTAGAGAGGATGCGGGGGACAGGGACTTTGCTCAGTGTTGGTGGAGTGCAAATTAATACATCTATCATGGAAATCAGATTATAAATTTCTCAAAAAATTAAAAATAAAACTACCATATGACTCCCACTATTTTATTCCTGGTCATATATCTAGAAACCTGCAAACCCTATCCTAGGGATATTTGCACCCTCCTATGTTTATTTATTTATTTTTTTTCATTCACTATAGCAAAAAATTGTAATCAACCTATTTGTCTATCAATACGTGATATACAAACTTATTTTTATATAATTCTAATTATATAAAAATACAATTTGTGTTTTATATATTTTTTTAAAAAATTAAATTACAAACTTTTCAGGAATACAGATACACCTAGAATGTATACTAAGTAATGTCACAAAAATCTCAGAAGGAAAAATAATTCTGCATGTTCTCTGTCATATATGGAATCTAGCAATTATATATGATACATGTAAACAGAAGTCTGTATGGATACAATATAAGATGTAGAAAAGAAAACAAGAAAGGCTGAATATCAGGGGGTGAGGAGGGATGAAATGCAAGCGTGAAAGAGGACACAGAGCTTTTTTTTTTCCTTGATTTTAACACTGTCACAAAGTTTTTTGTTTTTTTTGGTTTTTTTTGGTGATGGATAAATGTTGAAAGTATTTTTGGTAACAAAAGCATAAAATCCAATATGAAATTCCACAGCCTCTGTTCCAGATGGATAACTCTAGCTATATCAAAGTCCATTAAGACATGTAGTCTCGCCGGGTAGTGGTGGTGCATGCCTTTAATCCCAGCACTTGGGAGGCAGAGGCCAGCGGATTTCTGAGTTCGAGACCAGCCTAGTGTACAGAGTGAGTTCCAGGACAGCCAGGACTACACAGAGAAACCCTGTCTAGAAAAACCAAAAAGAAAGACATGTAGTCTCTGGGTATAGTTAATTTCACGGTGTGATTTCTATTTGAAACCTTTAAATAATAAAGTTTAAAATAAAAGTGAAAATTAAAATGAAAAATTTTAAATGAAAAGTCCAAACAACAACAGAAATTAAGGTTTATTTCTGGCTGCTCCCTTTAGATTTTCCTGCGGGTGTTGTTAATGTCTCTGGTGGTTTGCACGAGACATCTTCAACAACCTCGACTCATTTCTGGAGAAATTACAAGAGATTAACTAGGACATCTAGGACACAGACTGCAAGAATAAAAGGCGTGTGGGTAAGGAGAAATGAATTACTTCCTCAAAAAATAAATAAATAAAGTCAGACTATAAAGTCAGACATAATCTAATATGCTTCTGCTGAGAAGAATATGGGGTAGTGTCGTATGGAGAAACTGGTACACTCATGTTTACTGTGACATGATCTTCAACAACCAAGGAGCCTAGGTGCTTATAAGCAAGCAAATGAATGGAAAACAAATATGTGGTATACGTGTATAACAGGGTACTATGCAGCCATAAGGGAAAAATATGTCAATTTTAGGAAAACAGATGAAAGTAGAGATCATCTTGTTAGGTGAAATAAGTCAGTCCCAGAAAGACTAATCTCAAAACTCCTCTCTCATAAGAAGCAAGTAGAATTTAAAAGTAAGATTTGCAAGCAGACTGGGCAAGGAAACACCTGAGAAAGGGAGTGAGCTGGAGATAGGTGAGACAAGAGAACAAGAGCAGGCAATACAGGAGTGTGAATAAAAGCATTTTGATAAGATCAAAATACATGGCATATATGTGTGAGACCGTCACAAGGAGACCCGCTGTTTCGTCTAACAAATTAAAATGTTTAAATTTGATTTAAAATTTAAAAATACGGTTCTCCTAAAATTGAACACAAAAAACTTGTATTGACTAAAGAAATCATCACAGTTTTACCTATAATAAGGGGAAGCAAGTTCAAGTCCAGGGAGGCTCTATTCCAGTGACACATTGTGCCCTTGTCTCAACTGCCCTGGAGGAAGCTCTCCCAGGGGAAGGTAACAAAGCAGAAAGAAAAAAAAAACCCGAGTCCTAGAAGGTGCAATTCGCCAGGGCCTTAGGACTCTTGAGTTCACCTTCTCAGTTTCCCCAGTGCTAGCATTCTATGAATGTGATCAGCTCGGCACTAAAGTGGCACCTCAGAAGATCAGTGTCACAGGCAGCAACAGTGGCACACTCTCTGAAATTGTGGAGAGTTCGTAAGTTTGGAATCTTCTTGCTTTGTAGAATAAGGCAAGTACAATTACAGTTAATGTGAATTCCTTAGAAGCTTTTTTTTCCCCATCTAGAGCTATTAATCTTACTTGTCACCATACTAGCAAGGTATACTATTATTTCACAGTAGAAAAAAAAAAGACAAAATGGGTTCCAGTGTGTGTTATGTTGCTGTTTCATATATACATGTTTGAGAAATTTCTTCCACCAAATTTTTTCATGCATAAGATGGGACCAACTTCTGTCTGTATTTTATCTTCAGAAATGACTCAGAATAGACAAAGTAATCCTGAACAATAAAAACATTGAAGGAGTTATCACGTTATCACCAGTCCTGGGTTCAAGTTATGTTATAAAGTCATAGTAAAAAACAAAATAACAAAACAACATCTTAGTTCTGGCCTAAAACCAGACACACTGATCAACAGAATGGATCTGAAAACTCATGGATAATCCCATACTCTTACAGCCATTTGATTCTTGACAAAGAGGCCAGATGAACACATTGGAGAAAAGAAGGTGCCTTCAGCAAATGGTACTAGACAAACCTGACACCTTCATGCAGAAGAATGCAGCTAGATTCTTACTATTCGCCCTTCACAAAGCCTAACTGATTTCTAATTAGATCTGAGGACTGATCACACAGGAAGAAATTTGTGTCTGGTACTGAGGACATGGACAAAAGCCTGTGGCCGAGTTGGTCATAAGCCCTAGGCATGAACTTACTGTGTCTGTTTTGTCAATGGGCACATTTATCACACTGCCCTCTAAATATTTGTTTAGAGTATTGTACCCTCAGCCTTGGTCAGAGAACTTTCATTTTTTTTTCAGACAATAATAGTTAATGCAAAGACTTGTACACACAATCTCAGTACGAATAGTAAGCAACTGTTAAGTGATCATCTTTCAATGGACCATCCATAATACCCTTCCCAAGGCTCAGGAAACTGTACAGAAAAGGAGGTGGAAATAATGTATTATCTGGACAATAGGGCAGATGGCCACGAAATGCTATTATTCTGATCATGACATGGCTGTTTTATTTATGAACTCAATAACTTCAGTGACCTTCACAGAATTTGCAAAGACTGGACCCATTATCATGATGAATCCACCAGGGGATTATGGGTACTGATCTCTCCCTATGGTGCCATTGGCAGTTAATTGCTGCTTGTGGAGAGGGGGCCATTGTCTATAGTGGTGAATTGTCCATGCTTGGGTGGTTGTGTTTTTATCTTCTCATATAGCCCTGCTTAAATTTGGTCACCACAAACCTAAAATCATAGAAAAGACGTGAGAGTCAGAGGGAACTTGCTGGAATGAGAGAGTATGTTCTGGTCTTCACTTTGTCTCTGTGAACACTCTAACCAAAAGTAATTTAGGTGAGGAAAGGGTTTACTGTAGATTTCAGATTACTGTCCAGTGTTGGGAGAATTCAGGCAGGAACTCAAGCAGAAACTTAAATCAGAAGCCATAGAGAAATGTTGCTTGCTGACTCATGTTTAGCTAGCATTCTTATACACCCAAGGTCACCTTCTGAGTGATGGTACTATATCCATAATGGACTGGTCAACCAACAATGGGGCCAACTCTCTATATACAGGTCTACAGGCCGATCTGATCTTCTCAGATAACTCTAGGCTGTTATTAAATTTACAGTTAAAGTTAACTGGGGCAGGTAGTTTTGGTAGGAAGGAGGGGGTTAAGAGAGGGTAGGTGGATGGGTGTGACAGAAAGAATTCATTATATACACATACAAAACTGTCAAAAATAAATTATATATTAATTCATTAATTGTAACAAAAACATGTTAACATTATTTATTATGAATAATATTTTCTCAAAACAACAGACTTAGTATGAATGTGTCCAATGTTTTTCTAAAGTTCTTCAATCTCTAATTTGCTTAATGACACCTGTAGGCTCATATTTGTTTTGTATTCAAAATATAGATGTGTGTTGATTTTATTCAAGTACAAGAAAAGAGCTCAGCTTCCATGTATTTAAAGGCTTTCTCCCAAACATTTTTGAATCATCTTTGGTACTATGCCCACACATACTCACCATGTGGTAAATTTTGAAAAATTAATTTTAATGTAGAATCTGAAGTAAACACTTTCCTAGTTTGTTCTATTAGCCCCCTCTTGAGTCTTTTATCATTTGATTGAATCTTGATTTTGTGATTCAGTTATTTGTCATTTGATAGTCAGTTTTCTGAGTTTTACAGAATTTCAAAATATTATGTTCCATTTTACGATATTAGAACCGTGTCCATTGGGCTGGTAAGCAGTCTGACTCTGTGTGTGTGTGTGTGTGTGTGTGTGTGTGTGTGTGTGTGTGTACACACGCGCTATCATGTAGCTCCACTTACAACAAATAAATAAATGTAAAAAATTGAAAGGCTTGTTTATCAGTGTCAGCCTTGTTCTCATCACTGACGTCATTACATGTTAGGAAGACATCAAGTTCTCAGCAGTGGACCAAGTGCTTCCTCAATCCTAGTTTTACTTGAGAGCTTATATTCTATCATGGTAGCAAATACATAAGTGTTTGAGAAGACATTCAAACTGCCTGCCAAACATCTTAATCTTAACAAATGGTTTATCAGCCATTGGGGAGTGGGGGGCGGGTTGAGAAGGATGCTTCCTGATAGAAAGGGCTAGTTT
Source organism: Rhabdomys pumilio (assembly GCA_030674055.1). Lineage (NCBI taxonomy): Eukaryota > Metazoa > Chordata > Mammalia > Rodentia > Muridae > Rhabdomys > Rhabdomys pumilio. The sequence continues at coordinate 16,019,212 of JANHMN010000018.1, read as the reverse complement.
GGCTAGTAACTCAAACAAATGCACAGTTATTTCCTTGAGAGATCCAGGGTCTATTGGTGCATCTTCAAGGGCTTCATGTGTACTTCTTATTTCATCACATAAAACATTTAAAAGATATGTGTCCAAGGATGAAGACTGACTAGAAATAATTTATTATTAAGGGTGTTTGTTACTTTTTTTCAGTATATGTTGATGAAGATGACTTGACTCTGATGCAATTGAACATGCTTCCTTGGTCATTCTAAAGCACAAACATTTTTGTCCACAACTGAGTCTTGCATCACCATCAAAAAGATAAATAATAATGAAATATGAAATGTTTATTTTCCTGCATAATTTCTGAATGAACCTTGGCTATTCCCAAGGGCTTGTGAACCAGAGTTTGGAAAATTCTGTTTTAAATGAGAAATAGTTCACCACCTGAAGTAGATAGCAAAGAAAATCATGGTTTATTAGTATGGAAAGAAAAACTGCTATATAGGTGTCAGTGGCATGCGAAGCCAGTCTGACTCTCAAGTGGTCCAGTAGAGAGAGCAGATTGATTCCAAGAATGACTGGCTCTGATTTTTGACTTTTTTTTAAATTTTATTTATTTAATGTATGAGTATTATTCTGCATATACATCTTCAGACCAGAAGAGGGTGTCAGATCCCCTTGTAGATGAGAAATAGATGGTTGTGAGCCACCATGTGATTGCTGGGAATTGAACTCCGTACCTCTAGAAGAACAGTGAGTGCTCTTAACCACTGAGCCATCTCACCAACCCCTGATCCCTGAGTTTTAATCACTCAGTTTTCCTCCTTCATAGTAGATGAAGCAGTTCCTTATTAAGCATCTCTAATTTTATGTTGTCCATCCTATACCCTCCTCTTAGAATTCATATCTTCCACACCACCTCTGTAGAGCATCTCCTTATCTCTTTCCTCTCAGCTTTACCTCATCCCCTGGGATGCTTTCTTGCCCTAAACACCCCTTTCCACAATTCACATTGTTCTTTCCACACAGAGATTAGTTACCTCTATTGGAACCTCAAATGACTGCTAATTTTTTCCATATTTTATGACCCCCATATTGCCGGTCTGCATACTGAGTGCTATCCACAGGGAATGGTGGAGCTCTGTCCCAGCTGGAATGGCCAAAGAGTTACAGCTCTCTGAGGGGCAGGGGAAACATAAGCAAGGCAGGCTACTGGGCATCTTTTATGGCTGCAGCTTCCCTAGAGTGGCAGGTGGTGAGATGCAGCAGGTGGCTGCCCCAGGAACAGGATGCAACTGGCTGACTGGGAAACAGTGGGTGCCTAGGAGCCAAGGCTAGGACCAAAGAGTGGGTGACTGCATGTGGTAGGTTCAAGCAGTTTCCCTGCAACAAAAGCTTTGGAGGAGAATTCTCTTCCCCAAGGTGTTACAACTCTATAAGACAGACATTCTTAGACCATCTTTGGTGAAATAACTCATTAACTTTATTTTTTGTGGATAGGGTCTTATATAGATACATTTTGGAGTAGGTTGGGGTCTAAAGGCAGCTGCTTTCTATTGGTTTGGTCTGGAATGTTAGGATGCCTCATCTACATGTAGAGGAGCTTTGGGTGTTGCCCCATGTGACTGATTGTTACAGCCCTCTCTATGGGGTGTCATGGTCACAAGTTCCAGGACAGGAACCAAATTAGAAGTAGGTTTAAAAGCCCACCGTTCTTAGTTATGAGAACTACTAGGGTTTCTGAATCCACTCACCAAGTTTTCAGATTGGTGGCATGGTCCACTGCCTCACACCATACCAAGATGACATTACTTTAGGTGGCATTGTATTGACAAAGTATTAGATGATATTGCATAATTTGTGTTACAGTTCTACTCGTGTCTGTTTTTCCCATTAAAGGTAATGCTACCACCTCAGAGCTTTCTTCATTTTTATTCAGTGTGCTTTTTCTACCCCAAGTGCTGTCAGGTCACAAATGTTCCCAACTCTAAATCTAATTTTATCCACAAAGTGCTCTGGATACACAGACTTTGCAGCATTTTACTGGATGTCAGAAATGACCTGTCCTTCCACACACTAGACATAGGGGGACAGAATTATGATGAGTTCTAATGCATATTCATAGCTAATTTGACATATATTTGTCTCCTGGGACTTGCTGCATAATCAGATGTAAGCAAAGCACCATAAATGCAGCCTCTTTGATTTTATTTTTATTTTTGTTTCCTCCAATGCAGTATGTTTGCTTCATAGCAATGAGCATGACAAAAAGAGAGATCATCTCGGATGTGAATTCTTGCCTGACTCAGGGTCTTTAAGGTGGTTGATATGAAAATGTGGCACAGGTGTGCGATTCTTCTGCTAATTTAAGCTACTTTATCAAACTCAATGCCTGATGCAAGTGAAAAAAAATCCTGAATTTATTATTTTTCAAGTTACTAAAATAAAAAAGCATTAAAGATGAAGCTGTATCTAGATTACTCTTTCTGAAAGCTTAACAATAAGCCTTCGTGAGTAGCTTGAAAACCCACAACTGCTCAACTGGAAATTGGAGGTGACAGCCTGGGTTTTGCTATGATTCTAAATAGCATTTGTCAGTGCATCTGAGAGGAAGGTTTTGCTTTCTGGGCTATCATACAGAGGCTCTACGGACCAACTGAGAATTATGGAGTGTTAAAACTGTGAGCAGTGTGGTTAATTGAAGTTTAATTTATGTATGTGTTCTAAAACTTTTCCTGGGAAGACATAAATAAATGTGTATTCACCCCATGTAGAAAGAACACTGACAGATCAAAGAAAGGAGTCTGTTCAGGGTCAATGTGGTGAACTCATGAGTTAGTTGAGATTCCAAACAGGAACATGGGTGAATCAAAGACAGAGGTAACACTGGGAAGTCAGCTGAGTAATTCTCAGACAAGCTGTACCACTAAAATGCTTCAACTGTGTGATGGAAACTCACAAAAAAAACAAACAAAGAAACAAACCAAACACACACACACACACACACACACACACACACACACACACACACTAATAAAAAAAAACTACACTTTTAAAGAAGTTCCTTGGGAGTTGCATGGACAGCTATACTACCTATGAGTCCAATTGTGGTCAACTGTTTATCACTTGCGTAATCTTGGGGAGGGGAAAACCTTGTGAGTATCTTGTGGAAGGCTTATGAATTTATGAGCTCATGACATTATGAACCCATGAGCCTTTGCGCTTCCTACATAAAAAGTGTGAACGGGTCTAATCTTATAAGGGCCTTGTGACAGGAATCGTAGCTGCTATAACTCAATATGACAACCAGAGGAACCAACTACACAACACTCCATACTTTCATCCAGTTCTTATATTCTTTCCAATCAGTCTTATACGATATTTCCTGAGCCTTGTAGGACATAGCATGGGTGTACGATTTCTTTCTTCCATTAAAGGCTGACATTGAATTTTTCTGTTACCACAGCATGACAGAGAACAACATGACACTCATTCTCAAGAGTTTAAACAGTAATAAATCTCCTCAGTACCCACCAACCACTGTAGAGTTCCTTCCATTATGGGCAATAGCAACAGTAATCGACCAGTGAAAATATTTAGAATATGTATGTCATATCCATTCAACAAAACAATAGCAGTAGTTTCCCCCACTGGAGTTCATGCTTTTTCTAGTCATATGCTTCTACTCATACTTCCAGCACCAGACATGGGTTCCTTCTGTGGTGCAGGGCTTAAATCAAATGGGAAAATAGTTGGCTGTACCTGTGACAGTTGGGCCACTATTGCACCAGTAAGCACAGTTTGGTCAACTTATTGATAGTATAACATGGACGTTCCATAGCTAAGCAAGATTGTTAGTAACAATTCCTCCATAGCAGCCAGCATAATACATCTGGCACTATGAATGCTAACTAGTGGAAAGGGAGATTCAGCTCAGACGCAGCTTGATTTCTTCATGCCCTATAACTAGGGCATGTGCTGTATGCAGAAATAGAGGGGTGCAGTTTAACTTTGCAACCAAAGGCAGTAAAAACAGCCTGTAGAGTATAGGAAAATGTCCTACAGGGCCATCTTAGCCAACATCTTATGGAAAAGCATTCTGGTCCTAGTACTAAAATTTTTACCCAACAACCTTATGACTCCTCTTCCATTCATGCAGAGTACCTTTTCTCAAACTATAACTGCTGTTTTTACTGTGCTTCCAGATGTTTTACAATATCTATGAGACGTCCAGAGGTTAACATTATATAAGAAAACCTTCTCAAAGAGGGTGGATTGGTTCTTCGAAGGTTCTCTGTCATCAGTTCCAGGCAAGTAGAGTTTTCTCTTATGACTCAGGAATGAAGAAGATAATGTAAGAAGAAAGTATTCATTTCCATTATGTACAAAAGCATGAAAAGATTCCATCACTTGCATTAATTATTAAGTCCAAAGAGCAATGCTTAGGAAACACCATGAATAAGTACATCTCCCTGTCTGGCTTTTCATAATCCACAGTCATTCTGCATAAACCTCCCAGACTCACAAGGTCGTTGAAAAATGTAGTGCACTGTGTAATTAGTCCCCGAAATCTACAAGGTTCCATTTCACCAATCACAACTACCTCTTTAGTTAACCCTTAGGTACAATTATTACCCCAGTGTACGTTCTTGTGTAGAGAAATGACAGAGTATGGTTGTCAGGGGATAATAGACTATTTCCTTAAAATTTTTAAAATAATTAATTATACATATGTATGTGCATATGTTTAATAAGGAGCATGTACAAGTTCAGGTGCCCACAAAGCTTAGAGAAAGCCATCTATTAGAGAAAGGTTATAGCCAATTATGAGTAGACCCACCTGGGTTTTGTGAACCAAGCTCAGATCACTTGCAAGAAAATTCTATCACTGAGCTACCTCTTCAGCTCAATAATTGTCTTTTCTTAATCTTGCCATCTAAACTGCTATCTCCATATCCTTCCCCTGCTGTCTGTTGGCACTGGTGCTTTGGACAGTTGCCATGGATTAAGGTATGCTTGAATCCATATCCAAAGTTCAAGAATAACTCTCACAGATCAACAAATATGCAATTCAACTTGAGACTTCTGGTCACTATTCCTAGACCTCTCCTACAGGCAAGCTTTGGTGCCCTGTTAAGGAAGTGACTATGATTGTACTCGCTCCATGGGATTTTCTTCCTCCACAACAAGGCATGAAGTGGGAATCACCTACCTATTCCTCTCTGTCATTCACACCTCTGCTACCATGTTATTTATGCTTTAAAGCCTTCTAGAGATGACAAGCAGAACATTTCGTCAAAAATTTCCCAAGGAACTTTGGTTTGACATAACCTTTACCATCGATGACTTGGCTAAGCTCCTTGTCTGGTTTATTTTAATGACCCAGACATAAGATATGGCAAGCTTTATGCTTATTTCTCACCTTCACTCTAAATGATTTTCCTAGCCATATCATAAGGCATTAATGTGGAAGGCAATCACAAAATATTTACTTCCCACAGTTATTCCCACATTATTCTAGCACATTCCCTATGAATAGACAGCTGGATCTCATTCATATTAGGGACTAAAACCTGTTGTCACAGCAAGGAAGCATATCTTTAGCTTTTGGGTTTTGATGAACTGTACAGTACCTCAAATCCAATGAGGAATCCATTGGTTATTCCCATAGCTTTCATGTCACTATTGCATCTGTGGGTATGTCTTGCCAGGAAGGTAGCATATAGGGTCCACCCCTTAGGTAAAACCACTGGTAACTTTTCTCCCTTAACAGTTAGTGTAGCATATTCTGGTGTGAAAACAATAGCTGGCATGGAGAAAGTTTTTAGCTCAGCATCTGCTAGTATTCCTTCCAGGCTCTATTCAGCAGTTAATTTGGCCCCATTATCCACAAAACAATAACTCTACATGGCCACTTAATGACACTTTAAAAAGAACAAACTTTTACTACTCTAGCCAGCAATCCGTAGGCTTTTCCCTTCCTCTCATTCTCTCGCTTCTTTATTTCTTTGCTCTTCTCCCCCATTTCCCTGCCCCCTTGACTCTGCTGCTGTCTTAGCCTCTGCTTATGCCCCTCCCTCCAGCCCCACTGCTAGAGCTGCTTTGTGGCACAGGCCAGAAAATGTGCTTGCTCTCTCATCAGCCACCAAGATTCTCTGCCTACCCCTCAACTTTCTGATTTCTTTCCATTCTGGTCCACATCAGCTCTGATCCAGGTGTGACAGCTGAGCTGTTCCATGCACAGATCAGACCCACCACTCCACACACAGCAACAGAGGCTGTCTACAATGATAGGAGAGACCTCTTGTCCCCGATATATTTTAAAATTACATTTCTATAGTGCTTTTTTATATACCAATAGATCTGATTGTGTTTCCCATCCCACCTGTCCTCCATCCCTCTATCCCTGCCTCCTTCCCACTTGCACAATTCCTCCCCTCTACTTTCATATCATATGTATTTTACTATCACCTCACCCTCCACACACATACTTAAGACCGCATTCACATATGATTCCCATGGCTCCTTTATTGCTTTGTGTCCTCTATAGATACTGTCCTGTTCGATTCTCTTGCCAACTTCACACAAGTCAGAGCCTTTTTGGAAAAGAGAACTTCAACTGAGAAAATTCCTCCATCAGGTTAGCCTGTTGGGCGTTTTCTTGATTAATGATTGATGGAGAAAGATCTAACTCACTGTGAATGCTGCCACCCTTGGACTGGTTGTATAAGAAAGCAGGGTGAGAGCGCCATGGGGAGCAAACTAGTAAGCAGCTTCTTCAACGGTTTCTGCTTGAGTTCCTGTCTCAAATTCCTGCTCTGACATCCCTCAAGGAATGACTGCAACCATTGGGATGAAATAAACTCATTTCTCCGTGGATGGCTTTTCAACGTGCAGTTTTATCATGGCAGCAGGAAAAAAACTAAGAGAGACATTCACTATGGGTTAAATAAAGAAAATTTAAAATTTTAAGCTAGAATCCTCATTTAAGAAATGATATAAGGTACAGTATGTTCCTTTCTAGGCCTGAATTTCCTCTTTCAGTATAAATAGTTCTAGAAAATCTTATATTTCTTTACAGATGAATAAAATTTTGTATATATACCACATTTTTATTATCCATTCATCTAGTTTCACTGTTGTTTTCTATTTGCTCTTTTACTTGGTTGATCAATTCCTCCACTATACAAACACTCCTTAGGTTTATAATGTCCCATTTGTCATTTGTTGACCTTAGGTTCTGAGTCCTATTCAGAAATTTCTTACTGGTGTCTCTATATTGTTGTATACCCTGGATTTTCTCCTTTAACGTTTTTGTAGTTTCAGATTCTTATACTGAGATCCCCAATCCATTTGGCCTTGATTTATATATTGGGTAGGAGGTAAGGATCTAATTCCATTCTTCTATAGACCGATACCAGGTTTCTCAGCACCACTTCTTGAAGTCTCTGTCTTGTGTACTGTGTAGAGTTTGGCACAGGTGGCTGTAGTTTCTTAGACATGTATCCCAGTCTCACTCATTACCTTAAAATCCACCTTCTTGCTTCTTTGTGCTTAATGTCCCTTCAATTTGTACCCCTGGACATCCCCTGATCTGTTTTCTTCTTTATAATTTTGATTTTTCCAGAGTAACTACAAATGACAGCATGTACTGGAAAGTTTTTGTGTCTGGCTTGCGCATTTTAATGTCATTGATGCTGAGTTAGTCGTCAGTGTTTGTTTGCTTGTTTGTTTTCTCATTGCCAACTAGCAATTCTATTGTATAGGTAAACAGTAATTGGTGTATATATTGACCAATTACTGGAAGCTTATGTTTCAGTTTCATTCTATTGCAAATGGTGACACTGTAAAATTGTAGGCAGATCTTTATGTGAATGCGAGTTTTCATTTCATTAGGAGAGATTGTTGGATCATATAGAATGCTTAAGTCATGTTGTGTTTCTTTTAAGGAAAATTACATGGTCTTTTAAAACATTATTTCTTAAAAGAAAATGGTGACTATTTGTTTCAGAAGGTGCACAGGCAGGACTACCCACAGCTGAAACAATCGATGGTAATGCTCTTGCCATTCGGTATTGAATAACCTCTGTGTGGTAGTTATGCAACAGATTTTTCTTCCCAATTACATTTTGCTCCAGCTGATGTTTAAACTAGTCAGCCTTCCCTGGGTACCCACCAGTGTTGCCGCAAAGCAGAGGGCTGCGGACCAGAGATGGAGACAATCAGCTGAGATCTGTGGCCACAGGGAATCCACAAAGTGGATAACAAGCATGTAGATAGTCAATTGATGCTATAGTATTCTTGCAGTTACAATGACAATTACCTCATTTTACTTGCACAGAATATTGATTGTCTTACCCTCAGAGACACTATGAGTCAGAAGTGTGGCCCATTTATTAAGGTGAAGATATGAAATACAATTCATCCAATTTTCCCCAAGCCAATCAGCAAGTCTGTTCTGAGTGTCCACTTTAGCCTTCCTCTACTTTTTGTGATTTTCCCATGATCTTTGCCCTATGTCAGGGGAAAGGTTTTTGTTCTTTGGAAGCCACTTATGTTGTCTATGGAAAGGGGATTTGGATAGGAAGAAATGGAGAGATATCAGATTATTATTACTTGGTGTTAAAGTCAATAGACAAAGCCTGGTGTATTTTAAAAGCATGAACAGGAAATACTCATATACAGTAATTAAGAAAGGTACAAAGGAAAGGAGTCGTCTTGCCAGTCCTTTGTTTCAGGTTGCTTAATATTGTAGAATATGCTGCTAAGGAATATTCTTGCATCAATGTGGTCCCCATCAGAGTCAGAAGCTCCAGTCTATTGCACTTCCTTAGTGGCACACATGATTCCTGTACTTAGCAGTTGTTTACAAAGTTTACAAAATGACCCATGTTGGTCCAGAAGAACCAATAGAGTAAGTTCCAGCCTAAAAGACTTCTGGGTCAAGGCACAGAAGAGATGAAGGTCCAGTCTGAATCAAGCTGATACATAAAATAACCATCACATCAGCCACATAAATTAGAACAACCAGTCTTGAGAAACCCTTGCACATGTGCAAGAATACACAAAGCATTAATATCTGTAACATTAAAGAACAAACAAACAAAAACAAACAACAAAACAGAAATGAGAAGCCGGAGACGTGGCTCATCTGCTAGCTCCTGCATTGCTCCTGCAGCAAACTTTGTCGCTAGTACCTATGTTCGGTGTCACAGCACACTGTAACTCCAGCACCATGAGAACTGGAGACCTCTTGTGGAGTAGAATAACACCTGCACTCACATGCGCATGCACCCACACATAAACATACTCAAAGGGACAAAATTAAATAAAAAAAAATTTCAAAAAAATGCATCATCTTTACACTCTCTTTCCCTTTGACCTGCCCTTATGGGTTTGGAAATAGAACCAGGTGTCTTTCCTTCACATACTTCTTATCACTCATACCCACATAAGGGATGGTTGAGCCTTCTTGTCCCAGTCTTCTCTCCAACCCCCTCATAGTATTTGAGATTATAGTCAGGTTACAGAAAGTGATCTGAACTCAGGAAATAAATTGAAATGTCCAAGTTCATGACATGACCAAGACACAGGAAAAAAAAACTGGAAAGAGACAAACCAAAGAATGGAAAGACAATCACAATGGAATTTAACTTTGGCTATAGACAAAAGGACCTTAGAACTAATCGATATGTTTTGTCATGCTGTGGTGGAATGATGTGGCAGGAGGGGGTGACTTAGTGGCATCCCCACAACCCCAGGTATCAGCCAGGTTATACAAAGGTCTAGTACAAAATGAAGTTTATTTGGGACATGGGAAGGAGTTGTGGGGAAGGGAGTAGAGGCAGAGAAAGAAAGGGGACATAAAAAGACAGAAAGATAGAGATGAGAAAAAGAAGGGAAGAGGCCAGCAGGAAGCATGGGGATGGTGGCTGTGGGGAAGGGGAGATCATACACAGAGAGAGGACAGGGAGAGAGAGGGGTTGTGGGAAAGAGAGGCTACAAATTCATTTATAGTAAGCCAGGCTCATACCTGGCTGTTGCTAGGTAACTGTTGGGCAGAGTCTAGAGAAAATGCTAACACTAATAACTATGGCTGACTTTATCAGTATTAATTATATCAGGCAAGAAATGTCCTGTGTATGCATTTTTCAATGGCACATTTCTCTCATTCCCTGTTCCTCTCTCCCATTATCCCAGGTAGGTATCTGCCTAATATTAAATCACAATGCGTGAAATGATGCTTTTGGAATTCTGATGGGTCCCAGTTAGAGCCCACTGGGAGAGCCACACAGGGCCTTTCTCCATCACTTACCTGTTGCTAGCTTTCCTCATCTGTGACCTTGCCATGCTTCTGTGCTGGCTTCATAGAGAACGAGCTAAGATAGGATGTGAGGATGGTTTTAAAGAACTTGGATTTGGGTTTTGTCATCATGATTGCTAGTTAACTTTGTCATTATCTTCTGTCCTGTGCTCAAGGATTTCATAGCCCTAAATTCCTTCGCTCAGCAGCACCAGGTGTCTTCTTGATCATCCTTGTGCAGGGAGAGGTAGGAGGTGGTAGGGGTTGGGTGGGAAAGGGGTTGGTTTTTGTTTCTTTGCAAGAACTTCTTTGCAAAGCAAGCTCAGATGTCTGTGGCACTCCCAACATTCTTTCCTTCTGGAAGTATAAAAGAAAAGTCCAAGGACACTATTTAGTTGAAATGCACTGTTCCTTATTAAGTCTACCATTAAGTCCATCACTAACGTCCAGTATCTAGCATGTTGAGATTATATTTCCCCAGCTCAACAGTCAACCCATGCTAAGTCTGCCTGTTATTTTATATGGAACATGCAATCCCTCCACTATCTCTAGCATGGTAGCTTCACTGAACACACACACACACACACACACACACACACACACACACACACACACACAC
>JANHMN010000018.1:15981074-16008304 GCA_030674055.1 Rhabdomys pumilio | reverse complement strand
CACACACACACACACACACACACACACACACACACACACACACACACCTTGGTCCTGTGTCTATGCAACCCTCTCTTCCTCTTCATTACTGAGTTTCTTTTATTGAGCACATGCGTTTGGGTTTGGCCATCACAATTTTTTTAACTCGATTTTTTTTTTCAGAAGATTTTGAATCTCTTCTCACTTGTCAGAGAAACTTTTTTTTTCTCCCTTGAAGCAGGTTTCTTTTTGTACTCTCCAAGAACAGCTTGCAGGCTTGCAAAAAAAAGGAGAAGCAGCGTTCTTTAGGGAGCTGTCAGAAAGAGCAGATGCAGCCCCAGCATGGTGCCCCTGATCTCCACAAGTGGCACAGGAACATTTTATTTGTAAAAGGAAGGACAGAGGCCTTCTCTTCTCCCCATGTCTCGATTTGCATTTTATTAGGCAACCAGTAGGATGGTTTGTAAATTGACATCTCCACTCACAGATCTCTCTGTCATCCCCCAGCCTACCAGAGGACGAAACGCAGGGATCCTGGAAACAGGGTAGAGCGAAAGGAATCAGACATCACGGCTCACAACTGGGGTTTTTTCTTCTTCTTCAAAAAGTGTCTTTTGTTTCTAAGACTTCTGAGGGAGAAAAAGGAGGAGGGAAATCTCCTGAGACAGATGCAGGCAGTCCAAGGTTCAGAAGAGGAAGGCTGTTGCAAAAGAGGGGATGGCAGAACAGGATGCTATGATTACACCTCCTTTGGTGGCTGTGTGTTCTGGCATAAATAACCTCTCACTTAGCCTCTGTTTCCTCATAACCACAGGTCAGGGAATAAACATCTAACTTCCCTGACCAAGGGAAGGTGGCATCAACCGTTTATCTTTGCATCCTTTGTACAGGATTCTCTTCCATGAACAGGAAGAAAATAATGCCTCCTAAAGAGCTTCAATCTACTTCATATATTGACATATGTTTACTCATTCTAGAAACATGAAAAACAAACCAACCACAAAGAGTTGATCCACCATCACACACACGCACACACGCACACTCGCTCACATGCACGCACGCACGCACGCACGCACGCACGCACGCACGCACGTGCATACACTTCATTTTTTTTTCTTTTTTTAACCTGAGAAGCATGCGTTGATAGTTATCTTTCATGCCTGGAACTTTTTTTGAGATGTAATGACCAAATTGTGTTCAGTTGGTTTTTGTCTGTGATGCATATTATGAAATGTTCTGTGTGGGCCATGACTGCTACTTCCCCTGGTGTGAGAAAGATCTGCAGCTTGGCTGTTTTGTATGTCGTTCAGTTTAATCTTCAGTAGAATTTGAACTTAGAAGTAAAGCTATCAGTTCATGACTAAAAAGACTAAACAGGAAGAATGAAGTTTGAGGGCAAAGTTAAATAGCTTCTTGTGTCTTTCTGAAATGTACAGGAAGACTTCATAAAGTAACACGAGGACAGTAAACTTTCGTGGTTTCTTTTATCATGTATATTGGAAGTTGAATTGGCTCCAGTTTTTTTTTTTTTTTTCTTTGTTTTCTAGAATGATTAGTTATCAGTTGCTTCCCATCATCCCCCTGCTGGAGACTAAGAGTATGACTTCCAGATTTCTGAATCCCTGAGGGTGTGCTCTCAGGACCATGGGCTGCATGGATTTACTGTATAGGCTATGGAGCCTCTCATGTCCTTATCATCTCTACGATGCCTGCTACTGAAAAATAGAGAGAATGCCCTTGAAGTCTCTCTCTTCCTCTGCCATAATCCCTTCATGCCTTGCAAAGATCCTCATTTTAACAAATACAGTACTTCACTGTACTTAGTTTGTTTTTGTATCTCTTTACAACTTTTCTGAGGACAGAACCTAACTCTCGTCTTTTTATGGCAGGCAGCACATGAGAAGGTGGTGGAGGCCATACTTAGTACTATGTCAAACACGATCCAGTGAGTGAGGAAGGCTCAGATGGGTGGAGGAGTGCTTCAACTCAGCCTTCCTGCTTTCTCACTGATATATCCCTCAACACGGGAAAAGCTGTAGCCAAACAGGGAAAGGCTATTGGAAAAGAAAAGACCTATCCAGACACCATCCATTTGGTCACACTTCAACCAGTGAACTGGTCCAAGAGGAGGCTAATGAAATAGACAGATCTCGGTGCATACAGAAACTTTCAGACAAGAGTGGCAGCAGTACATTTGCTTTTGTTTGCTTTGTGTTGACTACGATGAAAACCCATCCCTACCCTGCATTTATCCCCCTTTTTCCCAAGGTGAATGCTGTGTAAGTGGGAGGGTCTTACCACCAATGTTAATAGTACCAACAACTGCTCATCTCTCTACCCTTGCCTTCCTCTGTTGAGATGACCTGCGTTTCTAGGGCTCTGTATGTTCACATTACCAACTCCTCAATTTCCCTTCTGTCTAGGCTCTGTCTAAGTTCAACCCTGAGAACATTTTAGTTGGTGACCATTACAAACGAACATTGTTCTTTTCCGCACTATTCTGCCCAATACTTTTCAAAGCTATCTGCTATCTTTTGGAATATTACAAAATTATACCGCTACGAAGCAACAACAACAAAGAAAATGAATACCTCTTTGATGTTTCTGTTTTCTTCCCGATGTTCCCTCTTATTCCTGAGAAGTTAAAACAGAAAAACTCAATGTGACAGGTAATGATGCGAGCAAAAACAATACGAGCGAATACAACGAATGGTTATGATTCCAAATTTGCCATCTGCCAGGTTTTTAGGTTATAGATCCTAGACTTGGCCTTCTTGCCACAGAATTTGGAGCAAGTGAAAATATAATCAAACAGGTGTTGCAGACTGGTACGCCTTTGGAAGGCTTTGTGAGCAAACACAACCGTTTGTTTTCTTTCTTGTTTCAAGTAGTGACATAGTAGCACCACAGAGGTCTAGACACAGGAAGGTTATATGCAAATGGCTCTAGTAGGCCACCAAAGTTAGACTTGAAGACATCTCCCTGATGAGCAGAGGTCCCAACCTGACTTACAGTTTTTCTGTTTTTTTTTTTTTTTTTTTTTTTTTTTTTTTTTTTTTTTTTTTTTTTTAATTTTGGAAATATTTTGTAGTGCCAGAGGGTCAAATCCTGAGCTTAGCACAAGCTAAGTGAGTGTTTTACCACTCAGCTATACCATTGCCATCTGTTGCTTCTTTTAAGGAGCTATCTTGACATTTTACATGAACTTCAAGTGATCCACCTCATTTTCATATATATATATATATATATATATATATATATATATATATATATATATATATGTGTGTGTGTGTGTGTGTGTGTGTGTGTGTGTGTGTGTGTGTGTGTGTGATTAGCTTCCCCTTGCTGCACTCTTGCTCCATATCAACTGATAATAAAAAAACCGATAAACCGATTCATGATGCCCACCTTGTTGAGGATTGATAAGGGAAATCTTCGAAGTTCTATTGTGTTGGCATGCTGAACGTTGCAAGCTTCCTTGAAAGAACCGGAGACTCTATGGTCTGGAGCCTCCATGGGTCGTCAGCGAATAGAGCACAAGTTGTCCTTCCAGCATTAAAAGAGGTGTTCAGGTCAGCATAGACGGAACAAGAAAAAGACAGCGTTACACCCTAGCCAGTTTTACATAAACTTGACACAAACTACAGTCATCTGAAAGGAGGGAATCTCAATTGAGAAAATGCCCCCATAGGATACAGCTGTAGGGCATTTTTTAAATTAGTTATGGATATGGAAGGATTCAGCCCATTGTGGGTAGTGTCAACCCTAGCCTGGTGGTACTGGGTTCTATAAGAAAGCAGACTGAGCAAGCCATCATAAACAAGCCAAGAAGGATCTCCCCTCCGAGGTGTCTACATCAACTCATGCCTCCAGGTTCCTGCCCTGTTTGAGTTTCTGTTCTGACTTCCTTCAATGATGGACTACAAAATGGAAATGTAAGCTAACTAAACCATTTCTACCCCAGTTTAGTTTGGTTACGATGTTTTATCACAGCAATACTAACCCTAACCAGGACAGGGCACAAGGGTTCCTGTTAATATAAATGTGGAATGCCTGGCCACCAGTCAGCCAGACACATTAGGCCCAATGTTCATCATATAAAGAAATACACTGAAAAGTTTCATGGTCATCGACCCTTTTATTTCTAAGTCAGATACGATTGCTGGCCACTTTAGTATCAGATCTCTAATTAATTGGAGGGCTGTCCGGGCATCAGTATTATACTAGAAGCTTTAGGTAATTAGAAATATATGAAATAAAATGTAACACCTAAGCCTGCAAAGTACTTTTAAAAACTTAGGGCAAATGAAATCTTTACTCAGAAATAAAAGAGACTCCATGAAATCTGTGTATAACTTGATCCCATGTGACACAGTATAGCTTGTAACTGTTAAAGGGTAGGCAGAGGGAGGAGCTAGATGGTTAGAGGGAAGGCTTTGTGAAGAGGCAACATGCAGTGAATACAAATTACAAATGAATAGGGAGAAATGTGGTTCCTAAGGGGAAGAGAAGGAAAGTAAAGGATGGAGAGAGAAGGATGCAGAGAGAGATGCGTATAGCTGCTCTTCTCAACAGGCATGCCCCTCTCTTCTCAACAGACTTCAGTATCAGTTGTGGTACCCACTCTAATGGAAGACATGGATGTATACCTCCTGGCTTAACTTCATTTCTGCAGTCAAGCCCCGGCAAGTAATTTAAAGGAAGACTTGCTTAAAATGGTGGCTAACAATACCCTCTCCTTGATCAGCATGGTATGTAGGCCAGGGATGGCTACAGGAGAGAAGTCAGGAGAGATGGATGCCAGTACAGAGTAGGTCTCAGCCAGAGTCATCCTGGAAACATGGCCCAAGAGCTTTCTGGATCAAACCACACTTGAAACCTAGTAGATTTGGAATTTGTAAATTTCACGATGCAACAGATGTCTCACTTGGGTGGGGATTTTGTTCTTTGTAGGGAAAATGATGCGTGGAGAGAGCTATTTGTAGGAAGACAAACCATGTTTGGATGGAATGCATAGATCCATGGAGGGGTGGTTTTATGTTATGGAAGGAAGGGATACTGGGCAAGTGAGGTTGGTTAATGGGGTGGCCCTCAATAGAAAAAGGGAATACTGAGCAATTGAGGTTGGTTAATTGGAGAGTCCTGAATGTTGGTCTGAGACAGATATTCATAGGTAGACATCAATATTCATACTTTATAATAAGAAAAAGTTACTAAACCTTTTATAAAGATGTAAGAGAGATGTTGGCCACTAAAACTCAGGATCAAAAATCATATAACAAGCCTAGAAAAGACCTTTTCTGGTTTCTTATGCCTTTTTCTTCTCCCAGAAGGAAGACCCAGTGGGGCCAATTAATACGTCCCCAGGCCTTCACTTTGCCAGATAGCATCTTCCACCAGGTTTCTTGAACTGCTTTCTTACAGTTTGAAAGTTGCTATGTGTAAGTTTGTGTTTCCTTGTAAAATGTATTTGTGATATTGCTTCTGTTCGAAATAAAGCATGTTTCCCAAGTTATAAATATGAAGTTCAGAAGAAAGCATATTTCTTGCAGAAAATTTATTCCCTGTCACACGTTTTGAAGTTTGTTTTCCATTTTTCTTTATCTTTGCTCCTTCAGAACCGTGTTTGTTTTTTTTTTTGCTATTATGCAAGATTTGCAGCCAAACAGTTTATGGTGTTTGTGTATTCTCCCTTAATCAGATAAGAATATCATTCTAAGCTTTATCTAGAAATTTCCATAGCAAGTATTGTTAAAAGTAATTCAAAACAATACTATGAAAGGAACTAAACCTCAACTGGAGTAATATGTCTGGTCATATTATATATATATATTACATATAATATATATATTATATACATATATTACACATAATATATATTATATATATATTACATATAATACATATTAATATGGTATATAGAGGAAACAGCCTCTATATAGATCTGTGAACTGTGCCATGGCCCTAAGCTCAAAGACTTGGGGAGATGTACTTTTTTTTTCAGGTTGTGATTTAGAATAAGAAATATAAGCTTGAACTTTGCTGTTCATTTCTCAACTGATTATGTAGCTCATATATTGCTGCATTTTATGAGACACTGGCTCCGACCCCCAGCACCCACCATCTTGATGTCCTTGAGTACATACCCCCCACTGTTCCTAATATTCCTTGGGAAGAGCTTGAGGGCCTTTGGGTTAAGATTTTGTTTGAGGTTAGAATTCAGGTGCCTCAAAAAGAGGCTATCACTCCTTCTGAAGGATCTAAACGGATGATTCGAGAGCTAAGTTCGATGGATGAGTTGCGGTTCATTTTCCGGTTTTGCATGATAATTTGAAAAAAATGTGGCCTTTGTTTCTCCTCAACATCGTCTCTTAATCTTCACCGGATGAGAAAACACTGTACTATTTTAATAGCAAAGTCTACATGTGTACCATTGAACAGGATTTCCGATTTAGAAAACCCTAACCGAGATGTACAAATGGACAGTTATTCCACCATTCATCCATCTCCTGAGTCACTGATTGTAATGGATGTGCAGGGCTGAGTTAGTTCCAGGAACTGAGCCACCGGTGCTGATTCTAGCAGAGTCCCAGCATCCTAACTTGGCGAGCAATCAAAATCTCAATTAGAGCAGAGTGTGCAGATCCTCTCAGAGGGAGGAACACGGGAGCCAGAAATCAGCAGAGAAGTTATCAGATGAAATGATTCTGCAGGGGATAGCTTTTCCTTGTTCACCAGTGTTTTCCAGCTGGTGAATCATGCAATACAAGTGCGGAAAGAAAACCCTTGAAGAGTGCATGAGTCCTATCATATTCCAGTGGCTCTGATGGCTGCACAAATTGCACAAGGTATTAGGAAGAAGAGTATTTTCTTAAACCAGATTTTAGCTTCTTCTATGTGGCAAGATTTGTACTTCAAGAAGCAAGACCTTGTGTACATGTAGGATAAAGTCCACTGGGCAGCAGCAGGAGCCAGCAGAGAATGTAGTGGCTGAATGACACATTCTCTTACCTACATGCTTTGCAAACATGTAAAACACATGACAGCATTTCTTGCTTTGACCCCACTCCCAACTCCACCGCACCCCTCAATGACTTGTTCAGTTTCTTGAAATGGACCTCCATACAGTTGATTTCAGTGTCTGCTAGGCCTGTGCCCCTTTAGGCTTCTACAGGGCTTAAGGGCTTACCCCTCTGATGAAATCACTTCATTTCTAAACACACACACACACACACACACACACACACACACACACACACACGCACACGCACACGCACACGCACACGCACACGCACACGCACACACACACACACACACACAAACATATACACATGCAAACACATACACACTTACATACACTCACACACATGCGCACAGACAGGTACTTACTTATACACATGTGCACACATACATGTACTCACCCTACATATGGATGTCCCCCTTCTCACAACAGCCCTGATGAAAAGACATAGAAAGAAACTTTGCTTTTTTCCTACTTGCTTTAACTCTCACTAGCAAATTCATCCACCCTGTTGTTGTGGAATTCCTTCACTGATTTTAGAACCAAATTCTTCAGGCTTCTGATGTAGACTGAAGACTAGTAGCTCTCCAGGGATCCTCCAGGACTTGCAAACCGGACTGAAATGTCTGAGACCTTCAGCCCCATTGACTAAGAAATTTCTAGATTCTTAGTTTGTCTGTATTCATTGTATTAATTCTGTTTCTTAGAGAACCCTGACTAATCTAATTTTCTGTAACTTTTTTGCATACTTTTGTGTTAAAGGACCGATATACAGTAAATACCAACAATACTTCTTCTCTCACAGAATCCATAGTCTAGGTAGAGACATTCATATGAAATGGAAGAATCCACCATCTTGTTTTCAAGCAAGTGTTGCAAACTGAGGTGGTAAGGAAATGCTCACTAGGAGAAGTAAGACCTCAGCCCAAGCTGGAAAGAGGGAGATTTATAAGAACAGGATGTTAGAAGTATCGTGGTTATGCCTTTTCCTATTCCCTTAGAATTTGGAGGGTCCTGAGTCCCTAATACTGTATAATATATTGACAAGTGTATTGATAAAAGCTTCTTGATCCAAAAGGTAGATTACGGCATGCTACATATTCTCTAGGTGGTCCCAGTCTGGCAGGAGAGAATTCAAAGCAAGATAAAGAGTGGCATGACCAAAGGAGAGTCTGGATATTAATGGGAACACAGAGGAAGGCACCCAGCTTGGTTGAGGAATGAAGCACGGACTCAGAATTAGAGCATGGCAAGGTCTCTGTTAACCTTCTTTGCCAAGCGTAGGAACCTCTCTCTAAAGACAAAAGAATAAGAATTGTTGAACTCCCAGAAGATTCACATCTATGTATGGGTTGTATTATGGGAAGCTGGCATTATAGAAAGCAGGCAGGGATGGCTGGACACCCAAGCTCTGCTTTTAAGAGGGTCATGGCATCAGAAGAGCCAGCTTCCAGTTCTATGCAGCCAGGTACAAGTTACATTATCCCGGTCACCTCTTTCTTTGGTCCTCTGTTTCCCTATTCTTTGGAGTACTTGTTTCTTTGAGGCATCTACTAGTTTTGAGCTATGACTTCTGTGGCTACCTGCATTCGGCATTTTGGTCTGTCTTGTCCTGTGCCTCTCAGTGTTGTGATTTAGTTAGGAAGTCCCTCTCTGAATAGAGTTGATCTCAGTGAGGTGTGGTTCTCTACCTGAACACCTTTCCTTTGAGCCCGTGACCTTTGTGGTAAGTAAAACAAGAGTTGTAGCCATAGCAAAGTTAAGCAGTTATTGTCCAAGCCTTTCCTTCCTCCAGTGCTGCCTGCTTTTTCTTCTTTTCATAGTTTGTGGGTTTCTATTAGACAACATAAAGTGGATTTAATGGACTTCTTGTTTCATTAAATTCTATTTCTTAGAACTAGAAAGACTCCTTCTTCCTCTCCATTTTGTGGGCTCATTACTAAATACTCAGACTTTTAACACACATTTTAGTGGGTTTTCATCCAATTTTGCTATGTTGTAAATTAGTTCATTCATTTGTTTAGAAATTAAAAAAAAATTAAGAAACTAGAAAAATCCGATTTAATACCTGTGTTTTCACAACTAGAATGAAATGCTATTAAACTTTTTCTCTATTTGCTTCAGGTCAAAATCTTAATAAACCAATAAAAAAATGTCCTATGCTTGTAGGGATTATTTGTTCATGAACAGAATTCCATTTTCCACTATCTACTATGTACTCCATCTCTAAATCTCAACTGCATACAGCATAACAGATTTATCTAAATTGTAACTATCCAGTTGATAATTCATATAATACACAGTGTTTTGCCAATTACATTATTATTTTTCGGGTTTTCTTTAGATTAAAAATCTAAATGTCAAGAAACAAAGCTGAGAATTAAAGTTATGTCAAGTGAAACCAAATAAAAGAGGATAAATAAATGAACTTACAGGAAAATGTAAGTCTTACACTGAGATTTTGGTAGATGGGTTTTGGGCTCCTAGTTGGTTGCACATTCATACACGCCCAGGAACTATCTTGAATTCATGAATGAAAGACACATACAAATCAGTTTATTTTTAAAATCCCTTGGCTGCCTCAAAGGCTGAGCACTCCTAAACCTTTCCCTGCGACCCCAGGCCCAATCAGGGAAGTGGCAATGGCCACTTTCCCAAAATCTCACATGGCTGGTCGACTTTATCTTCTACCATTCCTGCATCCCATCCTTGCCTGAGTCATAATGATCCCTGTCACTCTGCAAGGTGTCCAGAGCCTCTTCTTCTTTCCTGTCAGCACAAATACATCCCAAAATAGCTTGTCCTTGGTCCAGTAACTGGAAATCACTAAAAGTATAGCTTGACCTCTTTTCAAGAGGCATTTTGATATAACCACCAAACTCATAACCACACACTTTTTGATAATTAAAACAATTTAAAGCAATCTAAACAAATATAAACCATTGACACAGTGGCTCTTCACCACGTATGTACATGTGAACGGTCAAGTGGCCTCTGGACTCTTCCAAAGAGTGAGCTCTTCCATGTATCACTTTAATTGATTGCTCTTATTCTATAGTCAGTGTTGCCTTGTCTCTACCAGTATTAGACATTTATCTTCATCTTGTCTTACTTATACTTAATACTCAACCAATCTGTTTATTGGCAGAGGGTGGCAGTTATCCGCATGTATGATTCATCTGTTATGATTGACAATATCCCCCAAATTTAATGTGCCAGAAGCTCAATTTTCAATGAGATACTATCAAGGGATGGGACTTTACCAGGTTAAATGTGTTCATATAATGGATTGATGTCTTTATTTCTGGAATGAGTTATTACCGAATGAATGTACTGACTAATAAAACATGACTGGTCTCCTCCTGGTCTCTCACACTTGCTTGCCTTTCCACCTTTCTTCATTGGGCGATGCCAGATGCTGATGGCATGCTTGCACTTCTAAACTTCCAAAACAGTGCAGCAAATAGACTTCCTTTTCTTATAAACTACCGAGGCTTAGGTATTCTGTTAAAGCACAGCAGGACAGACTAGGACAAGAGCTCTTCTTCTATCAATGGAACCAACAACACTCTGATTCTCATTTTCTGAGAGCCTGGGAGTAAAGCATTCAGACAAACCAAGTCATTGGAGTGACTCTTAGGAATGCGAGGCAGTTTCACAGTCAGGAAACTCTTCAGGGTTGGATTTGCATGCAGGCCAAGGGCTGGTGACTTCTCTCATTTTTAAATAGTACACGTCAGACTTCTCTTGCTTTAAGGGCTTCACATACATCTCCCTATATGTGCTTTGAGAACTCTCATATTCCTCCTTCTCCATAGGGAAAAGCCTTCAAAGAGCTTTGGCAAGAATCCAGAAACATATGACTCGAAGTGTCCCTGATGTGTTGAATGTCTCACTCCTTTTTGGCCAGCCTTTCTGGGTTCCTGACCAAAGTCAGTGGGAAATCCCCCAATCTCCCTTTGATTCACATGCCCACTATTACATTTTCTACTTGAGTTAACCAGAGTTCGATTGTGTTGCAGACTCAAACCTCTCTTCCAAGCTCTCAATTTTATAATAGTGTTCCTTATTCATTTCCAAAAATGGTTTAAAATGCCATTTTTTAGAATGGAACTTGACACTGCAGGTTAGATTTTTCATTCTTTGTGAATTATAACTTCTGTGGTGTGTACACAATGTCTGAGTCATGCCTGCTTTTATCTTATTTTTTTGTTTATTTATTTACTTGTTTTTAAATTTTTTTTTCTTTTTCTGATTGGAGCTTCCCTTCCCTCCTCCCAGTTCCTAGCTATCACGACTCCTCATGCCCTCCTCCGTTTCTCCTCAGAGAAGAGACCTCCCATGGATATCACCCAACCTTGGCATATCAAGTTAAAGTAGGACTGAGAACATCTTCTTATATGGAAGCTAGACAAGACTTTCCAGTTAGGGGGTAAAAATCCAAAGACAGGCAAAGACCCAAGAATCAGAGACAGGCCCTGCTGGTGGTGGTTCAGTCTCTGTGAGCCTCTATAGGACTATGTTAGTTGAGTCTGTAGGCTTTCTTGTGGTGTCCTTGACCCCTGCTCTTTCAACCCTTCCTCCCCTATTCCCTGAGCTTTGTCTAATTTTTGGCTGTGGGTCTCTGCATCTGTTTTCATCAGCTCCAGGGTGAAGCCACTCAGAGGACTGTTATGCCTCCTGACTACGAGTATAGCAGAATATTAATAGTGCCATGGGTAGACTCTCTCTCATGACATGGAACTCAAGCTGGGCCAGTCATTGATTTGCTGTTCTCTCACTTTCTGCTCCCTCTTTATCCCTGTACCTCTTATAGACAGGACATATTGTGGGTCTAAGGTTTTGTGGCTGGAGTGGTATCCCCATCCATCCACGGAAAGTCTTGCCTGGTTTTAGGAGGTGACTGTTTCATGTTCCATATCCCCTGTCACTAGGGATCTTAGCTAGGGTTACTCTCACAGATTCCTGGGAGTTTCCATTGTCCTAGTTTTCTAGCTTGTCCCAGAGATACCTGCTCCCCCCCCCCCACACACACTGTTTTCAGTTCTCTCTCCTGCCAATTTCCTCACATTTGACCCCTCCTGCTGCCCTCCCCACCCCTTCTCCCACCCAGTTCCCTCCCTTCATCCATCTTTTGCCATTCTTGGCTATGGAGGACTGGATAATGGTCTACTATGAGAGGGAAGACTAAATCCCTAGAATAGTGACCAATCATTTGTGTGGCAAAGTCTTATTCTGACTCTAGTCTCCCTTCCTTAATGGCATAATCGACTGCAATCAGACCAGTCACCTGAGAGGGAAAACAAGGCTGGCTGGATCAGCCTGTGGTGATGAAAAACTTAGGCTGTTGAGAGCGCCAGGAGAAAAGACTCTCCAGAGGCAGGCTTCATTGAGTAGCTTGTTTAATTGGGGGGTGGGGAGGGGAACAAAGTTAGTGAAACCTTTACTGGATGAGTAGGGGCTATAGGGTGAGTATACAACATTGGCAACAGCTAAGATGTTCTAAGATATGTCTCATTTGCATAAGGAGGCATTCCAGGCATGGTTGGACATGACCATAAAAGGAGAAAGGATATTTAACCTGGCTACTGGGCTATGTGACTTCCTCTAGTGGGGCAAAGTTTGGGGTCCAGGTCTACCTACATGCTCTAGGACATACAGGCCCAGTGTGTGAAGGAGAATCCTGCTTTTGCTGATCTCAGGATGAGATTGTTTTGGTGTTTGGACATGCCTTGACCCCACTCTTGCTCCAGACTCACTCCCCAGGATTATCTGGCTCCCCAGCCTCACAGCAAAGGAACTTTGCATATTCGATTAAAGATCTCAAGATGAGAGATTAGTCTGGACCATGCAGGTATGTTCTACGTGTAATTATACGTGTGTGTGTGTGTGTGTGTGTGTGTGTGCGTGTATAAAAAAGATCCAGAGGAAGATTTGGGTTCATGATGTGACAAGAGGAACAGAAACAAGTTCAAAAGCCAGGGAGTATTGGTGACATCATGGAACACAGGACATCCCTCAGAGCCCCCAGGAGGCTCCATCACTGGTCATATATTGAAGTTTGGTCTATGAGAGCCAAATCACATTCCAGAGCTGCCATAGACTAGGTCTGAGAGCCATAAGTTTGCCATAAATATGTATTAATTTGTCATAGTGGAGATAGGAGATTAATTTATAATGAAACAAGATCATTATTTGTGGTCTTTCGCTTGGTAGAGAAAGCAGAGCACATCTGACTCCATTGTAAATTTAGCCCAAGAGGACGAATGTATCCTCTTCAATGCATGTGTTGTAAACTATTCGGATAGCAAGTAGGGAGATGGTGTCATGGTTTCTGTGGTTGGAAGGCAGGGCACTCCTATGGTGAGTGAACTTCTTAAGGCAAATGATTATTAACGCATGATGGGCGTAGGTTGTATCACTTTTAAGAAGCTCTATCCAGTTATTATAAGACTCCTTTCTCATAGAACTTCATGGTTAATATTCTCCCTCAGGTTTTATAGCCTTCAGTGTCATTCAGTGTCAATAGGAGTAGAGGTGGGTATGAAACTTGGCTGGCACAGCAGTGTAATGTGACCTATGCATAAAAAAAAATCCCAGGGAAAATGCATGCCTAAAATAATACTTCTTTGTTTTCTAAGTCCTCCAGAGAAGGGAAGAATAAATTAATTTCTGTAGCTGAGTCATATGAAAGATCACAAGATTTGTAGTTTGCAGTCCCCGCAACAACTCTGCCTCCTTACAGATGCTGTATACCTGAGAAGCTCTTAGAAACTTAATCAAAAATGCTATAAATATTTTAAATGTCCACGAGGCCCTTTGTTGGGAAAAGAATAAGAAGATGTCTATAGATCTCTCTATCTTTTTTCTCTCTTTTTCTCCCTCTCTCTCTCTCTCCCGCTCCCCACCCGTGTTTGTGTGTGTGTGTGTGTGTGTGTGTGTGTGTGTGTGTGTGTCAGGGATGACAGGGAGTGTGCAGTAAATGGGTACCTGTTAAAATTCTTTCAATAATGTCTCAATATCTTGCTATTGTTAATAACATTATTGCGGGTGCACTAGTCAGATTGAGCCTGAAATGCATGGTTTCTAAGCCTGTATCACACAGATTTCCAGGCCAAGCTTGTTTCTATTTTGCAGTGTGTGTTTAATAGGAGCGGGGACATATCTAAAGGTCATTGCTTACACTGTGGCTGTGTGTCTTACAATGCCTGACTGATGTTTTTTAAAAGAGTAGCTGAATATTTAGACTGCCCAGGATGGAGAATGTCTTGCAAGCTGACAAACACACATCTATCTCGATAATGGAACCCATTCTTTTTCTTTTTTTTTTTCTCTTGTGTGTTTGCTCACATAAATACAACACAGAGAGCATTCAGCTGTGACTCATGAATAAATCTTGAAGATGTATGAGAAGACACAGCATTCAGATTTGATTTTCAGAAAAGAGAAGCCAGATGGCGATGGGGGGCACACATTTTAGAGGCTTTTATTGGTACTAATGATGATGTTGTTATTTTATTGCATTGGGCCCTTTGCTATCTGGATAAAGGAAAGGCAAGATCACGTGAGTAATTTAATGAGCGACTTTACATTAGGCATCTAAGGTGTACTTATTTTTTGCTCTGTGGGTTAAAGCGTAGGTTCCTTTTTACAGCCAACTACAGCATTCCAAGATACAAGGGACTACTGTGGTAAAGCTCAGGATTTGCAAATGAGGCGCTCACTCTTGGCCACTTCCTCCTTCTTTCCTCCATTGTAAGTTGCTAATTGCTTAAGTACCTCCTTTCCTCCAACACTGGAGGCAACTGGATCATGCTGCATCACACACCAGTGGACTGAAGAAGGTATTTTCAGCAAAGTTACAGATTGTCATTTTCTAGAGTAGACAGATAGCTCGGTTTTATTGGATGTGCTTATTTATTTACTCACAAAGTCAAAACAAAAAATGTCTGCCTTGGCGGTGCTAATGAAGTGCCAGCACATGCTCGGAGGTGCTAAGTGGCCATGATCAAAGGTGAGTATTAAATCCAGGTGGCAAGGTGAAATCTGTCCGCATGCTCTAACTCGTGAAAAATACTGTGGTCTATGTTTGGCAGTAGGTTATGGTACAGCAGACATGAACTTTCAGACCAAATTTCATTAATAATGATGAAGGCCATCTGTACATTTTTGTTCATTTATTTATTTATTTAATAATTTGGTATGATTCAGCCAAGAGTACATGTCTCTGTGTTTCTTGAGATTTCAAACCAGGAGGAAGAGAAATACGTGTTCTGTTTTGTAATCACGGAGTTGCCTGTAGCTCTGGCCCAATTAGCTTTTAATTTAAATAAGTAGGGCAAGCATCCTTGGTGCCCCCAGTTTCTTACAGTCTGAATTAGATGTTTCTAGGTCTTCTTTCTGATGCCCAGATGTGGCAGATGTCACCTGTAAACACAGAGCGTTGCCATCTCTGTTAGAGCATGTTAGTCTTCAGTGACAGTGAGGGTTGTCATTGAGTAGATTAAAAACATCCCTCTGTGACATACATTGACACCTGGTAATTATGCAGGTCTCTTGATAAAAGAGCAGTTTGGAAGCCATGTGATCAGAACAACAGTCTATATCACTGTTACAAGAATTTCCCCTAATTTTAGCTGTCTGGTACTCGTAGAGTCTTGACTAAAAGTCCCCAAATGGCATTGAAATTCCTTTTGTGTATGTGATCATGTCCCTGTTGTCAGCCCTCACAGGCATAGATGTCATATTAAAAATGATCCTGGGGAAAGATGAGCGTCTCATTTGACTTTTTATTTCTTGTGAAAGTGGAGATAAGGGGCAGGAGATTAAGAAAGAGAAAGAGAAAGAAAGGTACATTCATTTAAAAATGACAAAGATAATATTTCTCCATTTGCTCTTTCTGCCAGGCAAGGGTAATAAAACCTGCTTTCCCTTCCAGAGTTGTTTTGAGGTACAAATTGGGTAAGAGATTTAAAGTTCCTTGGAGAGTTAGGGAACATGAGGTATGTTCTGACATCTCTTCAGGTTTAGCTTAAAATAATGTAGAATAACGTATTTTCTGTGGCAGAAGGCAGAATAAGCTCCATGGTATCTCCCCTGGTTTTCTGGTCATTCCACTCCACAAAATGAGCCCCTGTGGATTCAGGGTGTGGACAGGCCCGTGGATGGGTATGAGCACTATGTTGGGGCTCTGTCTTTCTAACTCCATTAGGTCACCTTGAAAAGATGAGTGGGCTGGCATCTATGCAGAGGTGACTCGCTGAGATGCTGATAAGGTCTCTGCTTTGGGAGCCCCCATTTCCAGCATCTCCTCCATATAATTTTTCACTCAAGGTTTTTTATCTGTTTCTTCTCACAGTGTTCCTAATTTGACATCTGCTTCTGTCGTAGGTTGGTCTGATACTGCTTGTGTTCAAATGCCAAATTCTGTACCCCGAGATCTGGCTGCTCCAAGACAAGCAGATCCTCACGTGTGCCAGCTTTTGTGGCGTAAACCCCACCCACCCCCAAGTTATCTGTGATTCATTAATAAAGAAGTCACAGCCTGTCATTGGGCAGAAGAGAGGCTTTGGTTTCTGGGCTTAGGAGCTGAGGCAGGGACCATGAGGAGGGAGAGAGGAGAATAAAAGGAAGAAGTCTGCCTTGAGGTAGGTGGATCATGAGTGCATGACCATGAAGGCTGGCCTGGCCTGTTGGTGTAGGAGCGGCATAGGTGGAATTAGTGCTATCATAAATATAAAGGTTTGCCTCTTTTATTGGGAGCTAAATGATCAAAGGTGAAGTAGAACTCCCCAAATAATGTTTACCTCAACGTGCTTCAGCTGATACAATACTAGTTTCTAGCCCTGTTTAAAATTCACATGTTTGCCTTCCAGCCTGCGCCTTCTGCTGGGGCAGATCATCAGTTTGTCTGCCACTTCGAGGACACCACTGTCAGAAGGCTTCCCAGGAAATCTAAACCCAGGACAACAGGGCATATCATCAACAGGCCTGTCCCTCTGAAGATTTCAGTCTGAAGACTTCCCAGGAGATCTGCTACAGCCAGGGTCACGGTTCTCCCAGGAGACCTGTAGCAACACAGGGACACAGGAGGCAGACTCCAGACAGGGACATCCAGGCCAGTTAACACCAGAGATCAAGAGATGGTGAGAGGCAAGCCAAGACCATAAGCAACAGAAGCCAGCATACTTTGGCAACATCAGAACCCAATTCTCCCACCACACAAGCCTTGAATACTCCAACACACATGATATGTAGGGCAGTGGGCTGTGAGAAGCAGCTGGGTGTTTGGTTGAGCTTGAGTTTCGAACCTCGGAACCTTTATCAGACGGATGGCAGGAGTTCAGCTCTGCTCCCAGGCCCTGGTTCCTTTCACTTAGCTTCAGTCCTCCAACAACCCCTGATTGTCCTGATTATAAGTTGGTCCTCCTTGTTTTGGTTTAAGGCATTTCCCATCCTTGTTGGGCTTTGAATCTGCAATATTGCCTACCAGTTCATGCTCTGGGTGTGTGTTCTCCTGTCATATCAGGAGGCTATGAACTCTGTAAGAGTGAGGCCTAGCTGGCAGAGTCGTTCCCTAAGGCTGAGCCTCTGAAGACCATCCCATCTGTGATTCCCATCATGCCCTCTGTTGATTCCCATCATGCTCTCTGTTGATTCCCATCATGCTCTCTGTTTTCTTGCCTTTTATGAAGCAAACAACCTTCACCACTTATCCTACTCCCATAGACTGGGCTCCTTTGTCACACCTTCCCAGCAGGAAAAACTGAACCCATCTGCTAAAGTCTTTGATCCCTTAAGTCACTACTGTAGGGCACTCAGTCACAACAGTTTGAAAGGAACAGATCTATTCTGTGTGTATTTGAACACCTTACTTCTCTGGGCACCAATGTAATCCTCAGGTCTTCCTGAATGAGAGTTAAAGGGACATGGGTGAACAAGAAGAGAGAAAGCCATTTCTTTGTGACATCCCAAGAAGATATTGTGAGAAGAAATGGCAGGAAAGCACGGAGGCAGATATCTAGGCAGGACCAATAGGAAGTCAGCAATTCTACAAAATAGCTAAGCCACAGTTCATCTAGAGGACTCAAAGCCTCTGGCCTCCCCATCCCCGAGGGATTGAAGCCGTCACTCTCCCTGCGTGGGTCTTCATTCTTTTCTAAATCTTTACTTCTTTGTCCATCCCAGGGAACAAATTTGGTGATCCCTTAGATAACCACCAGCACCTAGTATGGTTTCCACTTTTGCTAATGTAGGTTTTAGTTTTTCTTATTCTTCACTGGTTGGATGTTTTAGAAAAAGAAATACAGGAATTCTCTCCAAGAACTCCAAAGAAAAAGCGTTCATGTAAAACTCTAGGCACAGGTTTAGAAAGGCAAGCCTTCTCCTTGGCCATCCGTAATACTTGGAGGACACCTTCTTACTTTTCCCCTTTTCTTGTCTAATGTCAGTAAATAAGCACCACTTTCTAAGTCTCTTTAGGATGGACAATGATTTCCAAAGGTTAATTGCACTCAAATATACAAAACTAACATTGGACCTGCAGTGAATTGGTGTTTCTTTAAAAATCACGTCTTCTTGAAAGACGCCAGTGTTTGTTTCTAGTAAGTACTTTGTGAAGCCATGCCAGTCTCTGTTGATACTGGGGTATTAGGTATCATCAGAGCACCGTTAAATAGTTCTGTTGGAACAAAACTATATGTACCACAGTAGTTTACTTCTAAACAGTCCATCCACACTGTCAGGTGGCACTTCACAAATATGTGTTCATCTTTCCTGTGCTACAACAGCAAAGATCAGAAACTAATTATTCATGTCTTCAGTATTATTATTTATAATTAATTTTGGTTTATAGCACACTAAACAACAAAGCACGCCAATTTTTTAATCGGGTATATACATAGTCATGAAGGTGTTTCTTTTTTATTGCCAGATTTTGTTTTAGGAGATGTACATGATTTTTTGATGTTTTAAATGCAGATTAAAAACATAGGAAGTCCAGCTAGGGCTGAGTGAATGTGTTTATTCAGTAGTCATGCAGAGTGGTATCACAACCTTCCTGCTTAGCCTATTGTGAGTCTGAATTTTGATGATTCATTTAAAATAGTTTCTATGAATTAATCAATTAAACCAGAGATAGTCCGTGAGAATCATAAATAGTGATAGAAGGAAGGAGTCTTAGTTAGGGTTTTACTGCTGTGAACAGACACCATGACCAGGCAAGTCTTATAAAGAACAACGTTTAATTGGGGCTGGCTTACAGGTTCAGAGGCTCAGTCCATTATCATCATGGTGAGCAGCATGGCAGCATCCAGGCAGACATAGTGCTGGAGAGGGGCTGAGAGTTCTGCATCTTCATCTGAAGGCTGCTAGTGGGAGACTGGCTTCCAGGCAGCTAGAATAAGGGTCTTAAAGCCCACACTCACAGTGACACACCTACTCCAATAAGCCCATACCTCCTAATAGTGCCACTCCCTGGGCCAAGCATATACAAACCATCACAGACAGGATTGGGAAAGAACATTGTATGTCCTGTTGCTTGCAGGATGATATACACCAGTGGTGATGAGCAACTTCCAGTGAAAAAGGATAGAGGTAGATACAAGAAAATTAAGTCAGTATTATTGACACAATATGATATCACCACACTGCACAGTCCTGACTCCATTTCTAGAATATAAACCATCTCCAAACATCAATAACTATCCAAGAAACTCCATCTAGTGGCTTGTTAGTAGCATGTGGAAAGGTCCAGGCTGCATACATTGTAGCAATAGCTGGGTGCTAAGTACATTGCAGGTTCAGCTAGTTTTATGAACTGTTGAATGAATATACATTAGATAATTTTGTGATGCCCCAAATCCAGTGTTCTAGATCTGAAAGAATCATATTATATTGTCCCCTCATTTATCCGTTTATAGTTTTGCACAAGTTCACTGTGTATTTTGATCCTCTATTCCCACCCTTTCCTATTGCACTCCTACCCCCTACCAGTCCCTACTTCTCCTTATAAGCCCTTTCCCTCAATTTACTTGTTTGAACTTTACTAATGTCCCACAGAGTTTAATTAGAGTCATTTGTGTGGCTATCAGTTTGGAACTAACCATCAGAGGCTGGTGGGCTCAGCAGTGGGTGTCCAAGTGTATACTAGGTGTCCCAGTTAGAGTTTTACTGCTGTGAACAGACACCATGACCAAGGTAACTCTTCTAAGGACAACATTTCATTGGGGCTAGCTTACAGGTTCAGAGTTTCAATTCATTATCATCAAGGTGGAAACATGGCAACATCCAGGCAGGCTTGGTGCAAGAGGAGCTAAGAATTCTATATCTTCATCTGAAGGCTGTTAGCAGAATACTGGCTTCCAGGCAGCTAGGATGAGGGTCTTAAGGCCCACACCCACAAGGTCACACTCCAACAGGGTGATACTTTCTAATATTGCCACTCCCTGGGCATATGAAAACCATCACACTAGGCTTCCACACTCTCCTTAAATCTGTCCATGGCAAATACGTCAGCAATATTGTCTTTTTCTTCATTGCTTTTCATGGTTGTTCTTCCAAACATCAAATATCTGCCTTCCATTAGTGCTTATCCAGGTCATACCACTCAGTCTAGAAGCTTCCTTTTACTCTCAGGTCTTTTGGATTTTCTAGCGATGAAACCTCTTTGCTTTTTTCACTATTACGTCAATCCACTCCAGGATGTGCTACACCAAAGAGTACCTAGTGTGATGAATAAAGTATCCTCCCATCTCTAAGGTTTCAGTATCTATTCAGGCAATATAATACACAAGTGTGGGTCATTGGAGTGGGATAGAGAGAATCTAAGGACAGATTTAGGAAAATACAGGATGGATCCAGGATCAGGTGTACAAAAGTATTACTTGCACAAAGGTAGCTACTAAGATCTTCATCTGAGATTCCTTATATCTGTAGCATGGATTAGAATGTGGTCTCTACTTAAACATAATAGATGCTTGCCGGGCTACATTTGATGATTGGAATCAAGGCTTATTAAGATAGTGACTACTAACGATGGGCTCCAGGTCAAGCTGAAGCTTTTTTTCCTTGTAAGCTTCTTTCAGATACTTGGCATATTTTGAAGGAAAGCAGCAAGTATAGGGCATTTGTGTAAATGAATTTCTTTAATATAATTGTTGCAGTAAATTAATCTGGTAGCTTGTATTTCTTGACCTTATGTTAGTCCCCAATAGCCACACAGAAAAACCAAGATTTATTTAAAATTACACATCATTAGCTGTGCAATTAAATTATCTAGTTTTACTTTCTGTGCTAATCTGGCTTCCTCTCAGCCCCATCATATGATACTTGAATATTATTGTATGGCTCTTTGGGCTTTGAGTGTGTTTCCATAACCTCTCCCCTTTCCCTCTCTCTTTCTCTCTCTCTCTCTCTGTCTCTCTCTTCCTTTCTTTCTTTCTTTCTTTCTTTCTTTCTTTCTTTCTTTCTTTCTTTCTTTCTTCCTCTCTCTTTCTCTCTCTTTATCCCCCTTCTTTATAATTCCAAATCCTCCATCCTCCTCACTGATCTGAATCTCTCTCTCCTCCTCTGATTGGCAGACATCCTGGCCTATTTTCTATTCTTCCTAGCAACTGCGTGATTAACATTTATTAACAAGGCAGAGACTAAATGATAAGACTTGTTTGCACAAACTTAAGGTATAAGCATTAAAATTCCATGTCCGACATGAAACAAGATATGAGGGTAGACAAATTCCACTTTGAATAACATAAGAGGAAACTTTATACAATGCACAAAACATTATGCCTACACACTTGGCCAGAAAGTTCACTGAAGCAAGAAAACAGTTTGCCCCAAACCTCAAAATCTTCTTGATATTATGAGGATGCAGCTTCCAACAAAATGCTGTTTCCTTGAGAATGACATGGGGGTCAGGGGTGTGTCATGGACTGCTGTGGTCAGATATCTATCACCCTATAATTCCTGTAATGGGTCATGAAAAACCTAGACATGTTTAAAGGTGAGAAAAAGACATATTCTCATAAAAAGAATGATGGATAATCTGAGTGTACAAGAACTCAGTGTCTGGCCCAGGAATTCTGTGGATTGCCTCACATTCCTTGGTCCTTGTCCTGTCTTCCCTCTGAACCACTGGTACTGATACACTTGTGGTTACTAACTAGGTGTACATCTGAGATAGCAGACAGGGTAGGACAAGGACAGGCATTGTCTGGAAACAACCTCCTCTCTTATTCCTTGGGGCCACTAATAGGAAGAGGTACACATTGAGAGGCATTAAGGAAGATGTCCTCATTATTACACTATAGGACACACTATGAGTCACAAGCCATAGTAAAATGAGTAATAAGACCATGTCCTGAGGCACCATGTCTTCCCCTTACCATGGGCTTACAGTGTTTCAGACAAATTTCTGGCAAATCATCCTCTTACCCAGAAGGACAGGCAGATTCTCAGAGCTGGTGCTTGCCTGAGTCAAGCCTTGCCTTTAGACTCAAGTCATATCATCTTATTAGTTACTCTTTGTTACATCCTATAGTTGATTGACACAAAGGTAAAAGGAGCATTCACTATTGTTGGCTTTTTTTTTTTTTTTTTTTTTTTTTTTTGCTGTAAAACATTGTTAAGTTGAATAGTATGAATAAAATGTAAGGGGCATGGGAGATTCCTCAGTTGGTAAATCTCTGGTTTCACACACATGAGGATCTGGTTCAATCCCCAGCAAACACATAGAAGCCAGGTATGACAGAACATCCTGTAAACCCAGTGTTGTGGAGGCAGATAGAAGTGACTCTGAAACTTGTTGGCTACCTGTTCTAACCAAATCTGTGAGCTCCAGGTAGATTGAGAAACCCTGACTCAAATATACATACATACATAGACAGATACATTGATAGATAGATAGATAGATAGATAGATAGATAGATAGATAGATAGATAGATAGATAGATAGATAGATAGATAGATAGATAGACAGACAGACACATAGATAGTGGAGAATGACTGAGGAGGACACAGGATAATAACACCTGGCCTCAACAGGCACACACATGCACACACCTGCATGCACACATGCACACAGTCACATGAACATTTACATACAGCTTACATACCCCTATAACTTGGGGTTCAGATATGAGGGGAAGTACATGTTATTTTCCTATCTGATTCCGAGTTATTAGGCTTAATATAATAATTTCCAGTTCCATTTTTTTTCAGATGACATGATTTTTATTCTCCACTGCTTAATAAGCACCATGGAATATATGTCACACTTTTAAAATCGCTTCATCAGTGGTAGACCTCTAGATCCATTCCATAATTTAACAATTTAACAATTGGTATTGCTACAATAAACACGGCCTATCAGGTGTCTCTGTACTGGGGTGACTTATATTCCTTTGAGTATATTCTTGGGAATGTTATGGCTAGATCTCACAGCAGTAGTTCTTCTTCTTCTTCTTTTTTTTTTTTTTAAATTAAGGAACAGCCATATTGGTTGCTCTGGTGACAGGACTAATCTATATTCTTGCCAGCAGTATGTGGGGTTCCTTCCTTCTCACCCTCACCAGCCTCAACAGCATTTTGTTTCTGCTTTTCTGTTTTTATTATTTTTATTCTTTACTTTTATTTAATTAAGATATAATTATGTTTCTGTTTTACAGTCATATGACTGTACTGAGTTAAACTAATTTGTGTTTTTGTGATGTCTCAAAGTGTTGATCTTTTTTTTTTTTGTCATTTATTGTCCACGTATGCATCTTTTGAGAACTGTCTGTCCAATTCACTGGCCCATTTGGTTGTATTATTCACTCCTTGACATTTAATTCATTGAGTTTCTTATATATTTTAGATATTAATCCCCTATCTGTGTGTCATTAGCGAAGATTTCTTCCCATTGCCTAGACTGTGCCCTTGTTCATATATTTTCTTCGCAGAAGCTTTTTTATTCTATTTGTTGTTTCTTGCAATTATTTCTTGTACTGCCAGAGTCATTTTCAGAAGGCCCTTCTTATGCTCACATCTAGAAATGTTTTACTCTAGAGAATGTGAAGTGAGGTTTCAGGTATTACATGAAGGTCTTTGTTCTGTTTTGAATAGACATTTGTGCAAGATGAAGTACAGGGATCCAGTTTCACTTTTCTCCATGTTGATGTTCAGCGTCATTTATTAAACAGACTCTTTTCTACAATGCACATTGTTAGCATGATTCCTAAAAACAAGGTGGCTCTAATCTCCTGGGTTAATCTGGGTCTCTGCTCTACTGGCTTCTCTTTGTTTTTGTTACTGTGATTCTGTACGATATCTCAAAACTACATAGTAGAGTTTTCTGACATTTATTCTTTTTGTCCAGGATTGCTCTGACGATAATGTGTTGTTTTAATATCACTGGTAAAGTTTTACACACAACTGTGTTTAAGTAAAATGATGGCTTGCAATTCTTATCTACTTTAAAATAAAATTAGGTCTAGCTTCTTCTTTCAAGTACCAGAATAGTATTCTATCATGACTGAATCACAATTTGTTGATATGTTCGAAGTATGATACCTATTCAAGATAGATCTGGCTTTTAAAATTAGTTATTTAATAAATGACTTTGAATATATATGTGAACAGACCAGAGTTGCTTTAGCCTTCATGCAGAAGAGTCACATCTGTGGATTGTACCAATGTTCATTCCAACCAGCAGGAAGAATGAGCTTCTACTTTCTCATATCTTCCCCTGGGTGTGATATTGTCTAATATAGTTTTGTGAGAGTTTCCTTTTTTATACTATAGAGTCTGCTGGGAGTCTTTAACATTTGATCTCAAAAGATTATCCAATTTCTTTAACATACAGTGGATCAGTCGTTAATGTTTCATTTCAATAGCCCTCTATCCATGTTTAAAAGAAAGCGTAGAGACTCTAAATCGGTGCCTTTTCAATAGGTGACATTGTGTCTTATCCAGCTGATTGCTAGAGCTTTCAAGTTCATGTCAAGGATTCAGACGACATGAAGCCTCTTCTGCTACCCTTGAAAATGTATATGGGCATTTTGCTTGTATGTACACCAGTACACAGTACACATGCCTTGTGTTCACAGCGGCCAGAAGAGGGTTTGAATTCCCTGGAACTGGAGTTATAGGTGGTTATGAGCCACGATGTGGGTGTTAAGAATTGAACCTGAGTATTCTGGGAGAACAGCTAGTGTTTTTAACCACGGAAGCATCTCTTCAGTCTCATTTTCTGTAACTTTCGATCATACTTGGGCATCAGAACATTTACCCCTTGAATCCATCTACCCAGTGGAAATTCTTTAGACTGGCATTTCATTACTTTGCATGGAATTTCACAACAATTTATCTGATACTCTCATCTCCGCCGTTGCTTTTTAAAGATGTATTTCCCCACTGTAGTCTAAAATCATCTTTCAAAGACAAAACAGTTCTCAGGACCCTTTATGGCTCTTTCCAGTAAAGTTCAAACATCGTAGCTTGGGTTTATGATCTGAATATGAAATGTCACCCCTTAGACTCATATGCTGAACACTGGGTTTCAAAGACATGATGCTGCTTTGGGAGATTCTGAAAACTTTGGGGAGTCTATTAATTGAAGAAAGTAAGTTGAATGGGATGGACCCCTTGAACCTTATACCTTATCCCAGTCCCTTGTTTTCTGCTTCAGTGTCTTCCACATGCTGTGTGCTTCCTCCATCATGATGTCTGTTAAGTAGATGCAACAAAGAATTATGAGCCAAAGTCTCTGAACTATGAATGAAAAGAAATGATTCTTTTCTTTGAGTTAGCTTTCTTAGATACTGGCTACAACCTACACAGACTATTTGTATCAGGTTGGTTGCTCTAACTGCATCTCTATCTAAACTTTTAGCCTTTGGGACTGGTTTATGGAGGGATCTGGAGAGGTTTGAAGAAGTAGATTAGAGAATTTGTCTGTGGAGCTCAATGAGAGCATCTGCTGGGACCCCAGAAGCTCAGAATGCTAATCGGGATGAAGACAGAAAAGTCAAAGCTTACAAAATGAGCATTGTGTCAGAATCTGGACCAGAGCCCCTGCGTGTTTAGTTCTGGCAGAAGATTTATCTCCATTTCTTCATGTAGTGAGACTTTGCACAAGGCTGACTTTAAAAGTAACTGACTAGCTCACACCCATAATCTCAGCACTTGGAAAGCTGAGGCAGGAGGATTGTTGTGAGTTTGTGTCCAGCCTGGATTACGCAGGAAATTATAGGTCAGTCTGGGATGCAGAATGAATCCTAGCTCATCAAACAAAACAAAACACAACATAAAAAGTAATGGAGTAATTCATTTGGTGGAAGAAATTTCAATAAAGCATAACATTCAGGGTGCAGCATGTTTTGTTTTCTGTTGGGGGCACTAAACAAAGGGTTTATTTACCTTCCAGCTTATGGTCTATCTTGAAGAGAAGCTAGGGCAGAAAACTTAAAACAGGAACTTAGAGGCAGAAACTGAAGCAGAGGCCATAGATGAATGCTACTTGCTGGCTTGTTTCCTCTGGCTTACTTAGCTACTTTCCTTATATACAAGCCAGGTCCACCTGTTCAGGGACGGTATTGCCTATAGTGGGCAAGACTTAAAAGAGAGCAATAGAAACAGAGTAGCTAAAGGGGAGTTGGGAAGGTAGGAAGGGATGGGGGAATCTGGGAGGAGTTGAGAAAGGGGAACCAGAATGATTACAATATATTGTGTAAAATAAGTTTTAAAAATTAGTAGCATTACAATATGTAATATATTGCTATATATGTTATAATTGTTATGTATATCATAGTTTCTATTGCCAATTTGACATAAACCTAAAGTGACCTAGGGAAAGGGAATCTCAACGGATGAATTGCTCAGATCAAACTGGCTCATGTACTTTACTGATGAGTTTCTCGGATCAGGTTGGCCCGAATTGCCAATTGAGGTAGTATTGTTATCAGCTGCTTTGAGCCATGATTGTAGTGAGCATTGAAAGCAAATAAAAAGGAAAGATTGTAGAAGTACCAGATACAAACTCATTGAAAGTTGTATATAAGAAAAGTGTAGTCATTAAAGAGATTAGCATTGTTAGAAAGAAACAGCAAGCTAGAGGAATATCTCACTGTGTAAAGGAGCACACGGCTTAATAGAATTAATAAACCGACTCTTGTTAGTTGTCCTTAGACCTCAAAATGTGTGCTATTCACACACACACACACACACACACACACACACACACACACACACACAC
>JANHMN010000018.1:15959280-15981064 GCA_030674055.1 Rhabdomys pumilio | reverse complement strand
CACACACACACACACACACACACACACACACACACACACACACACACTCACTGCTCATGGCCAGTCTTGATGGTTTGCTTGACATACCAGGGAAGAGCGATCCACAACTGAGAATTGCCTCCATCAGACTGACCTGCCGTAATGTCTGTGCATGTGTGCTGCGTTATCTCAATTCCTACTTGATGGAAGAGAGTTATGATTGGTGTGGTCACACCACCTCTGGGAGGATGGTCTCGCTTTCTAAAAGAATTCAAGCTGAGCAAGCTAGATGGGCAAGCCAGGAAGCCACACTTCTCTGTGGTCTTTGCTTCAACACCTGCCTTGAGTTTCTACCTTGACTTCCCATGATGACACACACTGTACATGGTAAGGCAAATAAACCCTTTTCTCCCCCATGCTGTTTTGATCGCTGTGTTTTTCACAGCAATAAAGAAGCAAACTAGAACACACATGCACACACACACACACACACACACACACACACACACACAAGAGTAATAATGTTTTTAAAAAATCAAGCACTTTACATCAAAATAATAGGAAATATACCTTGAGAGCGCATCTATAACTGGCTAGACCACATGAACTATAGGATCAGGGTGTAAAGAGGTTAACTCATTTCAAAGCCTTTGCTTCGAAAGTACTAGAGTGCCCCATGTGCACAGTGCCAGTGTACACAAGTGGCTTTTTTGCTGCTGTTTGTTTGTTAGCTTCTGCTCCAGGTGCCTAGGCTCTCAGAGGCCACAGGTACTGTCTGAGAAAGAATAGCTGATACTCAAGCTGGCAGCAGATTTGGTGTCATCTAAGTGATGTTGTTTTTGCAAGTTTGGCAGATTATGGAAGCTTCCACTCTAGTTTCAGAGGAAAGCCTGGGAGCTTCTGCTATATACGGCAGGGCCAGGCTCTGAGGCAGCAACGCACTAAGCTGTGAAACTGAAGTCTAAGGTGAGATAGGGACTCCAGGATGCTGTAAATGCCCGAAGCATAGAACAACTATCTCCTGGAAAAGCTCCAGGCACCAGCCAGAACCAGTTCAAGAGGGAAGCCCTATGCGCTGTGAATGGCAAGGCACAAGGGTGAGACTATTTTGGGCCCATCGGTTTTCACATTATGTTACTACGTGTGCCAGATTCTGGACACAGAGCTATAGAATTTAATGCTTTCTGGGCTGAGTTTCACACCAGGCCCTCCTTGCTGCTCTTTATTTCTCTTGGAGTTGGAAGTAGCTGTGTCACTGTGTCGTGGGAATCAATAATTTGGTTTTTGTTTATGGGTGCTCACGACGAGAGCTTGACTTGAGTCTCATAATAGACTGTACACCCAGCAGATGAAGATGGTGGGACTATCTAAAATTTGGAGACTCATGAAAATAAACTAAATATATTTTGCATTTAGAGTTGGACAGGAGCCTTTTTGTAAGTGTGAGGAGTCCGCCACTTGTGCTTTAAGTCAGGCCTAACTACCCATCTTCAAAGTAAAAATCAGAAAAAAAGAGATTTATTTAATGTGTCCACATTGGGAAGAGAGAAGGAAGAGATTCAACAAACCCCTCAAGTCCATTTTCTGGGTCCTAAAGTGAGATCAAAGTAAATAGAGGGCCAAGAATATGCACATCTAAAGAGTGCTAGAGAAGGTGTGGTCCCTTCATTCTTATCCTGTAAGGTGACCATCAGTCTCATCCTATGGTTTGACAAGCTGTATTCTGGATGGTTTTGTATGTCAACTTGATACAAGCTGGAGTTATCACAGAGAAAGGAGCCTCCCTTGAGAAAATGCCTCTATGAGATTTATCTGTAAGACATTTTCTCAATTAGTGATCAAGGGTGGAAGGGCCCATTGTGGGTGATACCATCCTTGGGCTGGTTGTCTTGGGTTCTAAAAGAAATCAAACTGAAAAAGCCAGGAGAAGCAAGCCAGTAAGTGGTACCCTCTACGATCTCTGCATCAGCTCCTGCCAAGTTCCTGCCTTGTGTGAGCTCCTGTCCTGACTTCCTCTGGTGATGAGCAACAATGTGGAAGTGTAAGCTGAATAAACCCTCTTCTCCCAACTTGCTTCTTGGTCATGATGTCTTGTGCAGAAATAGAAACCTGACTAAGACAAACTATTAGAACTCTGTAAAGTCTCTCTAGGAGAGAAGACCGCCATCTAGATGGTGTCCTTTCTTTCTCCCAGCATGTGATATCTGAGAAAATCCCCATTTCTTCAGGATTCATTGTTTCAGTAGTCTAAGGTCAGGGTGAGAGACACAGGTAGCTATTTCTGTTATAAGCCTTTGGTGGGCAGGAATAGAATTTTATGATTTGAATATGCAAGGTTCTCTACAGGTATTAGCTATGTGGTCCCCAGCCACATGACACTATCTTGAAACATTCAGAAAACTTTCAAAGGTGATACCTCTAGGGAGAGAAGTAACTCAGGGAGAATATGTGCTTGGAGTTTTGATCTGGACCCAATTATCTTTGTACTTTTTACTTCCTGTTCGTCATGAGGTGAGGAACTTTTCCCTGCTCTCTTGCTGCCAAGCATAGAGGACAAAGCGAGCACGGACTAAAATTTATGAGACGACTACCTACAGAATCAGGTATCTCTATAAATTGCTTTCCTTAACAATGATTACTGTATTAACTTTCCCTGGGGAGGTACAGACAAATGTCTGTCTACTTTGAATGGGCACTAACCACATCAAAGCATGATTTCACCAAAGTCCAACTTAATGAGTTTACTGTACTTTCTTACAGCCCAGAAGTGATAGGCTACCTATAAGAGTGTGAATGACTCACCCAGGGCTGTCTTACTACAAAGTCCCACCCGTCAGGGATGATATCCTCATAGAAACTGCACCACGTAGTTTAGCTTTGAATTAACCTTCTGCTCCCAAGATTACTTGTAGCTATGGGAAAGAGTAAGAGTTGGAATCCTAGGTGAGGGTCTCTGACACTCCTTAGAGAGTGTCATCTCCTCCACTATCATTACCAGAAACCTGGCTACCATTGTATCCGTATGCTTTAGTTTCCATGACTACCAGGGCAAAGTCCAAGATGGCATCTCGTTATACTTAGGGGAACAAAGACCATATAACAGTATTAAATTTGGCTGTCGTCCAAGTCCAGGCCCAAGTTCCCAGCTCTCAATTCAGTAGCCATTCCTTCTATCTTCTAGCCACATGCAATTACTAAACATTCCTGTGACACAAAGCTTCCTACATTTCTGTTCTTGTATATGGCAATGGCCAGGTTGCAACTGTCTCAGCAAATTGTTTCTTCTGCCTCTCCTACTCATTATTCAAGACTCTGAGCAAATTTTCTCCGTCGAGATTGGTCTCTCACCCATATCCCACCCAGGGAGAGTGAATGAACCCTTTAGTTCTATCCTGATGCTGTTATACTGTATCGCATTCCAGTCTTCTTTCTTTCTACATTGAATTTCCATTCTAAGAATTCACTTCCTTTAGGACAATGCCCTTTTCTTGTTTGTCTTCATTTCTGATTGCTAATATAGAGGAGGTTGTTAGGTAATAATTTCGTCTGAGAAGCTCCTTAAACCAGAAGATAAACAACTCAAAATAGCTCAGGAAGTCTCTGAAACTGATAAGATTCACTGGACACTTCCTCTAAAAATAAACAATAAAAGCTGCCGAGAGTCACCCTTAGAGAAGCCAAGCTGCAAAGAAAATTCCGAGACCAGACCAGCTGCCTGGAAGAAGCAGAAATCAGTCAGAGAGCCTGGAAGAGGTTTAGACCAACTGAGGAACCTGGAAAGGACACTGTCCAACCTGTTGAGCTGCCTGCAGGCTGTGCAGTATGCTCCAGTTTCCCAGCTCTTGAAAACTGTCACTCATGTTGTGGTGGGCTTTGGTGATACAGCTATCTTTGAGTCACTTCTGCTCCTGTAAGTAATCCCCTTACCCATATTCCTGTAAGTAACCTCAATGAAACCCATTGGTTCACCAAATTAGACTTTGGTGGCATTCATTTGATCTACCTCGGGCTTCCTACCTGGGGTTAGTAGACATATGTGCTGATCTCTCCAAAAAAAAGTTTTGTCACATAACAGAAGCATTCATGGAATGAATGGAAAGGACCATAAAAGATTTCTTAACTTTAAAGTATCTGTTCCTCCTCAAGTTGTGGGTCTGCTCTGGGATGAATCCTGGGTTCCGAAGGCCAATCCTGTCCTCCGAATCTCATGTAAGACATCAAGTTTCCTTTGTTTTCTCTCCAGGATACCACAAACCACCCAAATGCTGTGTTGATCTACTCCAAATGTCCTATATTCTATAGACTTAACATGTTTTGGAATATGTTCCCCTAAAGTATTTTCATTAGTTTTTAAGCCCACATGCATCACTGAAAAAATGTAAGCCACATGTTTGACATTCATTTACACTTCGCCTTTTTTTTTCTATAAAAAAAAAAAGAAAAATGTAAATTGAGGTTCAATTGCCTTTGGGCACTTTAATAAATACAACTTTCAAGTCGTTTTTCTTTCCATGGAATTATTACAAAAGAAAATGTCTTTGAACAATAGAAGGTCATGGCTTAAACCCAAACTAAGTAAGTGGTATTTTAGTGGCTTCCAAACTTGATTAAAGCCCTTATCCCAGAGCTCTGAACCACAAAGCCCCAGATGCATTTGTTGTCTTCATCTGTCAGGGGTAAAAACAGAAGGCACTGACCTTCTCTTTGTCTTTGCAGCTTTAAAGTCTAATGCATTCAACGAAAGGATTCTGTACTTGGAATTTGGACAAACTGAATTTCGGTTGGTTCAGACTAGAGGCAGGCGTAGTAACCACGTTCTACCAGTTGGGGACACTGGCGGCAGGAAGAATCCAGTGAATGGGAAGAAAATAAATGGATCCAATAAAGAGTGCTACTCAGAATCTGTAGTGGGAGGATGGGTTATCCAGAGTCTATAGGGAATAGCTATAGAAATCCACCCCTCCTTTTTCTTCAGTGCTAACAATTGAATCCAGAGCCTCACACAAAGTAGTAATAAACTCTACCACTAAGCTGAACCATGCACCCCCTACAGAAATGTCTTTGAAAGTCATATTATCACCAAAAACGTAGATAAAAATGTTTATTGTACTGGTTTTTGAATCATAAAAAAAAAAACCCAACCACTTGAGGGTGAGTTAAGCAAAGTGATGAAACTTATTAATTTTTACTAAAAATTTGTTGTGAATGTACTATGCCAGAAGCATAGATGGGTGTGGTTATGACTTTCTGCAATGTCAGAAATTATTCAATAACAAAAAATTCACAATATTCAGCAGCTTCAATTAAAGCAATCGGTCATAAAATCCAACAAACTCTGGTGGGCTGGTAAGGTCAATACAAGTGCTTTTATTTCATTTAAAATTGTCGTTCTATATAGATGAATGTTTTTTTTTTCTGCATGTACGTATGTTCAGCACATGCATGCTAGGTGCCCTTAGAATTCAGAAGAATTTCAAGGCCTTGTATCTCCTGAATAGAGTTGTAGATGGTTGCGAGCCATCATGTGGGTGCTGGGAACTGAAACCCAGTCCTCTGCCCGAACAAGAAATGCTCATAGCCACTGAATCATCTCTCCAGCCCACCCCCAATTTGGACTGCTAATATTTCTCTCATATTACAAGGCACACCACAAATATATCTATATGTATATATGTGGTTTACAGAATGAATATAAGTTACAGTGGTCATAGGCGGAGTTCAAAGGGTTTCAGAAGTGAGCTGAGACGGTGCGTGTATTGAATGGATAACAAAGTGGTAAGTATACCAGGAGAGAGCTGCTGGTGGAACTGCTAGAGTCAGGGAACAAAGCTGTAGAGTCCAGATGGTGGGTAAAATTCCAAGAGCAGGAATCAGAGTGTTAAGGTCCAAGTCCAGATGGGTGCAAAAGTATTGGATATCTATTACTCTATGTAATGACAGGGCCTTGCAACAACAAGTCTGACAATGGCATGTATGTATCAGGGACAGATAAGCAGAGAACTCTCTGGAGCTTTGGCTCAGCTTGGTCCCCCACCATTGAGGTGACCTACTTGACTACCTGCCTATTTTTTTCCACTGCTCTCAGTCTTGTGTGTCTGATAAATTCTTTGGCCTGGTTTTCCTGTTAGGATTATAAGACACTGATGCGACCCTATAGTCTCAGCTCACTCTCAGCAGTTTGTAAAAATAAGTTTTTTTATCACTCTGTACTGGATACTCCTGACAGAGGGTGCAGTTTGCA
Organism: Rhabdomys pumilio; assembly: GCA_030674055.1. NCBI lineage: Eukaryota > Metazoa > Chordata > Mammalia > Rodentia > Muridae > Rhabdomys > Rhabdomys pumilio. The sequence continues at coordinate 15,974,844 of JANHMN010000018.1, read as the reverse complement.
GGTCTACTTGGACCCTACACTCTTCCTCCTTTAGATGCAGTCAAAAGTGGCTGGTAAGATGGACTCTCATAGAGCATGGTACCTCCTGGAAAACCACTGCTTCACACAACACGGAATAATTTAGATTAGGGCATTGCCTGATCTCAGCTGAACTAGAGGAGAGTAAGTCGATAAGGAGAAGCAATTTTAACAAGTAGAAAACAGGGAAGTTGAATGTATTTTTTTATTGTTGTAGGAATTGAGTTTTATCATGTCATAGGACAGTTCTGGGTAGTAGCTATCAGAAAAATGTATTAAAATTTTTTCTTGGAGGGGGAAAAACTTGGGAAAAGCTATTGATTTTTTTTGTCACATACCATTCTATTCATGCATTTTCAAGTTCTGTATATGTATAGGCAGTGGCTTACAGGATATGTCTGCTTCCTTCTTTATTTTCTTCTCTATACACACATGCACCAAACATTTATGCAAATATTTAAACAAATCTGAAGAAAAACAAAATTATCCCCTACAACACTAGGCATGGTATGAGTAAGGCTTCTGCTCTTAGTCTGTAACAGAGTATAGTGATTTCAGGCTGTACCCCAACCAAGCCTTCATTACAGTATGGCACTCTGGAAAAACTATTTGAACTCTCTGAATCTCAGTTTCCATATAGAAAACAATAACCTACCTTTTTTTGAGCTATTAAGAGAGTTCAATTTTAGTACAATAATGCATAAAGCTGAATACAGCTTGCAATATGGCTGACATCATTATGTCAGTGTTTCCTGCTTATTACTATTGCAATCAATATTATGACATTTTTATTCCTATTTCTTCATTAATGAGGCTATTTAAGGCTGGTGAATTGGTTCAAGGAGGTAAACATACTTGCTGCCAAACATGATGACCTGAGATTGATTCTCAAAAGCAAAATGGTAGGAGATGCCTGAGTTCTACAAGATGTCTTCTGTCGTTCATATTTAGACATGCATGCATGCGTAAACGCACACACGCACGTGCACATACACACACACACACACACACACACAGAGAGAGAGAGAGACAGAGAGAGAGAGAGAGAGAGAGAGAGAGAGAGAGAGAGAGAGAAATGTTTAAAATACTTTAAAAGACTATATCAAATGTATTTTGCCCTCAGTCTTGCTTCAGGAATAATTCACAGGAAAATTACTGTAAACCGAAGCTGATAGAGCTCAAAGGCAGAGACCACTGTGGGTGTAAGCCAACTGTGTTAGAACATCTGACTTTCTCTGACCCGTGGTCTCCCCCTCTCATCTACAACTCTTCTCCAAAGAGCAATATCACTAGGACCTCCTAGCCAGTACATAACTCTTAGCTCACAGTGGTTAGCTTTTCAGATTTTGCTATACAAACTCAAATACCGGGTTTGGATTCCAAATCCCTAGTTTCCAGTTGTGTGTCCTTCTATGGACCAATGGCTTAGTACATTCCTGGAACAGACTTTTCCAGAATTTGAAAAAGTTGAAGTGTACTCCTGACCCTCAAAGCATTTCTTGCGTCTAGAAAAAAATCATTCCTGGAAGTGCTTCAGGGGAAAGAACTGGAGTAGCAGCTTTCCATTCTCCTCGAATTGAAAACTCACATTAAAAAACATTAAGGATAATAAACTGGAAATTCAATTACCAGGCTTGAAGCCAGAACCTCGCACACTCAGTTTGGATTTGCATCTTAACTTATAGCTTGTTCTTGCCAATGTTACTTACAAATCAAACCTCTGCTCAAGGTATAAAAAGCACTCGGTGTACACATGATTTCTCACCAAATGGTTCTTGATGGACCTGGGTTTAAATTAAAAGAAAACATGTACTTTTTCATCCTTTTATTTTTATGTTTTTAATTTTTTTTTAAAGTCTGGAAACCCAGAGAACTGCAGGACAAAGGTTTCAGTCTGCTACACAGTGATGACATCTCCTCTTGGTTTCAATCACAGTCTCTACTGGCTTGCTGGGCTAATTTATTTACAGTACTCCCATGTGGAGATGTTAGCCAATTGTACTCTTGACAATGAATTCCAAACATGGAGACTAGTGAAAAATAAAAAAATGTTACAACATTTTCACCAAAGCAATTGCAAGAGTATGAAATCTGGGGGAGGAAAATCAAATATGAGGATGTACACCAAGAATATAGTAAATAACCCTCAATATGGATCTCCCAGGCCCTGTAGAATGACATCATGCCTTTGGCTTGAAGGTGACAGGTAGTAGCCTCTATGGGTGTTTGAGATGTTTAAACATGTTGTCTTATTTCTCACATCTGTAAAACCAAGAAGGTGAATGGCTGTCTTCTATGACTATATAGTGATTAACTGGTTGACAATGCTTCTAAACATTTTAGGATCATGCCAGGCAATGTTAAACACTCTAGAAGTCTTCATTCGTATTATGATCAGGTGGCCTCACAGAAGGCCTTCAGGAAATAAGGGGTATTTTGTGTGGAATGGAGAGAGCTATGGCTTCCCTGTGAAAGCCCTCCCCAGGACTTCTGCTTTCCTCAGCAGCAGTGACTCTGTGCCTCGGACACATGGTGCTATCACCAGGTGTCAAAGTAGAATTTTCAAAACTTACAAAAACTTGAATCTGATACAAATGTACAGTGGGCACTTGCCAAAGGCTTGTTTGATCCATTTAATGAGGGAACCGGCAGGATGTGTTCAAGCTGCTTCAAAGAGAATTCAAAGCCCAAGTACATAGAAACCTGGAAAAGGAAGCTGGAATAAGCTAGCTAGGTCAGATACAGAACTAGATCTTACCATGGGGGGAAAAATCCCATAAACTCTAACACAAATGGATGCTTTCTAAGATGCTTTGGGGACAGAGCAGAGAATTCGTCAGTTATCATCCCTTCATGGCCACGCACATTTGGAATGCTATTCCCCACCTATGGATCCTTCTGACGTTATCAACTATATTTTGTTTCCACTTGCTCTAGAGAAGTATCTTTCTTTCAAAGACATTTTTCTTCCTTTCTTTACTGGAATGAGAAAGAAGACTCAGCAGTTTACAAAAGCCATGGCAAGTGGGGCGATGTTTCTAAATAAGAAGTTTATACACAACTCTTTTCAGTGTTTCACTGTTTTAAGTTAAAAGCTGTCATATCAAGGTATTGCTTCTTTTCAAGGTGTTAATCCTCTGACCAGCAAGACTGATGGTTTAGGAGAATGGGGTGAACACCTCAGCCTTCCTTCTCCCAAGGGACCTATTCTTAAGGAGTCATTATTTCTCTTTATTTTTGTCTCTGCACCGCACCCTCTTTGATTGTTACCTAGATAGCCTTAATACAGAATATCTTCTCCAGCATCCCTTTGGATAGGAAGATGATGGATGTGGGAAAACAGCATCATGAGAGCTTGGGTTCAAGATGAAATTCTGAGTTTGTCAGCTTGAGTTAAGCTTTAAGCACAAACAGAATAGTCACTGAGCCTTGCCAACTGAGATAAAGGAGGAGATATTTGTTCTCTGTTCCCATGAGGTAAGAAGAAAAACAAGAAGGAGCAGACTGGAGACAAGACAGTGGAGAAGAGCTTGATTATAGCAGAGGGAGATCCGGGATAAGTGATCACAAGAAGAGGGCTCCACGGGTGAGAGAGCAAGCTGTAGGTCTTGCCATCACTGTGGCATGAGCCTCACCTCCTTGCATCCCTGTGCCTCATGCTTTCAGTGAGTCAGTCTCACACTTCAGAGAGGGAGGCAGAGGGGAGGTAGAGAGGAGAGGGGAAGGAGAGAGGGAGCAGGAAAGAAAAGTGAGGGGAGGGGGAAGGGTAGAGGGAGAGAGTGAGGGGGGAGACACTTTCAAGGACTCACACTCTAATGCCGAATTTCTTCCAGCCCCACATATAAAATGTCTTTCAGTCTCCAAAGATGGTGGAGAATACTCAATATTCAACCCATAGCACCTTAGACTGTTTCTTGATTCTTCCTTCTTAGCCACCCCCTAGAGCCCTTCAGTCCACACCCTTACTGATTCCTGCCATAGTGTTCAGGTGAAATTTTGTGGAGTTTTAAGAGTCTTGTTTACCTCTAATTTCCCACATTTTAATTATTCCGACCCCCGAATCTGCAGGTTAAGATACCTCCTAAGTGATTTTTTTTTCATGTCAAAGTGTGTCCTATTTATGAAACCAAGGCTAACTCCCAGGTGGCCCTGAGAAATATTAAGTGTTGACTGTATCTGCTAGTAATTATACATATGCATGTACACATTTGTACAAAAATAAATAGACATGACACACACAGGCATCTGTGCCGAAGTATACAGCTAAGTGTCAGCACATTATCAGATTTAAATTAGCTGCCTGACTCTATTAATAGCTCCAATTTTCCAGTTTCTAAAATAAAAGATCCCAGAACAGCTGGACTGAAATCCAAAACAGAACGGAGGAATACAGCCTGTGAGCAGTAGTAGTCTCTTTAACAGCCAAATAAAGTTCAGAGCTGCATAAATTTGTGCAGATGTCTATAAAAGAACGGTTGAAATGTTAAGTGCTTTTTTTTAAAAAAAACAGCATCATCTTTACACAGTGAGAGGGGTTGATGATGCCTTATCAATCACCAGGTCTGGAAAAGCCATTTGATATCCATTTATATTTAAAAACAAGCCCTAGTCCAGAGCAGAGGGTGTTCATGGCCACGTGGTTTGATAATAGGGAAGCATCAGGATCCCTTCCCACCCTTCTATCCAGGTCTCTCTCTTCCCAGGTAATTATTTCTAGATCCTCATTGTTAAGTGGCGAGTCTTAAAAAATCAATGCCTTTTCCAATTTAGTCTCATATCCATCCTACCTGAGATCCCCGCTGTCTCTCTTCCCTGGACCACATGCTCCTGCCTCAGTGCTCACTGAACAGACAACACGCCATGCTTCATTTAGCCTTTTGCTTAACCCATGGATCTTTTCTTCCTTTATCCGAAAAACCTCTACTTTCTCATCTCAAACAGCTCCTTCAGATGATATTTGCAAGACAGTCCTCCACCACCTCTCTGCCTGCTCAAAAAGAATAAACCCTTACCGTTCCCGTAGCACTGTGCACTTGATCTAGGACAGGTATCCCATGTCTTCATGGTGTCTTTGCCTTTCTTTCGTGAGAGCTTTCAGCTCCATATGGCTTTAAAGTGTAACGATGGGGCCAGAGGCCTTGGTTCTACTAGAACATCAGGACCTGCTCCAGCTCCACTCTCTTGGAAGTTCATTTGCATGACATCCCGGGAGATTTGCATAACATTGACATTCAAGAGAGCCATATCAGAGAACGGAGAACACAGCTTGGCTTCGTGATCCTGTGCTCCCTCAGAGAACCAAGTAGACTGTATATCCATTTAATAAACAGAAGCAAAGGACCACCTGCCAGACACTGGAGTAAGAGTCAATGTTAAAAGATGCCTAGGACATGAAACATGGGATAGGAGACTAGTTACAACTGTGAGTGGAACATAGGCACTACTGAAAAATTGCCAGATCCACTGAAAATCTTTAAAATAAAGCAAAATAAAATAAAAAGTAAAAGCAGGGTCTCACTATGTGGCTCTGAGTGGTCTGAAATTCACTATGTAGAACATGTTGGCCTTGAACTCACAGAGCTCTGCCAGCCTCTGTCTTGGAATTAAAGTCGTGCACTGCTGTACTTGGCCTTTTTAAAAGTCTTAGGATCAAATGAGACTGAAAAACACTGGGCTGGAAAGAGCAGTCTTCTCCATGGTGGGATGTCTCAGATCATTTAGTTTTATCTCATATCTCTATAATGTATAGCATGCCCCAAGTTCTTGGACCACATAATATTTATTTTTGACTTTCTTTTTGCATATTTATTTTTTTGTCTGTTGGTCTAAAACTGAAAGACGCCCAAGGGGACCCTACCTCAAGTCCGGACCAGCGCTCACCCAAAGACACACGAGAGACCTCCTTGATGCATTTGCATAAGGTAGTTTAATAGCAAGGGCCCTTGGGTTGAAACCCATCCCACGCAGGAGACAAGGGATTTCCACCCCGAACTCCAGAGGCTTGGGCTATTTATGGGTAGGGGTAGGGAAAGGCGGGAAAGTTTGGCGTGGTTACACATGATTGGTTATTTCAAATATCAGCAACTTGCAGAGGTGGCAGAATGGCAAGTAATCCCAGGCCTCCCAGAAAGGGAGGGAGAGAGAAGTAAACACTGGATGGCCCATTACTCACTTGGGCTAATTTGGACTTGTCTGGGGCATGCCTTTTTATTTTTCTTTTGGTCACCTTGCCCCTGGAGGGGGCATGTCTGTTTTAAGCTGTTTTCAAATTTTATTTTCACAAAACTATGCCTCAGTTTCCAAAATTGAGTGCTAGAGTTACAAACACACATCACACCCAGCAATGAATCTTCATACGTTTTAGAATTCATACAATGAATCTTCATATGCACTGTGCACGCATGTGGACCCCACTTTAGGGAAGTGTTTTGCTGAGCATGCCTTGGCAATCACTTGTCTGCCTTAAGTTTGGATTTTCTTTATTTGGTTGGGTAATGCTGTTTTGCCTCATAACTACTGAGCATAGGAGTCTCCATCTCAATCCCAATGGCTCTCAGTCAGTATTTGCTAAAATGCATCCTACATGTGTCTTTAAACTGAGCAAAGAGTCAAGGGAGGGAGGCTGATAAGTACCTGACTGACAAGCTCAGAGGGACTAGACCACCATTGGTGACACTTGAGTATAATCCTGGCTCAAGTGTTAGGTCTGCTGATTCTGAGCATATTGTTTATGCTACCAGGCCTCAGCATCTAATTCATCTACGAAACACAGCTGCTGGTGACAGAACCTATGGTTCCTGAAACTGGAAGAGTGTGAGACCTCAGAGACATTAGATATGATTACAGAAGTTTCACTGTATATAATAAATCTAAAATTAGAATAAGTTGACATTTCAGGATAATGTAGAGAAGTGCTACCCCTACAGCTATGAGACAGACATAAAATCTAGAGAAGGTCGGTCCTCAGGCTTGAAATCCTTTCATCTGTAAAATGGGGACAATGACATCTACATCTCTCTGCCATTCTTAATTCTGAACTTGAGCGAATCAAGAGATTAGCTGTAATAATTTAAAAATCATCTCCTAGAAATTCAAGTGGACTATAATTGAAACAACAACAACAATGACAACGACAGTGACAGCAACAGCAACAGCAATAACATGACATGGTTTAAATTCTAAAGCACTGATATAATAGAAAGAGGTGCTTATATATCTCGGGCCCTTCAATCTGCTCGGTGCTTTGTGCTCACTACCTAAAAAAAAGGCTCTCATTTTCTGCACAGGGGAACTGAAGTCCAGCAGAAAGCAAATCAACCTAAACTATACAATGCCCTCAGAACCTGTTTTCCCCAGTCTGTCCTTTCACCTCTTCCTCAGACAGGCATAGAAAGCTCATAGGTCCTCCAGCCTGGCTGATATAAGTTGTTTGCTGTAAAACATGGGATCGTGTGTTGAAAGCTACATATGTACATAATCTGAAGCCTGCAGATTAACCTGATGACTGGAAACGGCCAGTGAGCTTCAATACAATTGAACTTTAACACTCCCATTCTTAATGGTTGCCCCTAAGTTTCCTGTGATTAGCAGCCATCAATTACCCCAAACTGGGGCTCAAAGTGAACTGGAGATAGGCTGGGGTTAACAATGGGGCGTGTCTATAATTTCTTTACTGATGGTGCCATGGGCAAGTCTGGGGCCATCCTGCATCTTTGATGTCCCTGTAGATCTGAACAGATGGATACCTGGTACCCTCCCTCCCTGTAAGGCCTACATCTGCCTCCTAGTTCTTAGCAACCAATTGCATGCATTTCAAGCTCCATTTCCATCTCGATGATGTTATGTCAGGTGCTACAGAGTCTTCCCCAGACAGGACCCATCCACTAACCTTCCTGTTATCTCTCCTCTGGCCTCCCATATCAGAGGACTTGTAGCTCTTAGGATCAGCTGGGCATTAATATTCACTAACTTGCTCTAGGGAGCTACGCTTCACAGAGCCCGTTTTCACCTGAAAGGACTTGTTTAATATAAACATTTGGTTAATATTCTGTACATTTGAAAGTATTTTATCAGCATCGGTGTAGCACCAAAAGTCATTTAAAGTCAATGGGAACTCATTATGCACCAAGAATTGGTCCTTTCCCAAGGAGTGTGTTTTCCTGCTAGTATAATGTATACATTATAAAACTCACTTACACGGTTGATGGGAACGTTCTGTGGACAGCGGCAGCCCAGCATTTCATCTGACTGTGTATTCATCAGCTCCGATGCTGTTGTCAAATGGGGGAAAATATTATACAATATTGCTTTAAAAACTGTCTAAATATAATTATCAGCATCTCTGGTGTGATAATAGTTATCACAACAAGAAAGAGCTCATCAGAGGAGACACAGTTTGATGAGGGGCTTCTGCTACAAGCCCCTCCCCTGCGCACAGAGGGATGCCATGTCATCTGTCTTCCTGCCTTCTGCTGAAACTTTCCTGTGGAGCCTGTGCAAACTTCTTTTACCCGTGCATCGACAAAAGCCACTGTCCCAATGAGTCATTAGATAGACAATTTAAGAGGAAGGGTGAAAGAATATGATTGGAAAACAGATGCCTAGATGACTGCTGAGAACTGTTTAAGTACATGTCACACTCTTGGATAAAGACTCCTTATAAATAAGCTATTGTTTCTTCCCATTGAGGGCCACTGTTGGTTATTTTTAGAAGGGGTAGTGGGAGTTGAATTGGGACTATGTGTATTTGAGGCCTAACACTAAACTAGATTCTCATCCCACAGATAATGACTTTTTGAAAGAAACATTAGCAGAAATTGAATTTAGGGCATACATCTAGGCAGACACTCTATCGCCAAGTCCCTTCCCCAGCTCCATTTATTTTGTTTTTTGTTTTAGAATTATTTATTTATTTTATGTATATGAGTACACTGTAGCTGTCTTCCGACACACCAAAAGAGGGCATAGGATCCCATTATAGATGGTTGTGAGCCACCATGTGGTTGCTGGGAATTGAACTCAGGACTTTGAACTGGAAGAGTCGTCAGTGCTCTTGACTGCTGGGTCATCTCTCCAGCCCTCAAATGTTTTATAATGGGAAATATAACTTAAGAAAATTATAGATGAGACAGATGATAAACAGGTAGGCAACAAAGGTGTAATCTATATACTTCCATGCAGATTTATTTGTTCATTCTAGTATTAACAGGTATTGGAGAAAAAGTCCATTTATAGCTATCACGTACCTGAGGGTGTGTCTGCCAGGTCAGAGTATTTGAATTTCTCTATTTTCTTGAATAATGCTCTTTCCTCTTTGTTTCACAAAGTGGTATCACCACTCTGAAAATAGGGTTATGAATGTGCCGTAGATTCAATTGTTCTTGTTATTGCTGAACTTTCAAGTTGCAGCCATTCTGGTGGGTGTGTGGTGGTATCTTACTAGAGTTTCAGTGCCTGCCAAAGGAGACTAAAATCATTTTTGATTCATTAATACCCTGTGAGAAATGCTTTGTGAACATCTGTTCCAGCTCCTGCCCCAAATGTGTAGTGGGGGTGTGAATGATTTTAGGCACTGACTCAGCATAGCAGCCCTGTCATTGTGTCTGTGCAGAAAACATGCAGCAAGACAATCTGGAGCTTTGAGGTCATTTTGCCATGATAAATATGTCACATCCAAGTAGACTGTCTCAATGGAGACAGTCCTGCTATCCCTGGCATTCCTTTAGGTTTCCATAGTAAAGAAAATATGGATCATTTAAGGGGGCCACTGGAGATACAGTACAGTATCTCGAGTCCTTTTTTCATAGACGGGTGGCTTTGGAAGGACTCAGAATCTTTCAAGGACCATTTACCTTGTGGCAGTGATTTCATAAAGCATACTGTAGAATTCCAGAAAACAGTGTGTTCCCACTCAAGCCATCAGCCAATATCCTCACAGATACTGGAAGAATATCAAAAAGAAATCTCCTGGATATCCAAAAACCCTTGTTAGTGTTCTGACAGTGAGGACATTAGAGTCTGAACCGGCAGTATATCTTCATATTGTCGCATCGAGTCAGATCTTAAGAATGTCAGCCCAGTGTGTTTCCCGACAAGAGAGAACTAAAGCAAGATTATGCCCAACTCATCCCCTCTGATGTTCCTTGATGTAGTCCAAACTCTATCAAACTCTAGAACACATCCAAGATTTAGATCCTACAATCAAACATTTCTTGATTCTGTTATGCCCAGAATTCACAAGCTTAGAGGGATCTGTTGCCTTTAATTCAGCTAAGCAACGCTATCAGCAACTCCAGTTGCATCCTGCCCTCATCCCCAACCAGAGGAGGCATGCCTTTATTAGTACACATCTTTTCTAATTGCTGTGTAAGCCAGTTCTCAACCCAGAGAAAGACCTTTTAGGTTAGGTACCTAGGAAGACTGTGTAAGAGTCCCTAGGAGACATGCCTAAGAGCCATGGAGATGAATCCATCTACTACCAGGCTAAGAGGAGAGAATCAGGACAGCTCAAAGATGACTGGAGCATTAGAAGAGATTCCTGTCTCCTCCTCTGCTCAAGTTGGAATCAGTTGACTTAAAGCTGAACATATGGCCACTGTCATCGTAACCCAGAAACCATTTCTCTCTGCCATGGCAACGGGATAATCAATGCATACTTATGGCTGGGACTCGATAAATGCACAATGGCACAATGTGTAATTTGATGTATTTACTCGTATGTTTGCTTATTTTTAGCGGCGTTTGGAATAGCGGTAGATAATTAATACCTGCTCTTTCAACATACCAGTCACGCCTTCCCAAGATGTCTGGGCTTCTGAAGCATCTTGCCCTCCTCAGTTTGATTTTAAAGTCTTAATGCAGCCATGTCTCTCTTCCAAATTTTAGGGATTTCATTCATCCTTGAAGACATTGGATCTAATTCCATTTTCTCCCTAAGACCTCTCAAACTGATTCACAGTGCTGTTCTTAAGTTCTACACCCAGGGATCAACATGATGATTAGAATTGCCCCAGTGCACCTGACATTTGTAGACTGAACCATTCGGCTCCATCGTGACAGAAACAGCAAGCCCAGCATCCTCCTTTATGTTTTAAGGGCAAATGTCTTAGTTTTGCTTCATTGTTCTTCTTGGTGGTGAGTTCTCTCCTTGCCTAGCCCTGGAGGGTAATTGCATCTTACTGTCTATATCAAAGTAATGCTGTCATATAAACTGTTGGAGGGGGGAAGGGGAAAAAAGATATTTTCTGTGAGCAGTCATTGCCAGGGGCTGATTCTTCAGATTTCACATAGCCTCATTCCAAGAAAAGCCAGGCTGAAGAGTGAGAGCAGGGAGGGAAGAGGAGTAGGAGGTATAGAAGTGTGATTTCAATTTCTGCCTGCGAGCTGCCTACAATGCCTCCCATAGGCCAGGTAGCACAAAGTGTTGGTGAGCATGGCCTCTAAGCTCCAGCCTCTGTCTCTGGCTCTTTGTGGACTGCAGTCCTTGGCACCACACAAGCCTGTTAGCATTTTAATTCAGCTTCAAATGCCTCTGCTCAGCAGACAGATCTAGTTTTCTTGCTTTGGTTAACGGTATACTGACGAACATGAGGGCATTTTCAAGATGTGAAGTAAGTGTCAGAAGTTGCAAAACTGAGATGACTTCTCTCTGCCAAGCTCCAAGAATGTGACAGCAGAGAGGGCTCTGAGGAAGAGCTGCACAGCCCGCCTCTCCAGGCAATGTACTCCTGAGATTTGATGGGACCCAAATGAGACCCAAAAACTTAGACCTTGGACTTCTCTTTGCTCCATGGAATGTGATGTGTACAAGTCACTCAGTTGATTCTCATTGACTTTTCTCCCGTGGGTTCTAAACACAACTTGTAAAGTAAACACATATGGCTAGGATTGGGGATAGAAATGAGCAGGCTCTTTTGTCTTACACAACTCCATGTGGCAAAGCCATCATTGCCCAAGACCAGTAGATTCGTATATCTACCTGACACTACCTAACCGTTATCACTTATCAATTACGTAAGGAAGAAACTTCTTCATGAGAAGTTTTAAATTAAAGGAAAGGGGTGGAGACCACAGCTCAGTGGTTAAGATCATTTGCTACTCTTTCAGAAGACCCAGGTTTGATTCCTAGCACAGACATGGAAGCTAACAACCATTGGTAACTTTAGTTCTAGGATAAGTAATATATTTTTCTGGTTTTCACCTGCACCAGGCATGTGTTTGGTAAACAGCCAGCAGGCAAACACACACACACACACACACACACACACACATACACACACACGCACGCACGCACGCACGCACGCACGCACGCACGCACGCGGGCAGACAATACAGTGTGGGGGATGGGATGCATAGAAAGATCTTATGAGGGAGAGTCACTTCCTCCCTGTATGGTGGATATGCCTAAGCACTTTGTCCTTTTAGTGTGTGTAGGGAATGTGATGTGTACTTCTAATTAAGGGTACCTTGCTCAACATATTTCCAATCACCAACTCAGAGCTTATGACAGACATTAGTAATCAAGCACAGTACTCTTTCTGGCTGTATTTCAATATGGTTGCCTTGGAATCCTTCTAGGACAACACTCCACACATATTCTACCAGCCAATCAAAGTTGCAATGTGAAATGAAATAGTATATCCTTGGGTCTGTGTTCTTCTTCAAGTGAATGGCAAGACACAGCAGGCAGCCATAGAACGTAGACCTTGAATTTGTCTTTGCTATATATATTTAGCTATATATTTATAAAAGCTATACATATTTACCCCTTTCTATGGTCTCCTTGCCTTTGGTGATATTTCAGGCACATGAAGAATACCTTGGGCAGGCAGAAGTAATTAACTCAGTTGGGTCTCCACCAGTTAAAAACAGAATGTAAACATCAGGGAACAGAAATCCTAGGTGCTTTCTCAGAATTCTGTTTACTATACCATCGTGTATTCAACTGTAGATTAAAGGACATGGTGTGCATTCAGCCTGAACCCCTGATGAATGTCAGGAGAAGACACAGTGACATGAGGAAGAAAGCTATCTCCTACTGACTCAATATTTTCTCTTGTTGATGAGACAAAAAAACTCAATAAAAACAGCTTACATAAGGAATGGGTTATGGGGCTCACAGTTTGAGGGTACAATCCATTGCACCAGGAAAGGCAAAGATAGTGCCAAAGCCATGAGGCATCAGTCATATTGTATTTCGAGTCAGGAAGAGGCAAGAGATGAATGCTTCTATCCAGATGATACTCACTTGTTTTCTTCAGTCTAAAATCCCAGTGTATGAAATGGTGTCATTCATGCTTGGAGTAGATTTTCCCATCTCAACGACCCTTCCCTAGAAGGAGCTTCCTCACAGACATGCCCAGAGGTTTGTTTCCATGATGATTCTTAATCTCAAGTTGACAAATAAAATTAAACATCATACCAACTAAAATATGTTGAGCCTCTGAATAATGAAATGCTTGAGATGACAGATTCATGCCATGTTAAACCATGAATAGGTGATAGTATTAATATTATACATAAGATATGTTATATAATATGTATACTATACATTATAACACATAATAAATATATTATATGACATTATATAATACATTTTATACATACACACAGATACACACACACACACACACACATATATATATATATATATGTATGTATGTATGTATGTATGCATATATATTCAGTATCAACATACTGTTAGTGTGCTAATGGTTGATAGAAAACTATTATGCCAGAAAAGATGCAAACTAACACACAGGATTGCCTTCTTGGCCCGTCATGCTGTGTTTCAAAATCAGTGCACAATTCATTTTGTTTGGAGAAATTTGTAGGAAAGTGAGTGCAGCACAGGAGGTTCTCTGTATCCATGGATTCTTCATCTATGAAGTCCACCAAACACAGACTGAAAATCACTCAAAGGCAAAATTGTATCTGAACTGAGCATGGCCAGACATTCTTTCTTCTCATTATTCTTTGAGACACACACTATACCAGCTATTTGCACATCATTTACATTGCGTCAGGCGTTCGGGTAATTTAGAGATGATTTGAAGCATATGGAGGGAGAGTAACTGAGGGCGAAATGCAAATACTATGCTATTTTATATAAAGGGCTTGAGTGTCCACAGACTCCGTTACACTAAGTGATTCTTGAAGCAGTTACCTCCATAGATATCCAGAGATGTCCGTACAATAACAACCACTATAAGTAGTAATAACTCAAGGGAGTTAAGAAAGTTTCAAAGCCTTCGATGCAACAGCAGTTATTCTTATTCCATTTGAAAACCTGAAAGGACAGGATCAAATCTTCTTTCTTCCTTATTCCATGGGGGCGGAGACTGAATGTTGCTTGTTGGAAGATGAAAATCTTTAGGGATGCTACAGGGTGAGACGGGTCCTAGATGGACACTGGCAGCTCTAGCTCCACACTCTGGGATGCTAGATTAGGGGCAGTACCCGACCTTTGCTTTCATTCCATATTACCTTTTTTTTTTTTCATCATCACCCCATCTCCCTGTGAGGGGAGTCTGTGTTCTCTAAGTCACTAGGTGCGAAGCAAACACTATTTATTATTAATGCTTTGGATGTTCCAGACAAGAGTAGTCTAAGTTCTCACCATGGTATTGCTGTGATGTCCAGGTTTAAACTATAAGAAACTACCATAGGATTGTGTATTTGTGTATTGTTTTTGTGTTTGTTTGGTTTTGTTTGGTTTTGGTTTTTGAAATGCTTTTTTCCCCTTTTAAGCAGAAATTTGGGACTTCCATCCATAATGTATGTTTAAATGATGACAGAGAATTTCACCAACTCTATAAGATTGCTGTGAGAACTCAATGAGGAAATGAATGGTTTTTTGCAACACTAAAATAATAATATATACTTAATAAGTCCTAATCATTATTAGTATACTAACTATAAAACACTATGTACCCAGAAGAATTTAAGACCTCAAAGTGAGAACAGGGAAGTCCTAATGTCCAGCTACCTGTGTTGCAATAGAGACACATAGAGGACAACTACCAAGGCTTCTGGTCATGTAGATGTCCATGAAAGGGTCCAGAAGTCAGAATATTAATTGAGAAGCTGATTTTTGGTGCTACCAGACAGTGAGACTTGTCAGTCAAGAGGAGCTCAGTCTAGGGAGAAAGTCTCTATTTGGGGCTTTTTCTAGACTAAGAGGAAAGGAAGGGAAGAAAGTTGAATGGATGGTTATAAAATTTCAGAATTAGGAAGTCAGACCTGGAAGTCCCAGTCAGTGATGACGATAATGGGTTATGGGTATTGGGTACCTTAAATTATGCCAAATTGGAAAGACTCTGTGTCTCATCAGAGTTTCTTCTCTTTCTAGGCACACAGAAGGACTATTCAAAGCACCAAGCTGCCAGTTTTGCATTTGTAGTCAGTCCTTTTTATCTATTAACCCTACAGCTGTAGACCTAGCTTTCATGAGTTGAAGCCATTAGAAAACTATTGAGTCTATACAGACAGGACAGGATGTACACACACACACACACACACACACACACACACACACACACACACACA
>JANHMN010000018.1:15937551-15958339 GCA_030674055.1 Rhabdomys pumilio | reverse complement strand
CAGCAGGCAGCAGGCAGCAGGCAGCAGGCAGCAGGCAGCAGGCAGCATCTGGAGCAGCAGCTAAAGACTCACATCTTGAACTGTAAGCATGAAGCAGAGAACATGAACTAGAAATGGCTCGAGTCTTTCAACTCCAGAAGATTGCTTCCAGTGGTTAACTTCCTCCAATAAGGCCATACCTCCTAACACCCTCAAACAATGTCATCAACTGGGATCAAGTGTTCAAATGCCTGAGTCTATGGGGAGCATTTCTCATTCAAGTCCTCAAAGATATATTTATGGAACCTGGAAACAGTACTCCTCTCAGATACTGAGAGCTGACTATATACATGTATAAAGTGAGCATATATATATATGCACACGTGTAATATATTGTATATAGAAGCAGCTCAGCTGACCTAGGGCCTTCATGTGTCTGTCTCTGTACACTTTTCTGTGCTCACAAATTGCACATCAGCTCAGCAAAGCTGCTTTCTATACATAACACAATGTCAGATTTGTCTATACTTAACACAATGTCTGCTTTGGGCTTTGTATAGTCTGTGTTTTGCATCTTGACCTCTTTATAAAAATTCATCCTTTCCCCAGGGCTCTTCTGATTATTGGGTCAGGAGTGTCTGAATTCCTGTGACAGTTGAGACCCAGCAACATGACTATTAAAAGTTTATGAATATCACAGTCCTGGAGTTGATCGGAAGACCTTTTCCCAGGGAAATGAGTCACCAGAAGAAAAGACAGTCTGGAGGATCTGACCGTGTTCACATGAGAAGCTTCAGTTTAGGGAAACACCAGAAACAAATTGCAAAGATCAAATAAACACAAGAGAGGTCCATTCTTTCAACACAAGGCAGTTTACAAGGGGCAACTGCAGTCCCACTTTAACAGGGAAGCATGTGTTAGGGAGTGGGCAGCATGTACTTAGAGGCAGTGTGCAAGAAGAAGCCGGGATGTCTCAAGTGCCAGCAATAGGATGTTCGGTCTTAATAGGAAACTCGAAAGCTGAGTAAAAGGAAAGCTTATGGAAAATAGACACAGATGTTTCTGGCCATACATAAAGATGCTGTTGTCATGGCAATGGAGTAATGGGCATGCTTCTGATGACAATGGGCATTTGGAAAGTCTTGAACCAGGGAACCCACTGGAGGTTGGTAAGCAACAGTGTTGGGTTTTATTATGGCTAGATTTTGTCCAGACTTGGCCACTGATCTGACAAGATGGAGGCCTCCTCTATCAGGCTCTTTCCTTTGACTTACTTGGGTTACTCATCCCAAGTAACAGAAAATTTTGATGGTATTCAAATGTTAATTTGGTTATGCTGAGTCGCTTTTCCACCCTGTAATTTCTAATTCTTTGCTTTTTTTCCTGCCTCATTTGGCCCCCAAATTTTTTAAGCCTTAAAATTTATTACCAGACTGTATCATGATACATTCCCAAATATAGAAGTTCTTTGTTATCTTGCTCAGGCCTTTCTTCCCTTTCATTCCAGAATTTCGAAATGCCTTTTAATTGCCTTTTCTCTGTGCCCATGTCTTAGAACTCAAAGACTGTAAGTCATTGGACATGTTGGATCTCTGTTTGTTCCCAAGATGTCTTGTGGAGAACTGTTACTTGGTTTAACAAATTCCTGTGAATCAAGGAGGATATTTGGCCATTTCTAGAGACATTCTAGTGTGGGCCTAGTGAATCAGGGTCAGAGGAGATGCTGAACACCTTACAGTGCACAAAGCAGCCAATCCAGCAACAAAGAATTTTTTTTATCTATAGTGTCTATAGTTGCAGCGATGAGAAACCCAATTCTGGGGTCAAGAGGCTAATATGGGTGACAGATCTGCAAGTCAAAGTGGTTGCAAATGATATGGAAGGAACCTGAGCATTTCTGGGAGCTGCAGATGTGTCTCCATATTAGTGGAATCATCCAATTCTTTCACTGATCTCAGGAACACTTGGGAATGTGCAGAGATGAATGCACTTAGCATCTCACGGAATTGATAGATACATGATAAACCTGGATTAAGCCTTGGGACATGCTCAGGGTTTATGCTAGTTGCATGAGTTACATTTTTCTACTGAATAGAAGCTTAGTCTCAAAATACACTTGTTTCAAACTTGTTCTTCAGAAGGCTGGTGTTTTATGACCAAGACTCTTATAATGTCTGTATTACAAAGCAAACAAAAAATGAAAGCCATATAAATGTGACAGGAGTGAATGTTAATTGGCACATTGACTCTCATATATTGGACAAAATGACAATAGGATACATTTTCTAAAAGTGACTTTGTGTGTGTGTGTGTGTGTGTGTGTGTGTGTGTGTGTGTGTGTGTTCTGCTAACATCTAACTGAAATCACACCTTAATTATATGCAGTGGTCTGAACAGTTCTAGAAATCTGAAAAACTGATGGTCTGGTATTTACTTTATCTTGTTTCCCTGAGAAATACCATTATTTTTAGTGCCTGTTCTTCTAATTGTTTGCAAATTCATTTTCAAGATTTCTCTCAATATTTCATAGAGCTTACGAATTAATGACCTGCTCTCTAAGGAGAAGTACCCTGTCTCCCCCTATCTGTGTTAAGGCTAATTTAAAGGGAGGAATTTAATTCAATAGAGTCTCATTGTTTACTCAAATTACACATACATAATGAGATCTCTGTAGGAAAGAATGCTGAATGCCACCTTTGAGACTCACTCAATATCTTAAGGCAAAAATATGCTAGACTAACTGTTAAAATAGGTAGCTAGGCACACATGAGCAGGATGGAGAAGAGTGCCTTCCTGTGCCTCTTGACCAGGCAGGCAGAGCATTAGAAATGAGATAGCATCTATGTCCTGGTAGCTGTGTCTGTAGATGATAAGTACCCCTGTGCTCCTATTTACTTGAGGGTGCAGCTGAGTTACTCATATAAGAGTAGAAATTAAATCATCTTGGTATTCTCCCAATGACCACACATGGCCATCAGCAAATATCCTAATAAATGATGAAGAAAAACCCACAGAGACATCTGAACCACTGATCAGGGACAGTAATGAGATGAAATGAAGGTAGGCTCCAGGGGAAGAATGGAACACTATAGAGAGACTGGACCACAGAGAAACTTCTTTTAAAAATCCACAATTCATAGCCCAGTGGGCCAATGCTTCCCCTCTGGCCAGGCAGCCTCAGCCCCCTGCAGAGTATGCTGCAGTTTTTTGTGTAACCTTTTTCAGCTCAACCTCTGGGCTGATGTCTTTTCTTGGGGAAGACAAGAGAGAAGGGCACGCACACCTTCACTTAGTAACATAACGCAGCTGCTCAGGCTTCCCGGAGTACAACATTAGAATGGCCAAGCCTATAGTTGCTAGGACCTGTCCTAATTCCTAGAAACTAACGATCAGGAAGAAAGAAAAGGCAGGTACCAATCTCAGGAGGCAGAAGTCTGCATTGCTCTCACTGTGGTGGGTTATTTAGCTGTCATCATTTACAAAAATGGTTTTCTACACATGTTGAAGTAATGTGGTAAGCTAAACTTGGACACAGAAATTTTTCTCCCCCTTGTTTTCCTTTACTGAGGTCATCCCTTGGCTTCCCCAAAGTCCTAACGACAGTAGTTGAAGTAAAGATTACAATTTGCATGTCATCTGCTTGGAGTAAGCTTAGGATGCTGTTTTCATTTGTGTCTCATTGTGTGTATGTGTGTCCTTGTTCTCACTGTATGTGTGTGTATGTGCATGATGCATGTATCCTTGTGCGTGTGATGTATATTTGTGTGTATGTGTGCATGTGTACGGTGTGTATGCTTGCTGCACATGGTGTGTGTGCATGTGCATGGTATGTATATGGTTTTGCACATGATGTCTGTGTGTGTTTGTGTGTATGTGTATGTGCATGGTATGTGTATGGTTGTGTGCATGGTATGTGTGTGGATGTGCGCATGGTATGTATGTGTGCATATGCATGGTGTGTGTATGTTTGTGCACATGATGCGTGTGTGTGCATGTGCATGGTGTTATATGCTTGTGCACGTGGTGTGCATGTGCATGGTGTGTGTATGCTTGTGCACATGGTGTGTGTGTGTTACTGTGTCTGTGGGTGTGCATGTGCATAGTGTATGCATGTGCATAGTGGGTCCATGTGCATAGTGTGTACATGCTTATGCATATGGTGTGTGTGTTACTGTGTCTGTGTGTGTATTTGCATGGTGTTTGTATGTTTGTGTACATAGTGTGTGTGTGAGTGCATGTGTGTGTGTGTGCATGTGCACTCACCTCTGTTTTTCTCACTCTGTCACTGTTAAAAGATTAATAGAACAATTTTAAGTCTAACTTACATGTCTTCAAAGGCATTTTTAAGTTTAACAGTCCATTTTTGGGTATAGAAATAGCGTACTGAGTGGATATTCAACCCCTGGTCTTTGGATTCTGCAACTCTGGGACATTGATTGCACTATAACAAACTTGTTTGGTATCTACTGTAGCCTCAGCACTGAGCTGGACGCTGTAAGATACTGAAATAGTGCCTGGTAGACTTTACCAGTTCTAGGTATTTCTAGTACCCAGAACTCATCTACCCAGGAAATTTATCCATCTAGGAAATAATCAAGAGATCATTCCAAATGGCAGAGTAATTTGACCCTGACTTAAGACCTGCTGACTAGTGCTCTGCAGGACAGTTTAGCAAATATGGTCCCCTGATTTCCACGCTCCCAGCACTCTAGAAGCAGAGAGGCAGAAGATGGCTGAAACACGCTAAACACAATCGCCTTTGAACATTTGCAAGCAGAAATGAGAAAATCAAATGGATAAAATGAAAAAAGGTCCCAGGGTATGGAACATCATAGGGAGACCTTTAACGAAAGGAGCTGTCTCTCTGCATTGGTAGGACAGAGATGCTTAAGTTGACCCTTGACCCTTGGAGTATGTCTCCCAACACATTCGTGCTTACTAAAACGCCCAGGCCTAAAGACAAAGACTCTCATTATTGATGATGCAGTACCAACAGTAAACAGGGAAAGATCCTCAAATGCTCGGTTGTCTGCTCTCCTCTTTGGTGGGCTCTGAAGGAAGGAAGTCACTGAAAGGTCTAATGGTTGGAGAGTAATAAAGAATCTGTGTCAGTGATAGTTTGCTGCCAAGCAAAACCTACAAAGTCAGCTTTTGATTTTGTCTCTTCATTCCCACCGTACCTATCGAGAGTGAGCACTTGGGGACAGAGGTTTGGAATGGGGTTGGGAGCCATACCAATGCAAATTCTTTTATCATCAGCTCCCTTTCCTGGTTTACAGCATTTTCCATCCTCCCACTATTCCAATCTGTATATACGCCAGTGTGATTGTGAAGCATACAGCAAGGTGGCAGGATCCAGTTCTGAGCTGCAAATTCTAGTCACCCTAGCTAAAAGACCTTGACTATGGACACTGAACCTGAACTCCTGAGGATGATGCCAATACCCATAAGCCATGAGCCTTTGGGGACCAATCGGGAGGACAATGGAAACATCTTAGGAATGTTATTGTCAGCTTTATAGTGGATGTTGAGATTCTTCAAGGCTCCTTATTTCAGGCTAGAGAGATGGTTCTGTGGGTAAAAGAACTTGCCACCAAGTATAAGGGTTTGAGTTTGATCCTCAGAACCCACATGGTGAATGACAACAACAGACCACCACAAAGTTGGCCTCTGACCTCCCCATGCATGCATGGCCAGGAACAAACTGTCCCATAATAAATAAACTTAAAATAAACAAATATAAAGAAGAAGGCTCAACATTTCTCACTGAGTAAAACTAGGACCTCATTATTAAGTATTGATTGTGAGAGCAAACTACCCTTTAGCATGCAAATGACTCTCAACCACATATGGGAAGCCAGCACTCACAAGACATGGTTTCTTATTGCAGCATGTGCTGTAGGCAAGTAGATGGGAAATGGGTATTATTTGGTTGACCACATGAAATGTATTGGGAAATTATAAAAATGGAGATGGAATTACTGATTAAGAATAATAGCTATAGTCGGCTAGCCTAGGGCCTGGGGAGAGTGTACATGATCACT
The DNA here is from genome assembly GCA_030674055.1 of Rhabdomys pumilio. Taxonomy (NCBI): domain Eukaryota; kingdom Metazoa; phylum Chordata; class Mammalia; order Rodentia; family Muridae; genus Rhabdomys; species Rhabdomys pumilio. The sequence continues at coordinate 15,952,316 of JANHMN010000018.1, read as the reverse complement.
GATGGCTTTTGAAGCCATTACAGCCAGTGAGGTTCAAGTTTCCAGGCTAGAAATCAGAATGGATCAGTAAGCCGGACAATGTGGTCATTCGTACAAGATGAGCTTCTTTCCATCTCACGAGTCCAGCTACCATTTACCAAGAGCAAGGCTTGCTGTGTCTCACTGAGAACTGTACTTCACTCAAGGCTGGCTCCTAATGAGAAGAGCTAATTGGCTTGAGAGTAAATCCCACTCCATGTCCCCTTGGGAAATCTGCAAATGCCCAAAGCTCATCTTGTCCTCCCTCATCACCAACCAGCCTCACCCCCTCGAACCCTCCTCACCACTGGAGCTAAATGAGATGTTTAAAATGTAAATCTAACCACTCTTCCTCCCTATTGTTGTCTTCCAAGACCTCTAGCATGAAGCTCAAATTCATGGGCTTAAACAGTGCTCCCCTATGATGTTGGTCTCAGCTTAGACGCACAGCACAAGACTGTCAGATGACTAGAAGTTTCTGTTTACAAAAAGTAGAGTTCTCGTTACCCACTCATACCTCCTTCGGTACCCTTCTGCATGCTCCTCACAGGGCCGTTCTTCCTGAGTCTTCAAGACTTTGACACTTCCTCCAACAGACTCCGGTTGCGGATCCAGGGTACACAAGGAAGATTTTCTCTGTGCTGATGTTGGTCACTCTGCATGGCTCCTGCTCCCCATACTTTGAAGGGATGCTAGCATGTCTCTTTTTTCCCATCACAACTGTTTGATTTCAGGGACAAAGACTGCATTGTATGTCAAAGCTATGAGTTCTTTGCACAAGACTCCATTCACAGTGTTTCCAAAACCTTCTGACAATGAGGGCCATTGTGGACTAAAAATGGAAATCTACACTGATTTCCAAAGGTGAGAAGTGGAGTGTTTAATCAGGCCAATATAACTTAGCTGGCTGGATAGAAACTCCAATCTCTAAAGTCACTGTAGCACCGTCTTCATTCTTGTACTCCAACACAGATGGTACAGCGTTACTCCCGTAAGTTACAGAGAAGGAAGACCAGAGAATGGGGTTGGAAAAGACCCCTTAAGATAAGAGTTTCTCGACATAGCTTTAGAAAATGGCCAAGAGCTAGAGATGGGGAAAATTTAAGCAGGGAGAGGGAGATGGTCACTCTAGTGAGGCTACCAAAAGATGGGAGAAACTTACATATACTGAAGTACCAAGAGCATACCTGATATTTTGCTATCTTACCTTAATGTGAGCCACCTACCTCACATCTTCCACTTTCATGCCAGAATGTTCCTCTTTACCCCAGGGGAGGGACACAGGCTTGACTGAGTAGCAGAACTATTGGGCCAGGATGGCTGCCTCTTCTGAACCTCAAGTCTAATCTAGCAAGTGAAAGGGTGCTGAGGCCGAGATCTGGAGTGATATGGCGTCATAAGATCCTGTTTGAAAAAGGGAAGTTATTCAATTGACACTAACATGTCAAAGACCTGTAGGTCTGCCCATCATCCTGTAAGAGGTGGTCCTAGAACTACTTCCTCGTCCCTGAGCCTTGAATTCCTTGGATTTAGTAAGAACAGTTAGCTCTGGAAACCATAGCCTGGTGCCCATGTGTAACGTGGCCACCACCACTGAATTACAGAGCAGGCATTTCTTCCCGAGCATCTTGGCAAATGAAAGTCTAAGTTGGGCCATCTGATTCTCTAACACCCTCCTACACCAATGCTTAAAAGCAGGCGAACATATTTTCTCTTACGTTTTGTCAATAAAATATTGCTCCCCCAGGCTGTCGGGTTGCCACATTCAAAGCCCTTCAGCAAAGCTACAGCAGTTGGTGGTGGTACCAGCAATAGAAGGAGGGAGTGGCATTGGGAATGGGTGGCACGTCAGCCTTTTGCTCTATGACCCACTCTTCTTGAGGCAGATGCTCTAAAGTGAGATCTTAAGGTATCTTTTCAAAGTGGAACCAAAATATTTGAAGACCTTCATTGGCCGCTGTGGCCTCTCTGTCTATTAATTTTGCTGTGCTGATGGTAGAGCCAGTGTCTAGCATTTCCAGTGGCCAGGTAGAGCCTGTACACATTTATTAAGATTAATTAAAAAGGAACAAATTGTAAAGTAATAACATTAACAACCAGTGGAAAAAGTGTAGACGTTTTGACAGTCCCTTTGAATTTCATTACTAGATGTTAGTGACAAAACCCCAGAGACTATTTCTGCTTTACTAAAGAAATAGGTCACAGATTCAATTACAGTCACTGAAGCATGGACTCAATCTATCATGGCAAATTAAGTACATTTTAGCAACCTACTTTCCTTTAAAAAATTTTATAGACACTTTCAGTGAAAGAAGAAAGACTATAGGGTCCAAAAGGAAGAAAAAGAAATGGCACCACAAACGGAGCCCCACCCTCTCTCCCCCACTCCCAGCTTTAAGTAAGCATTTGCCTTATTTGCTTTGGATATAAGACAGAAAATCATTAAGAAATACTTGGTTTGCTCACAGTTATTACCTCTCCTCTGTTCATGGTTTAATGATGCAGATTTGGAACTGAGAGTGAGAAAATATTCCAAATTAGAATCTCCAGTCTTCAAAGAGAAGCTTTGTTCTGAAGGCCCAGTCCCGCCCCTTTCTTTTCAAAAGAGGCTATTTGTACTTTAGAGCCTTCATGCAATTTTTTTTTTTTTTTTTTTTTGCCTTCTACTCTGAGCAGGCACATTGGGTTCATTTCAGGAAAGATTAAATAATTAAATAAATGAGAAGAGCTCCTTCAGCCTGTGGATACGGTTTAGGGTTTAGTCGAGCACAACTCCTGGGACAATGAAATAGCCTTTTTGTCCATCACAAAATGGATTTCATGACAAGTGGAACTTATGAAGGGCCTCTTGTACTAGACTGGTAGGGACTATCTTCAAGTTACACAAGTGGCAGCCTCAGCCTATAGTGGAGCTCTTAGCTTGAGCTTTGGCAGTTGAAGACCTGGACTGAGGTACTTTATCTGACCAGAAGGCTTCAGAAGACAAGGTTTGATTTATCTTCTAGAAGACAGCAACCCATAAACAAGCTCTCTGCTCCCCTCAGTCCCACAGTTCCATCTTTTCTTCTGGTACTCTGGAAAACCTTTTTGTGATGTCTTGGTGCCATCACAAACAAGCTAGACAATGGTCTCTGGTCCTCAGGGAAGCAATGGAGAATCTTCAGGCACTAGACTTACCTTCCTGTCGTCTCTCTTCTCCTAACCCCAAGAATGAATCTGCTGGCAGAAGGGCAGCAAAATCACATGCCTATTTTTAACTAAAAATTGCATCTCCTTTATAAATTGGGCTTAACAAAATTTGGTAAGATTAAGATCTCATATGGTCAACACCTTTCTTCAGAATATTTTGAGTCTGTGGCTGGGGAGATAGCTCAGCAAGAAGAGGCATTTGCCTCCAAGCCTGATGACCTGAATCTGAGCCTCAGAGTCATCTTGTGGAAGGAGAGAACCAACTGCCACAATTTGTCCTCCAGTCCTCACAGGCACTCACGCTGTGAGTGTGTGCTAATAGAACTTTAAATACTATTGTAAATGTCTTGGTATTCACAGATTTCTGCGTCAGTGGTAAACAACGAAGAGTCTCTTCTCACCTTTCTTTCTTCCAACCAGGGGTAATAAGTGTGATTTGGTCACTTCCCATTGTGCTCGCAACGTTCCAACTATGAAAGAGTGGAGATTTTTGATGCGACTCATGGGAACCAGAAAGGGAGAAGATTGGCCGCAAACTGCCTACTGGTTCTTCAGCTAAAGGTGACGAACACATGACAGTGTTTATCTGAATGAGCTCTGCTAATCCCGAGTGGGTACAAAACAGAAAATGGTGTGCACATATGAGGGTTCCTGACTATTCACCATGTTTACTATGTCATTGTGCCGCTTGTATAGAGATGTCTTTGAACTAGCTCAATAAAGTAGAGAAGCATTTTCTATCTATTGGGTTATAATTAGTACCCCGTGCTCTGCTTATGTAGACACCATAATGCCCTCATATATGTACAAATGTATAATATGCACAGACATGTATATGATAAACATTATTTATAATACAGTCTTCAAGTTAGAGGGGTTAATGTACGATTTTTAGACTTTTAATGATGAGAAGATAGTCTGTTGAAGCTGTTTAAATTTTGACCTCTTTTGGGGATGGTGATATACATTATTAAAAGACTCTCCGAATGCTGGGCAGTGGCAGCTGGGAATTAATTTCTGTGTAAGTAAGCTTTTTGTCACTGTGACAAATGCCTGGTGTAAGTCAACTTAATTATGAGAAAAGTTTATTTAGGAAAGGTTCAGGCCATTGTCTGCTGACTCCATTGTTGTTGGCTTACAGGGAGTTAGGGTATCATGACATAGCATGAGGTACAGCAGAATTACCTACCTCGTGGTAGCTGGGAAACAGAGAGCAATTGTCTTGTATCATCATAGCCCCTTCAAGGGTTGTCCTCTCCCAATAATCTAACTCCTCCCTCATCCAGATCATACACCCTCCTAATAGTACCACAGGCTTGGAGACAAGCCTTTACCACATGTTGTCTTTAGCTAATATTCAAATCCCAACTGTACAATCACATTTTCTTTGCCTAGTTTAAATTACCGGAGAGCAAAAGTTATAGTTTCAGGATGAAGTCTTGGCATCCTCCTCTGGTAAATCATTGGCAAGGCAGCATAGTAAGTAGCAGGTCCTCACTGCCACTGTTCAGCAGCCTGTGGCTGACACTGGCTAAGGCTTTAGCACTCTGTGAACTGCAGTTAAGAGTAAATGCAAAGTTTCTCAATTTTCCTCACATCCTTTGCTTGAATTCTCCTTAGAGACCAAAGGAACACATCCCCATTTCCAAACACGTTTCCTACCCAGAGTCTCTCATGACTCACTGCATTTAAAGTCTCATGTGAACACTTTGAGAATGATTATTTCCAACTTACAAATGGAGAAGGAGGGGCGGGGAGACGGCTTGGTGACTTAAAAGCTCATGTTGTTCTTAAAGAGGGCCTGGGTTTAATTCCCAGCACCCACACAGAGACTCACAACAATCTATAACTCCAGTTCTAGGGGATCTAACTTTCTCTTCTGTCTTCCAAAGGCATTATGTTCACAAAGGAAGAAGGGGAGGCCAAGACATTCCAAAGCCACAATGTTAGTCAAGTGGCATCTATGTAAGGCTCTCAAGTTTAGCAGTATTTCTCATAGGTGCTTCACTGTTAGAGAAAGTTATCATGGAATCACATGTTATGAGTTTAGCCTCCTATCACTTCTCAGTGGTGAAATTGGTACCCAAGTGACTGCATCCCCGGATGTATCGGATAAATAGCATAATACTAATACTTTTCAATCATCTACTTGACCTTTTATCTTTTCAAATGTAAACGTCTTGGTGCCACACTGCTGAGCTGTTCAGCACTCATTCTCATCTTCCTGTAAATGAACTGACAATGGTCTCCAAGACTGCAGTGAGGAAGAACTCAGGCAGCAGTAGAAGGCAGACCTCTGGGAGGCAGGCTAGGCAGAATTTCTTGGTTGAGTTATTGCTTGCATCTGAGCCTCATTCTGCCTTCCTCTGCTCCTGCGCCCCGAGAAGCTCAACTATCTCTTGATGAACTTGGCATAATATCCACACACAGCTGGACTGCAATATGGCTGGAGAAGAAGTATACTCCCAGCCTGCGGTGCTTGATGAGCTTCTATTTGTTCCAACTACTTGCTGTGTCAGTCTGACTCAAGGCATCAGGGTGAAAAATGGGAAATTTAGTTACTTATATAGATAGTAATAGCAACAGTCATACCTTGAAATTCTCTAATATTTTTCAAGTTACTATACGCATGCACGTACATTCCAGGCGATCCGTGGAACTATTTGGTGAAATAGGCAGGATGATTATTCTTAGCACAAGAGTAAATAAGCAGAAGACTCAGGGGAATTTGGGCTGGTCTCATTCCACTAGAAATCAGTTCTTTTATTTTGGTAACTCCTTTTGACTATGAATATTTCCTTCCAGCAACAATGATTTAACAGACGGTATTCACCTGGTTATGCTCAAGTGATAGAGAGTTGGAGATTTGACCCACTGTCAGCAAATCCTTCTTAGAATACTTTGAATTTGAAATAGGAAAAGAAGCAGGAAGCTCCAGTGATGGAGGTTTAGAGAGCAAGCCCACCCCCTCCATGTGTGTGTCTCTGTTGGTGTGTGTGTGTGTGTACGCACACATGTGTGTATGTACATATGTATGTGTGTGTTAATGCACATGTAGGAGCATGCACTACACATGTATGTGAGTTTATGGTGGGAAAGCTGGCTTTCAGGAAAATTGAAGTTGACAATGAGCTATGGAAAAGAAAGAACCTTAGTGGCATTACAGTCCCCCAATCCCTGCTGTTCCTAAGACCTCATCCATTATACAAATGAGCCTCAGATATGTTCCCTTTATCTCCTACAGTTTCTGTCACACAAAACAGAAAGTGTTCAACTGAGCACACATACTCTCATATTTCTAGATAAATAAAATGACACACTTTTACCTTAAAAGTCATCTTGTATATATATCTAAAAAAGAACTCGGATTTTCATTCTTTTTTTTTTTACTCTCAGCAGCTGTATAACTAATTCATCTCTGCAGTTGTGGGGATCATTAAATGTGACTCAAAATAATGAATAAACTTGCTAGTTAATTAACTTGATCATATGTACTTCAGGTTTCACTGTAGATGCTGGTTTGTATCTAGATAAGAGTTCCTTCTACTCTTCACACCCAGATAATTATGACATAAGGAGATAATTGCATTTTTAACAGATCAGGATGACAGTTTATTTCTCTGCCTTAATAATCATGATTGTGCCGGGCAGTGGTGGCACACGCCTTTAATCCCAGCACTTGGGAGACAGAGGCAGGCGGATCTCTGACTTCGAGGCCAGCCTGGTCTACAGAGTGAGTGCCAGGACAGCCAGGGCTACACAGAGAAACCCTGTCTCGAAACCAAAAAAAAAAAAAAAAGACATCATGCTTGTAATGCTTTACTATTATAGCAATTTTTTATGCTGTTTAGAACCCAGAATATGGAGAAAAATTGTAGGTTAAAAATATCAGCTGTAGGGTTAGAGAGAGGGCCCAGAGAGTAAAAGTACTTGCTGCCAAGCCTGATAACCAGAGTAGGATCTCTGGAACCCTGTGATGGAAAGAGAGAAACTGATTCCCACAAGTTGTCCTCTGACTTCCATATGAGAGAAGTATTGCATACAAATACACACACACACAAGCACACACACACACATGCAGATGTTCACACATATACACCATACATGCACATGTTCACACATGCACACATGTGCACATACACACATCAATAAAGAAATGTAATAAAAATGTAAAATGCTCCTTTACTTTCTGGATAACTTCAGGCAACTTTCTATGTTCATACATTATTTCACCTGTAATATCATTTGTCATATATAAATATATGACACACACATATATGTATACAGCAAGACATATAAATGAGATATATGACATACATGCCATATACATGACACATATCAATGACATATATAAATGAGAACTGAGTTGGTATCTGAAAAGTGCTTAAAATTGTGTTGTAGGTCAGAGGAGACATGGCTCAGTGGCTGTGTAAGCACAGAGTCACGCACTCACAGCAGTAGTATCCAGGTAAGAAGTCAGTCAGAGAAGCATATGACTCTAACTCTAGCACTGAAGATGAAGGGATGGGGACAGGCAGATTCCTGGCCAATCATTCCAGCCAAAATGGCAAGTTCCAGGTTCGTTAAGAAACCCTGCCTCCAAAACTAAGGTGGAGACCTATACAGGAAGACATCTTTGACCATCCTCTGCCTGAAAATGTTCCTACATGGGCAAGCATGTGTGCACACACACCTATAACACACACAATTGTGTTTTATGACATAATGCATGTTCCATATAAGCACAAGCTATCTGTATTGTTTGGTAGACTTTTATCTTGTAATCATTGCAAATGAATCTGTTCAAGGTCTTAAGTTTCAAGAGACAAAACATGATCTATAAGCAGAACCTTTGAGCATACTTCTCAGAAACTAAAAGCAAAAGATGTTGAAATCCATAGAGGATAATTTTCTGTAAAGAATATTTACAGTACGACTGAGCACAGGCATACTAGAGGACAGAGGGAGGTGATGAGTTCCTGGAATGTCTATGCTTAAGAAAAGCGTATTTCTAAGGCTTGGGATCTTTCATCACCAAAAGATGTGGAGATGATTTCTTTTTAGTTTGAGCTATGTTGAGAGCAACGATCACCACCTTGTAGATGAGAATTGATGTATAACTGTGTCCCAACCACCAGCAAAACACATAAAGAACATGGATCTATAAAAGATAAAAACAAATTATTTTCTTTTGGAGAATCCATATTTTTTCCACAGGATAGTGGTGGCTGAGTGGCAGGAATGTTGTCTATATGGTGATGGCTGTAAACAAAGATGTTCAGACCTGGAAAGAGAAAAGGCAAATTTCATGGAGTGTTTTTCTATATAGTTTAGAATTATTATAGAAGTACAAGACTAACATTTTGTAGAGCTTCAGATATTAAGAATCAGAATATGTTATTCTTTACATAGAGAAATGATTTAGATTTGGAGACATTTTATATACAATAAAGAAATCTATTTCTCTCTCTTTTTATTTCCATTTTTAAAAATTGATTCTTTGAAAGTTTCACATCATGTACTCCAGACTCACTCATTTCCCCCATATTCTTCCTTCACTTGTGCAACCTCCTCCACCAAATAAACACATACACACACACACACACACACACACAAACACACACCTCATTGTGGAAGCTGTTCACTTGCAAATGTTCATTGCCATGAGTCATTGGTCTTTGGCTTCCATGACACTATCAATATTGGATTCTTCTCCCAGTTATCCTGCTATTGTCCTGTGTCATGGAGATTCTGGAGGTTTGGATCAACAAGACTGGTCCTTTCATACATCCCAACTGTCCTCAGATGGTATAGATTTTGGAGTGGGCCAACTCAGAGCCCTCCATAGAGGCCTGAGTGGTAACTGAGCTAGTCAACCAGCCAGATCTCCCTTATCTGTACCACCAGGGTAAGTTTTTCAGCACTGCTGTTGCTAGACCACCCAATGCCACCATTATCAGGAGTCAGGGTCTCATGCACTCAAGGACAGCTCACCCATACCTACAGAGCCAGCTCCAGTGTGCTGCCCAGTCAAGGCATGGGCCCACTTTCCCAAGTGCTGCAGCCTTTGAAGGGCCAGGCCAGCTCTCCCATCTCACACCTTCAGGGATGACTTACCTACATCTTTGCCATCCAAACACACTCCACTGCTCAAGCCCAGGTCCTTGCTCAGGCCAGGTGAAGAGCTGGCTCTCCTGTATGCTACAACCAGTGAGGAGGCAGGGCTAGCTCTCTCACTATCTCATACCCTAGGAGCCAATTCTTCAGACCACTGCAGGTGGAGAGCAAGGAGGGCATCACCTCCACACCCACACCACCTCACAGAAGAAAAGGGGGAAGGCCAGGTCTGCCATGATTTTGACCTCAGGGCTGGCTCAATAGGGCTAGCTCTTCTGTGGTACCAAGGTGAGATGCAGAGCCTGCTTTCCTGTGTGCTGCAGCTGGTGAGAGGAAGGGCTAACTCGCCATACTCATGACCCTATGGGGAGCTTTCCTGCCTGTTACTGCTAGAGTCAGCTCTCCCACACTCATGACCTTGGGGTTGGCACGCCCACACCTCCCATCAGAGCTAGCTCCGCTGTGCTGCCTGGGTGAGGTACAAAACCTGTTCTCCCTGAACTCTGTTTCTCCTCACATATGGTGTTATGTCTAATAGCACCTAACAGTCGTTTACATCAAAGTGAATGTTTTACTCAGGGCAGTGAGAGCATGCTTCTGGTCATATCATATCCACTAGATACAGCACATGCATGGACATTCTAAGGGATATGTACAACTGTTTGGTGACATAGGTAGGATGACTGCTCTTAGCAGAGAGTAAATAACCTGAGACTTTGGCAAGCTTTGGTTGGTCTTATCCTGCAGTGGGTCCAGGGCAGTCTTATGTCCTTATCAACCCTGCCTTTTTGTGTGGCAGCTCTTTCACTTGCTCACAATTTCTACTACTATTTTCTAGTCACAAAAGTGAACTTCTAAGTTCTGTGCCACTCATCTGATTCAGCTGTATTATGTTGAAAAATTAGCGCAATTTTCCTCTGTAAGTGGAGCTGGTGAGTCCAATCCTAAGGCAGGTGTGCTAAGCCATGCATGCTTCTCCATATGTACATAAACTTCAGTGCACATGGTGTGGGGCGCATTGGCTTTACTTCTGGGATATTTGGGGTTGGTGGAGTGCAGCTAATGAAAGCCTATGGGATGAACGTCCCTGATGTCTACTCATTTTGGGGGGAGTCATTGTAGTCATTTTAAAGGCATATCCTGCTTACACGGCAACTCAAAGCTGTACATAGCATCTTTATGTTTGTGGAGAATTTCATTAAGAAAGGCTACTGTACATCTCTTTGCCTTTGATTCTCATAAAGGCCTCTGAGAAAAGAAGTCTTAGCAGATAATCTGTTGCTCTAAGGAGGAAGATGGCTCTGAGGAGTGAGTGGCTGGAGACACAGAATAAGCTCAGATGTCTGATGGACATATAAGAGCACCATTCTTTGTGGATGTTTTTATGAAGGATCTAGCAAGCTTCCAGGCCAGGTGGGTTTTCTGGTACACGCTGTTTTCCCTCTTACCACCTTCTCTAGAGGTCTGGAACTCTCTAGGATTACCCAGAATACTTCTATTTTGGTGGGACTGGGTACTTTCAGGTACTATGATTTGACTTTTTAAACTTTGAAAAGCTGATGCCAAAGACTTTCCACAGAATATTTTACAATGGTGGGTTTCTTTTCCAGACTTGTGCATCAACCAAGATAAGCCTGGAATGCTGAACGAGTTTTATTTATTAAAATGAAAATGCTTTGTGACAAAACTAAGACCTTGAGGACTGGGTCTGTGATGTTTCTTGATCAGCTTCTGTTGTTTTCTATCTTGTGAGCCAACAAATATTTATTACGCAAGCTTTTTGGCTTTGCGCCTGATCTTCTGTGTGCTGTGCTTTGGCATAGGCTGGCTCTCTGGGTAAATCTTTCCCTCTTGATCTCTACTCTACTACTCATAATCCTTGGATCTTGAGAACTGGGGTTCAAACACCTGTGCCCATGCCTTTCTGCTTCTTTCTTCCTGTTGACTCGAATAAGTGAGTATCTGATGATGTTGAACTGTGATAGATTAGTGCTAGGAGCAACAATATTTAGGCTACAGGGTAGTCAGACTCTCAAGTGAGTTAATGGTAACAAAAGTCCCACCCAATTAATATTGCCAAAAGAGAATAAATTTAATCTACAAACCATTGCTATTCTCATTTCCCCAAGTTTTTCTAGATATGAATTTATAATTATCAGCTAACAGATCTATAGCCAGGTAGAGGCAAGGAAGATTCTATACAAATAGGGCAGAGGTAGGCTAGTAAAAGTGGAATGTCATAATTATTTTATGTTGGGTCTGATTTGATGCACTGTGGAAAATTCCACTGAACAAAATCTTTGCAGGCTTCAAGTAGCAGATTAAGATACTGAGAGACAGAGTTCATTCACTGTGATTGGGCTTATTAAAATAATCTGGTTCAAAATAGGAATCATCATATTATACATTATGAGGAAATATTTCCGCATGGTAAATTTGCTCAATTTTGCAGCAGCTGTTCCTGTTCTGGGGAGCCTGGGGCTGGAATTCTGGGAGTTTAGGAAGCAGATCTGTCTCTTTTTCACCTCACCATGGAATGGGCAGGGGCTGCCAGGCTCTCCTGCATGTGCTCTGCTCTCTCTCTCTTGCTTTACCTGTTATACACATAAGGCTAATACTACCAGGAAATGCTGGACAGTCCTATAAGCAAATTCAAAATCAGCACCATTTTTCTGGTCTGACAGAATCAGGCTGCCTAACATAGAGAAGACAACCACTAATACTGCGTCCTTTGTAGTTCAGCTCATTCTCAGTGCTCCACCTAGTGGAAGAAAGAGAAATAACTCATATTTTCCCCTCTTCTGTTACATACTCCAGAAGACTCATTGGCCTCTCCCCATTGTTGCCTGTAGTCTCTTCTCTTTTATGCAGTACATTTCAAACAAATTACTGATATCCAGCTTCTACTATGATTATTAGTAAAAAGAGGTCCATGATGTTTACATCTCCGAGTGGTGGGTGGAAGCCTGTAGCGACACCAGAGCAGACAGCCTATCATTATCCTGGGGCACAGGAGATTGCATTTTGCAAGTCTCTTAGCCTATTTAGTTACCAGAACCATAGCAAAGTAGGAAATACTGTCCATTCCTCAGACAAGGCTGACTTAGAGTTACCTCCCTCTGCAGAAACAGATGTGGCAAAGGAGTTACCCAGTACTTTCTATATGGTACCATTTCTTCTTGCCCACCAAAATTTGACAGGGTCTACTCTTTATTCTGAGCTCTTCCATCCCTGCCTTTCATTCACAGCTGCATCTTTAAAAGAGGATGCATAATTCTTCAAATGCATGTTTGTATATGTGCATGCATACGTGTGTGTATGTGAGTGACTGTTATGTGAGTGTGAGTGTGTGTGTGTGTGTGTGTGTGTGTGTGTGTTACATTCAAGGTTTACTCAGGACTGTTCTATTTGTATGTATAAAATCACTGTGGATCCTGTTTCTAAGCAACAAAGATGGCTTGCCTCTTGAGCATTCAGCCTGAAAGTTGCACAACACTGACATCTGCTGCTTGTGTGTGGTTTGAGACCGGACCAGATCATCAGTTCACAAGGACGCAAAGCTAAATGTTCGACAACACTGTGTCTACAAAAGCTAAAGTCTTTGGTCTGAAACCAGTGGGTTTATTTTTATTTTTTAAATATTATACACGAATAGAAGCCTCCTTTCAATATGATGTTTTCTTAGTATTTGCGTGATCTATCAAAAAAGAGTGGTCTTGGTTGGCATTGTAGGAAAACTACTGACAAAATAAATCTGTGTTTTTATTTTATATATGTTACTATAGGGTATAGAGTTACATGGTGAAAGTGTGTCTCTGCATCATAAAAACAACTTAAAATACGTGATTTTTATGGATAACAATATCTGAAAATATTTTATAATTTTCAAATGTATTCACATACTCCTCATTCATTCAATTACTAGTTCATTCACACAATGCAGTCTCTGTGTGACTGATTGATCCAGGCTTCAAGGAATAGTTTGGTCCTGGACCAGTAATTAAAAGCAAGTGCCATGTAGCTCTGAGTTAAGTGTGCTGTGGATTCAGGCTTTCTGCTAACTGTTTCTACTCTGGTATGTTAGATAACAGGTGACATTCGCACAGTCTATCTCATGGAGATGTTGTGTCCCCTACATTTTAAAAAGAAACGACACACTCCACAGTACCCTGGGTATCACATGCTACCAGTGAACCAGGCCTTCAGGGTGTCAAGGATGATTTTATTCCAGATTTCCAATTTAGGAAATGAATGGTTTTCATCTCAAACATGCTTAATGATGGGAAACTAAAAACCATGTAGTTCATGGTTTGTCAGCCTAGACGGGTTGATGGAAAGGAGTCAGAGGGAAAGGTTAAGAAGGAGATGCTAGCCCTATTGTCAAGGAGCTCTTGAGTATTTGATGTTATGTCTTTATTCTGTAGAGGAGTTGAAGGACACATGGTTTTCTGGGTAATGCTTCAGAAATAGAGGTTCCTGGGGTTGTGTAACAGGGATGGTTAGAGATAGAATGCAGAGCCATTAGTCACAAGGGGCTTACAGGGATCCTAGACTGAAGTGGGCCTTAGAGTGGGTCAGCGAGGATGGTGGGAATGTCAGGAAGGTGATGAGAAATATTGTGAGGAATGACTCCAGATGACAGGCTGGCAGTGCAGTTTGCTGCCATTCACTGGGATGACAACACTGTTACCTATACGAATGTCAAATGTCACCTTGGACAATCGGGAAAATGCTCATTTTTCTGATTTTTTTTATATTGAGTGGAGATCAAACTCCACCTCAGAAAATTCAGTGTGTCCCAGCAGTGCAGCTGTGTAGAGCATGTTAACCTGTGTGAAATTCCCTGCTGTGAGATACTTAGCCTCATGCCTGAGTGCTCTGGGCTTAAGCTTCATTACAAAGATTCAAAGGTGCTTCTGGAACTTTAAGAACATTTAATCTCTGAATGTAGTAAAAATAAAGAGAATGTAAATTAAGAGATGGCAGCTCTTAAATAACTCCTTTAACACATATGTATAAAGCTTTATGATCTATAGAAAATATTGCTTTCTTTTGACTAGAACTTTTATTGATTCTTATCATACAATTACAAAGAAAGTGAAATAAATTCTAAAAATATAGAGACCTCAGTAAACCTCAGACCCACAAATCATTTAGTTAGGTGTCTAGCCTCTGTGTGGCTATGTTAGACGGTATACAACTAAGAGAGGGTATAAGAAGTGCTAAGGGTGGCAGAGAGGGACAAACAACACATGGGACATTAAAGTAAATAGGATATGGGTGGAGGGAAGCTACAGGTGGAAGAAAGGGGAGCTGAGATGGGGAAGTAGAAAGGAGAGGAGGACCAACGAAAACATAAAATGCCTTATTGATGTCTAATGCCCATTTCTCCCTCTGTGTGTGGATGTGTGGTGTGTGTACAACCATGTTCAAATGTGTGC
>JANHMN010000018.1:15857104-15937541 GCA_030674055.1 Rhabdomys pumilio | reverse complement strand
CCACATGTTTATTTATGTGCTGACATTGGCTGGCACACACACACACAAATTAGAGAACACCCTCGAGAGATTGTGTTTCACCTCACTTGAAACTGTGTTTCTTGTTTGGTGCCGAGTGAACCAACTAGTAGCTACGGGTTCCTGTGGGAACACAGATTATACGTTCTAGGGATTCAAACTCAGGTCCTTAAGCTAGTGTAGTAAATGTTTTACCCATTGGGTCATCAACCTAATCTGCTAGGCTAATTTTAAAAGAAAGCAATTTAAGATTGACTGAAGAAACTGATGCTAAAATAATCCAAATAAAAGCACGAGATAATGACACTAAAAGATAAATCAATAAGCTAGCAAATCAAATATAATTAACAAGGAAAATATATCTTGAGAGTCTTGAAACTTTCTTCCCTAAAATTTAGGAGAAAAGATGGCACAGAATAAGTGAGGAATAAAGCAGGAGAAAGCTGTGCATGTTGAGAAGTCACAAGTAGAGAGGGCATTTTGTGCATTATGCCAAGAATCTTCAAACTCTATATCAAGAAGATGAATTCCAAAAAAACATGAATCACTAAAACTGGCTCCACCAAGATAAATACCTGTTCTGTTTAAATAGCTAAAAGGTATTAAAAAAAAAGGCTTATGAATAACTGGAACTCTGATAGCAGATCCAATGGCCCAACTCTTTGAATGATACAACCTACTAAAGCTCTTCCAAGAAGAAAAGGATTCTCTACCTAAATCTATTGCCAACTCAAAAAAACCAGAATAAATTACTAATAACCTTCCAGAATGTGCTCAGATTAGATCAGACAGTCAAGCTGATTCCCAGTCTGTATTCTTGAAAAACGGAAGCAGAAGGAGTACCTTCTAGTACATACTGTGGGCTGAAAGTTACCCTAATATCAAAACTAAGGAAAGATTTTCCAAGGGATGGAGGTGAAAGACAACTATATTCTGTGAATATGACTGCAAAAATCTACAACAACAGAATAAGGTCATATCAAAGCCGGAATTGATGGCACCATGGATTCTGGCTTAGGATAAGGACATGACATTCAAATTTGTTCCCAAGGCAGCATCTCACACTACTGTCTCCTCCCTTAAGAGTTAACCCAGTTGGACCTGTCAATCATCTGGCCTGGGCACCCCTTACCTTTTCAGGTAAAAACAGATTCACTTAAAGATGTACTAAGAATGTGGAAAGAATAGTATTTCCCCACAATTAGATAGTATAAATCTCAGAAATCACTCCATCAGTACAGTTGCCTACGAAGCTTTCCCCATGCAATCCTGCCCAATTCCCTGAGTTCTAACTCAAAGATGCAACTTTTCCTTTTCCTTCCTTCTATTAATTTTACAGAGTAGGGAACAGTCCACAATTCTTTCCCTAACTCTCTGGATTTCTCAGTCACTCTGAACTTCCCATACAGTGTCTTGCTAAGCATGTGGGGTTTCTTGGACTCTAACCCATAAGGGTGTAGCTTCATGTCTTCCTCTTTTCCCTTTCTCTACTCTCAAAGGCTCCTTAGCTTCATAGCTTGCCTAGTCTATTATTTTCGTTTCAAATTCCAATGAAAACAATACTTGAGCTTCATTTTGAACCTAAGAACCCATGAAAGAGAACCCCCAATTCCCTGGCAACACTATCAATAAATGAAGCAAACTCATATGACAAAATCCAGCACTTATTCATCATTCATCATAAAAACTCTGAGAAAACTAGGATTCCAAGGTTTTTTTTACCACAATAGAAATCTGCAGAAAGCCCACAGCTGCTGCCATCACTGGTGAGAACTAAATAGCTTCTTTCTAAAATCAGGAGCAAGGTAGTGATGCCATCCCTGGTTTCTTTCATCCCATTCCCTAAGTCCCAGGTAAAGTAGTAAAATGGGGAAAGGAGTAGAGTTTATACAGACAGGGAGAAAGAGAAATAGTCCTTATCCATCGACCAAATGGTTGTCTATGTAGAAAACCCCAAAGAATCAACAACAAAATATTCTAGAGTTATTAAGCAATCACAGCAAGATCTCGGGATGCAGTCTGTTGATATGGACCCAGTGTTCCCCTGGTTCCTTCATTCTGGTCTCCTCAGACTTATTGCTAGCTCAGCTGCAGCCAGCCTATAGTAGCACCTCCTCTCTCCTCATTCTCATTCCCTGGAAACCCCACCACTTTTTTTTACTCCAGTCAGAATGGCCAAGCTCAATCAATCAATTAATCAATCAATTAAAATCACGGGACATGCTGGTGAGGATATGGGATAAGGCAAACACTTATTGCTGAAGGGAGTGAAAACTTGTACAGTCACTATGGAAATCAGTGTGATAGTTTTTCAGGAAGCTGAGAGTAGATCTTCCTCAAGATCGACCCTTAACCACTCTTGGACACAGACACAAAGGACACAGGACTGAACTACAGAGACATGTACTCATTCAAGATCATTGCTATTCTATTCACAATCACCAGAAACTTGAAGCAGTTTAGATGTCCATCAGCTCATTAGTGAATAACAAAATGTGATGCATTTACACAGTGGACTGTTATCCAGTTATTAGGAAAAGTGAAATTATGAAATTTGAGGATAAATTGATGGAGTTAGAAAAAAAATCATACCACCAAAAGATGAATATTGTATGTTTTCTAGTATATACGAACGAGATGGTGTTCTCATCTATTTTTGATTTTGATATGTGTGCTAAAATCTTAATAACCCCGGGCGGTGGTGGCGCACGCCTTTAATCCCAGCACTTGGGAGGCAGAGGCAGGCAGATTTCTGAGTTCGAGGCCAGCCTGGTTTACGGAGTAAGTTCCAGGACAGCCAGGACTACCCAGAGAAACCCTGTCTCGAAACACCAAAAGAAAAAAATCTTAATAACCACAGAATTTAAAATCTTAATAACCACAGGTTGAGGGTGAGATGGGGAGAGGATCTTCCAAGGTAGGAGAAATAGAATATAGTGTTTTAGAGATAAAAGTGGGAAGATAGAATAAGAGGATTAAATAGAGGGGAATGGGAGTGAGGGGATGCAGGGAGAGACAACTACAACTAGAACAAAAGGCATTTTGAAGAGCCGTATGGGAGGCCCAATACTGTAGATTACCAAAGTATAAAAATATGTGAAAGGAATTGAAATTGGATCACCAAATAGTAGTGGAGAAAATGCCACAGCTAGACATCTTATGACAACCAAGTGAAACTTCCAGTGTTGGAAATGGCTTTCATCTTGTTGAAGAATTAGCTAAAGGGGTTATATGGCAATCAATAGCCAAGGCTATTGATGTTTCCCTACAACCTGATAGTAGGACCCTATTGCTGATGACAACATGTATCTGATTGAACATGAAGAAGTTGAGCTGGTGCCTAACTAGAAGCTTCATTGCTAGTGACTAGCATTCATGGTCCTAGAAGGTACATTGCCCAGTCCCAGAGAAAATCATCAATGTTACCTAGCTAAAAATGTTGTGACCTACAACAGCAAGATATGCTGGTGTAGTCATAACACAAATGTCATGGAAGTAACTAATCACTTTTTGATTGAATATAAGGCCTGTTCCATGAGATGAAGCCTCTATCTGATACTGCTAAAGTGCCCACAATCCTGAGACTGGATAGGTTGTGGGCCTAGGGGAAAATCTAATACTGTTATTCTGCTAAAGGAACAAAGAAATAAAACGACATCTACTGACATTCTGCCTTTTCTTGCAATTGATGGAAATTAACAGATACCCACAACTAGAGTGAGATATTTTGGAATATTCAGTCCTGAATGGAATGTCTTTATCAAACCTTTTCCCTCCTGGCTCAGAGATCTGTGAAAAAGGGAAGGCAGAAAGAGTGTAGGAGCCAGAGGTAATAGACAGAGTTAATAGACAATGGAAGCAGTGTCTACGAGATATAACGGACATATGGCCTCATAGAAACTGTAGCAAACATGCTTAGAAGAAGTGGCCAACAGAAAATGAGCTTCCTGTAGACTTGTTTTGTTGTGACCTCTTTTGTTTTATTTGCCTGTTTGGTTTGATTTCTATTTTTGCACCTTTTGGAGGTTGTTGGTGGTGGTGTAGTTGTTTTGTTGGGTGTGTTTTTGTTTTTATTGATAGAATGAACATGTATGTGGTTGAGCAGGTAGGGAAGTAAGGAGAGTCAGGGGGGAGTTAGAGGGAAGAGGAAACATGGTTAAAATATAGAAAAAAAATTTTAATATAATGACATAAAATAGTAAGCACTGTTATGCTGTAAACATCCAAAGTATTGAAGTGGAAAAAAATTATATTTAAAAAGATAAAGATGTCAGCTCTCAAAGCATGAAAGAACTAATCTCACAGAGAAATAAGTGCAGCAAGCAGCACAGGTGCAAGCAGTTTCTTAGCTGTTTGCCTAACAGTGTTTATCCGTGTCTTCTGTAACACACACACACACACACACACACACACACACACACACAGACACACACACACACACACACACACACACACACACGTGCGTACATATTTCTACCAAAGATTTTGGGATGCAAAAAGAGGTGGATAACCTTTGCTGTCACCTTCAACTGTACTTGGATATAGGACTGTGAATGGACAGCAAGGTTTCTGGTCGATCACTGACTAGAGATGGCAGGAGACCAAGCAGATTAGAGACCTCACAGGTATCCCTGCAAGAGACAGCATGCATTTCACCACACTCCCAGATTCCAGCCTCCCAACATGAGGCCAAAGATCTCCATCGATCTGTGTCTTTCAAGCACGCAGGACAGTGCCTCTACAGCTCCTCCCAAAGACAGGTTTGTGGCTTTTGGTCACATAGCACAGGTAGAGGGCATGACTACACGCCACAGAGCCTCAAGAGATCTCCATATTAATGAGATACATAAAGGGTGTAGCCAATTAAGCATTCCTTCCCAGACCTTCCTCCTTGAAAAAGGTATTTAACCTCAGACCTGCCCTGAGAACACAGGTTACAACTTCATCCACTTTCTGCCATGACAATAAACATTTAAGACTTGGAATACTTCTTGTCATTGGGGCCCACTGTGGGAAACCATGGAGAAGGTCTTCAACTATCAAGCAGACAGACATCTAATCTCTCACTGAAGACTCCTCTGCATTCCAGCCACAGAGCCCACCAACTCAAGCAAGCAACTAGAGCCAGCCACCGCCCAGCCAAGCAAGTCACTGTGACCAAGAGCCATCTCCCCCTCTGGGCCACTGGAGCTCATCTTCTCCCCCTCCCCCTCTTGGTCGTTCTGAGGTATCTCAGCAGGGCTTGAGAGCCCAGGGGCAGAGACTAGTCAGTCTCTGGCTGCCTCCTGGCCCAGATATCCCCAACCCAAGAGCTCTGCCCCCAGGGGACCTCAAATGGTGATCTCCCCATGCCCTCGCATCCGCCGGCACCTTGAGGAGTGAGCACAGTCAAATTCCTGTGCTTCTTTCTTTCTGGAGTCAACAAGGAAGATGAGTGAACCTCTAGGTGTGTTAAGGAGATGACTGATTACCCACAGGGAAAGGAGTTTCTTCCACTATGGGCAGCACCACCCTGTTGGCTGGAGCCCAAATAGAAGAAAAGGAGAAGAAGAAAAGAGGAAGCCTAACACCACCCTCTTTCTTCTGGTTGTCATGGCATGGACTTTTAGGCTCTAATCCACCTCCCATATGTGACAGACAGACACCCCTGAAACAGTGAGCAGAATTAATCTTTTCATCTTGTTGCCTATGTCAGGCATTTTGGTGAAAATAATGACAAATTAATCTACAAGACATACAAAGTCAATTGCTTTTTATATGCCAGCAATGAACACTTGAGTGTTGAAATTTAAAACCTAACACTGTTTATAGAAGCACCCAGAACAGAATCAGGCACACATCTAACACAGTATGTTCAGAAAGTTTACAAAGGAGAAGTATAAACTGGGTTGAAGGAAAACAGAGAAGTTTAAAATAAGTAGAGAGAAAGTCTATGGAGATAAGTGGGAAGACAGTATGTCAATATGCATTATTTCCCTCAGATTTACTTACATATTTAGTGAAATCCCAGTCAAAATATTATTCTATTATTCCATGGCTAGTAACAGATCCTAAAATATAGACAAAGGCAAAAGACCTAGAAAAGTGTACACACTATTGAAGAACAACAAAACTTAAGGGTTGCCCCTGCCCAACCTCAAGTTTAACCATAAAGCAACAGTTAGAAAGACAGTGGTATTGTTGAAACAAGAGACAAATTTACTTATAGAACAGAATGGAACACTCAGAAAATACCCTCAGAAACACAGCCAGTGGGCCTGACAAGGGAAAAGGAAATTCAAGAAAGGTAAAGTTGTTTTAATAAATGGCAATGTCCTGTCTACAAAATATGCAGGGAAAAAAATGGAGCAAAGAATGAGGAAATGGCCAACCAATAACTGGCCCAACTTGAGACCAATCCCATGGGCAAGCTCCAATCCCTGACACTATTAATGATACTCTGTTATGCTTACAGACAGGAGCCTAGCACAGTTGTCCTTTGAGAGGCTCCACTCAAAGGCTGACTGAAACAGATTCAGAGATCCATAGCCAAACATTGGACAGTGCTCAGGGAGTCTTATGGAAGAGTTGAGGGTAAGAATTGAGGACCCTGGAAGGGATAGGAACTCAACAGGAAGATGAACAGAGTCAACTAACCTGGACCTTTGGGGGCTCCCAAAGACTGAACCTAAGCCACCCCCACATATGTAGCAGAAATGCAACACAGTCTTCATGGTGGCCCCCTACAACTGGAGCTGCCTCTAATACTGTTGTCCATCTGTGGTTTCCATTCCTCTAACTAATTGTCTGACCTTACTAGAAGAAGATGCACCTATCCCTGAGGAAACTTGATGTGCCAAGGTAGAGGGATACCTTCTCAGAGGAGAAGGCAATGGAGAATGAGGAGAGAGAATGTGTGAGGGGAGGACTGGGAGGAAGGGGCAGCCATCCAGATGTAAAGTGAATAAACAAACAATGAAAACAAATGTTATAGGACGAATGGGGATTTGATGAAATGTCAAAGGTGTAAAGATTATATTGACTTTAACTAATTGCTTAAATAAATATTTTCTATAACTAGTTAAAAATAAATAACAATGGGAAAACTTGATATAAGGTATTTAAAAAATAATCTAGACACATCCCATTCGCAGAAAAGTAATATGAAATATATACATACATAATCAAAACTATAAGATTCTCAGGGAGGTGAGGGAGATGTTCCCAAAGGTGAAGTACTCATTGCATAAGTATGAGGACCTGATTTCAGATCCCCAGTGTCCACAATCAAACCTTAGGCTCCACTCAACACACACACACACACACACACACACACACACACACACACACACACACTTAGAAGAAAACTTAGGATAAATTCAGGTGTCTTTGGGTTTAGCTCTGAGTTTTTAGAAGTATCACGTGCATTATGATCTATAGAAAAGGAAAGTTTGATACTTTGGGCTTTATTAAAATTAAAAACCACTTTGCAGAGGACATTTTGAAATAATGAAAAATTACAGGCTGGGAGGAATGTCATCTCAGGTCTAAAAGTCTTTTAACATTCAACACAAGCAGAACAGTCTAATAAAGAAATGGGCAAAAGATCTGACCAAACTCCTCACCAAAGAGGAGATGCAGATGCTAAAAAAATGTCACAGGCATGTTGAATACCTCAGCAGTGAGGTGTCACAGCACACCAATTAGAATCGCTAAATTCTCAAATGGTGCCCAATCCTGCTGAGGGTGTCGAGTATCAGGAACTACTCTTCATTCCTGGCAGAGATTGTTCTGGAAGTCGATGAGCACTTCCTTAGTAAAGCAAGCACAGTATTACTATGTGATCTGCATTTGATCTTGGTAGTTTTCAAATAAATCAAAATGTATGACCACATAAAGCAATGAATTCCCAATCTTCATACAGACTTATTTATAACTAACACAACATTGAAGCAACAGAGACGCCCTTCACTGGGGTGGGGTTGCTGTGATACAGCACCAAGACCATGCATTGCCGTATCATTACTTAAGCATGAAATGAAAGGGCTTCCCAAGCATGGCAAGAACCACTTTACATGTGTCTACACAGCAGGAAGCAAGCCCACGAGGACTGGATGTTAAATGACTTAACTCCAGACTGTTTTGAGAAAGTCAATAAATAAAATCAGGACCAATAAAAAGATTGGTATTTTCTGGTGGTTGGGCTGAGGGAAGCGAGGCAAGAAGGGATAACCAGACGCTGGGTGGGATTTAGGAGGTGAATCTATTTCATATAATGTTGTAATGACGGATACATGGCACCATGTATCTGACAAGGCTATCAAGTGTGCATCTCAGGATCAAACTCTGATATGAGTAATCAAATTTGGTTAATAATAATGCGTCATCAGTGGCTCACCAATGCCAACAAAAGTACCACAGTGATGCAAAGCACAGACATCCAGGGACCTGTCGACACCGGAGCAGGCGGCTCAGAAAAAGGGGAACTCGGCTTCTCTGTAAACATAAAAGTGCTCTATAAATGAAGCCCATTAATTTTTAAAAGTTTATATAAGAAAATATAACTAAGAATTGAAAAGCTATACCAGGGCTGACTGGTTTTATGAGGTTTTTAAATGCTTGGGAACAGCTAAATCTTACATTACTCAAATACTGTTAGAATATGGAAAATTGAAAATCTTTTAAATTCTTTTTTTTTTAAACAATTAGGAATAAATGAAAATCCTACTTAAAAATAAGCCAGAAATAAACAATGCCAGTAAAAATGGCTGTCTTCACGAAGGGAATGCAGTTGTGTGATAAAATAATAAAACCCCAAGTTTTAAAAAAATAATGTTATTCTCCAAGTTCCAGAAAGGAACAGTATTGGGAGACTTCGGTCAGGAGAGCACCGTGTCACATCTGTTCAGGAAGTGTGCCTTTGGCAATTCACCATGCATACTAACACTGAAGGCGTTTTGAAATTCTACAGGAAAGAAGCCTGGATTTGGTCTAAACCAGTTCTTCAAAGTTATTTGACAGGAGAACACTTGGTCTACTTTATGTCTTACCCATCAGTAACTAAGGATAATAACTTTACAGAACACAGCACTCAGTGCAAACCTGCTTCAGTCACCTTCAGCCTTGTGATGGGAAGACTAATGCCTCAGGATTCCCTGATCATAATGACGCAAGCCTGTGCATGTGTTACCTCACGTGGAGAAGAGGACTTGAGATTGCAGGTGAGGATGAAGTGGCCGATCAGCTGCTTTTCCAATAAGGCTGTTACCTGGAATTATGTGAAAGGGTTCAGTGTAGTCGCAGATTTTTTTTAAAAAAAAATAGAAGAGAGAGAGAGCAAAAGTGATGACTTGGTGCATATAGTGTCCCCACAAGCACAAGGACCCGACCTCAGCCTCAGCACCCATACAGACAGCATTCCTGTCTGCTTGATCATGTGGTCAAAGTGATAGAGAATTCTGCACAGCAGTTTGGACCCAGTGAACAGTCGTCTCCTGTTCCTGGCCCCACTCAAAACTAGCAGCTTTGGGTCCTACTTTTGAACAAAGAACTACAGAGAACTAATGACCAGTGGGAGGAGAATTAGCCTCTCCGAAGAATGAGGCCCATTATTGGTTGCCCAGTGCAGAGTGGTCAGTCTTTTAAACTAAATACACACACACACAAAAACCAGTTTCAGCGATATATCTATGTCTACACACACACACACACACACACACACACACACGGCGGGGGGGAGAGAGAGAGAGAGAGAGGGAGGGAGAGAGAGGAAGAGAGAGAGAGAGAGAAAGAGAGAGAGAGAGAGAGAGAGAGAGAGAGAGAGAGAGAGAGAGAGAGAGAGAGACTAGGAAAGGAAACGCATAGGAAACTGATTCTTCTTTGCAATCTTCTGAAAGGATGTATCCCTGCCTTGGACTCTAGAGCTGGAAGATAATAAAGCTATGCTGGTATTGCCACTGACTTTAGGTAACTGGTCTAAGTAGCTAAAGGAATAGATGTCTCCTCTAAGAAAAACATTGCTGTTTTATAATTAATCTTACAGGATAGACTATGAAGGAAAAAAAACTGAACTTAGCACAAAGTCAAATCCTCAGGACATGGAGGGTGTGGCTGGAGTCTCTGCTTTGGTTGTGGTGTAGCGGAAGGGAGTCAGTGTCTGCAGCCTTAACGTTTGTGCCATCATGGAAAAATGATTTTCAAGCTGTTTGATCTTTCCCAGTTTTGCTATGAAATGATTGTGGAGACTTTTAGTCAGGACTTGGAAGAACTTGGAAGCCAGACTGAAGAAGAGACTGCTGGAGTTTGAACCCTGGCAGGCACCTTCACCGGCTCTGAGATTCTTGGAGTTTTTGTCTGCTTCCTCTGCTGCCAATCCCCACTCAAACCATCCCTCTCCCCTTCCTCCTTTATGCAGCTCTTAAATTATCCTGACAGTCAAGCTCCAACAAATTCATTATAGAATTCTAAAGAGGAAAACACTCGTCTCTTCATTTTGCTCTGTATCTGTGTCGTTCGTGGCCATAACCACCAACAAATACCTCATGGGTAATCACTGTTCTTGATATCTTATGTGTATTCTACATATATCTAATGAAGTTTAAGGCAAAAGTCAGGCACTCAGTTTTCACAAAAGGTGACATTTTGCATGCGTCATACTGCATCTAACTTCATCACTTAAACATTATCTTGAAATTTTTTCTCTGTATGCATTTATGAGTTCTTCTATTAAGTTTATTTATTCCACCTGCGTAGTGTGTTTTTATTATAACTGCCCATAACTTAACCTTAGGGGAAAATGCTGTTGGCTGTTTTCTTTTCCAAACAGTGATGAAGTGAGTTCTCTCAATCAAAAATACTTTGACATCTTTGTACATAGGTATGCAGGAAAATATACCAGCGTACTATTGTTGAGTCAAAGTGTTTGTACATTCTAGCTAATAGATATGGGCAACAGAGGTAAGATCTTCCCTGAGCCGGACTTTATAAAGGGGGCCTAATGATAAGCATACTTCACAGACTGGTTTTTAAGACTCAAGTAAATGTGTGTAAAGCACTTAGGATGAAACACACTTTACCTCTTATTAATTTTTATATTAAGCAATATCAGGTAATAAATTTCAAAGGGCTAGTGTGATAAGATTTTAATGTAGAATATTGATGTTGCTATAAAATTCCATAAGTGCTAACATGGGATCAACACATACAGTACTTAATAACTCACCTGGTATGCAAGTACAAATCCTCTGAAATTAGCATATTTATGTGTCAATTTACTTAGAACATATTAAAGTGAGGTTTGCTTTAAAATGTGCATATATATATATGTATATATACATATATATATATATGAACAAGCAGTTAGCACTATATATATATATATATATATATGATGGAAGTTGAGAAATAGTACTCTTCCATCAAAATAACTAACGTGGGACTTTAATTCAAACAGCCCAGGTCAAAAGTTGTCTAGGAAAGAAAGGTAGCCTAGTCATTTTGGGTGTTTTACAGCAGAATAGAAGATGTCTTCCAACTTCAGGAGACAACAAATAATTCAACCGGAAAAGAATCCCAACTAAAAATAAATAAATAAATTCTCCACTGGAATAGCTTCCATCAAATAATTCGAAATTGCTAAAATTTACACAATCACCTTACCTTGCATATTGATACATACTGATATTACTGCCTTGGAAGCGTCTGTGCTATAACAATTGTTATTATACCCATACAAAGGTTAGTATTTAGTTCTATGTCATTGCCATGTGCTGCAGTTTTGGGATTCAGAAAACGTACAAAAATCATACATATATAATAAAACACATATAGCTAGAATTAGAGCCTTACCAAATGTTTAGCACATTCATTTAAGTTACAAAAGGAAACCGTGTGGTATTTTGAAGTATACATCAGCCTGAGGTTTAGGAGTCACGGTTAGCACTCAGTTCGATGCAGAAGGCAGAAAAAAAACCACATTGGAAGGACTGACTGTTTCACAGATCTCGCGGCAAGAATTACAACCAGCTTTTGTAAAGATCTCCAAAGGGAACTTGGTTAGCACATTTCATTGTGTGGTTCCTGCTCTCTGCTGCCATCTCTAGGCTTCTTCCAGTAAAACAGGTTCTTAACAAAATTATATTTTTATAAGGTTTTGAATGCTACAAGGTACCTCCCGGACTCCTGAAACTTCCACAAGTTAAAAGCAAGAACTTTATAAAGTTCAGCACAAATAATTCTATAACAGAAAGAATATCCAGCTGCAGAATAGCCAGTGACCAGAGGCACCTGGCTACACCAACTACATTTTTTGCAATGTGACTATGTTACTTTTGCAGGGTAAGTATGTTAGCAGCTTTTCTGCTTACTGTGACCAGAAACAGGAAGCAGGAAACAATTTTAGGGAGAAGTTTGGTTTTGCTCATGGTTTGAGCCTTCTTTAGGTAAATATTAATCTGAGTATCTTTATGCATCACTACGTTTAATTCTTGCTTTCAACTCATTAGGTGACAACATACAGACAGAATTTCTGCTCTTATAGTACTTCTGGATTATTTTTTAGAAACCAACAAGCTATTTTCCACAGGAATGAATGTTTTACTTCCCTGCCAACAATTCACAAATGTTCTCCATGCCCTTGTAATACTTGTCTTTTGGATAGTAGCCATCTGGGTGAGCCTGGAGATCTTATACTGCCGTTTGAACACAACCCTTCATAAGATGCGATTTCAATGCATCATGATGATGGAGCCCGATATCACCCAAGCTCAGGGAGAAGCTGTGCTAGGCCACGTGGCACTCTCTGTTTCTTGAGATCACCAGCTCTTCTGTGCTGTGCAGCCTAAGGGTGAGTCATGTCTCCTGGAGGACAGAATATCATGCTGCCTCTGGTATTCAGAAGGGATAGATGGTTCACTTTCTTTTCCACAAGCTCAAACTATTCTGTTATTCTGTTCTCTTATCAGAGCTGAGATATGGCAGGAAAGCTATGGGCTGACAGGGATAGGGAGTAGCAATTACCAGATGCCAGGTTAGCAGTTAAATGTAAGATGCCTGAAGTGGAAATTTCTGGTTTCTTTTGGAGACTCAGTTGTATCGTGTGATTTTTTTTCTGGAAACTGTGCTATGGGAGGAAGTTTTGCTGAAGCAGACATGAGAGAGGATGTTTTGCTGAGGAAGAAAGACGTTTAAGAGGACGTGTGCTGTTTGAAAAGAGTATAAGTAAAACCTAACAGACAGTGAGTGATGCTCTTGCATTTGTTTGCCTTGCGACATTTCACTGGTCTTCGCTGACAACGCTCTTGCATTAGTTAGCCTTGCAAGGCTTTACTGGCTAATTTTACTTGTGGTGACTTTGTACAGATAAATGTATCCTTCTTGTAGTATTCTGGCTACTTCTTGCTGCTTTTGTGGACTTGTGACAATTTGGCAGAGCCTTGAGGTTTCTTCTGAATTGAGCTACTGCTATTGAATCATATTTGGTGTTTGCTATTGGACTGAACTGCCAATACTGATTTGTGTTTGGAATCACCCCAAAGAACTATGTCTAAACAGGCCCACATCTCTTGTTTTCTATTAATTTTTCTTCTCTCATATCTTTGGTGTCACACCTTTGGCTAGAAGGGAAGTTGAAACATTTAAGAACCCTTATTAAAGTAGGTTTTGAAAAAAGATCTAAGGCTACAGATACCTAGTTAGCTTTGAATTTCAGAAAAAAATAACAAGTAAATACTTACTTTGGGTATTTTAATTTGTTTACCATTAGCACTGGAAGGCTGGCCCCTGGAGCTTTCTAGAAGCCAATGCATCACTGCTGAGTTTTAAACATTCAGAGGGAAGTTCTAGGAAAGGCTGTTGTTAGGGCTGTATGGTACAAAGCTGCCTCCATTCCACAGATGATGCAGAAGCTGTGGCAAAGCTGTACTTAAAGAGATGAGAGCAAAGAACACTAATGGGCATCCAAAGATTATCTCCCATCTTTGTGCATCTCAGTCAAACTCTATACAGTTAGAAAGGTCAATCTGAAGTCCTGAAGATTTGCTCAGGTTCTTGCATCTACTATAATGAGATTTTAATGTATCTATTAACCACAAAAAAGTGGGAGGAAAGGGGATGAAGGTGAAACTAGAAAACCCACCTTTAGCTCCACCTTCACAGGTCCAGTCCATTTACCTGCATTCCACCAGTCTTTCCCATCAAAGGATATTTCCACTTCTTTATCTCTTCTCTAAATCGTATACTGTCCCCACATTTGAGCTGTTCATATGTAAACTTGTGTGTATATGCCAGAGTCCACAAGTAAGGAAGAACAAGATTTTCCTCTTTCTGAAACTGGGTGACTTCACTTAATATTACAAGTTACAAGTCCATCATTCTCTTGCAAATTTCATGATTTTATTTATTTTTTTCTTTTGGGCTGAATAATATTCCATTTTGGTGCTCATTTTGTGACCTACAGAAGTGGCAGCGGATCAGTGTGTATCCATCCTGTGATCCCTCAGTAAACAGTCCTTTTTGAGTAGAACTCTGGTTGGCAGGCTAAAGTGTATAGTTTCTTTTTACTGTCCGTTCCCTCTTCCGATATGTGTGGTCAAATTCACATTGAGTGGATATTTGGTGCCACTCCTCCAGAAGAACTCTGGATCTTATCAGCTTTTCACGGTGTGTCAGGCATTGCTACTGCCATTAAACATCTTGCTTAGAGTATCTGGGCTATTTTGAACAATAATGGTAAAATGAAGTGAACAACCTACCTACAAAGCCTGCATATAGCTTCTAGAAAGCCAGCTAGAGCAATAACCATGCTCAGCCCCCAATCATGGGCAATCTGACCAGAGTTGTTTCTCCCAGAAACTGATCTAGGAGAGGCAAAACTGGCAGTCTCGGGGAAGACATTCCAGTTGCAGAGCAGTCGATGCAGGGACAGTTGTGGCTAGCTGGCTTCAGCCATTTCCAAGTTCAACAGCTCGGTGGTAGAGGGGTCGGAGAGCAGAGAAGAGCAAGACCATTCCCAGAGACATAGAGAAGCTCTGTTATTGAGAATTAACAATTCCCATGAAACCTAGATGGACTTCCGCATCCATATTTAAAATGATTCCCCTTGTATATATTTCATGTTTCTCTTACTCTGCTAGTTTGAGAGAATTCTATTTTATCCAGACTTGGTGAGAGTTCAGGTTCACATTATTAAAACCCTATTTACATTCATAAACATCAGATGTATATTGTCACAGAAAAGAGAATTTCATGAAGTGGGAACACCAAAGAGCCTGAAATCTGGAGATTGCCCATTCCCTCATTGTGTGACCGTGGGCAAAGTTCCTGCCCTCCCCGAATCTCCGTTTCTTGGTTCACAATATAAGGATAATTTTGCTTGCAATGTCTATCTACTTCATGGGAGGAAGACAGATGCAAGTTATATATCAGGGTGTTTTAGAAGATTTAATAACATCAGTACAAGTCATCATTATTAATTTTTTATACTTGATCAGAATCAAAACAGATTTATAGTCTGGTCTTTGTACTGGTATCATTTCCAAGGGCTGTTCAGGGGATTCCATTGAACATCCTTAGACATGCTAAGGATGTCATGGGACCAGAGGCCACGTGACCTTATATCTTGTTTCTCACTTAGCTTTTAAGGTGTCTTCAGGCAGGAATTCTATGATACATCTATGTGCTTCTTGCTTAGAACCAACTCAATACCGATACTGGCAAATAATTGCTGAGGGCATATCTGTCTGGAAGGAAGGAATGTTGGAGGGGGATTGATCATCCTGGAAAGCTTCAGCTCCTGCCGGTGTTCTAGACACTTCAATTATCTGTGACTACTTTCAGGATAACTGAACAACAGGACACGTATTCTTTGCTCATGTCTATATTGGATGCAGTGTATGAGTGTGTCACTGGTAGCCCTCACAGGCACAGCATAAGCCAAGTGAGTAGAATTGATGCTTCCAGCTGGGTGGGTGGCTGTCTTGAAGTCTCACACTCATATGTTTACCAGTGTGACTACACCTAGGATAGCTGCGTAGTACTGGTCAGGAGAAAACCGAGTTCCAATGGTTTTGTTGTTGTTCTTGTGGTTTCTGCTGTTGCTGTTGTTTTGTTTTGTTTTGTTTTGTTTTGTTTTGTTTTGTTTCTATGTGAGGGGAGCAAAGTAGAAGGTCTAAATTTCAGTATTTGGACATTTTAAACTTTATTGTTCCGTTATGGAAGCAAACTGAAATATAACAGCAAACATACCATCAGCCCCCTACTCCCCCACCGCCCTTTAACCAGGACAGCAAGAGCATCCAGGATTTTGAGCTGTGGCATGTCAACCATCTTGAAAGGGGGTTGTTTTTGGGAAGGGTAGAGGTTGATTTCGACTGTTTCTCGCTTACATGACTTTTAAAGAACGACACATCCATTAGGGACTTGCTGTATATCTCCATAGATGTGCTGGGATGAGGTGCAAGCTCAGAAATGCTGGGTGTACAACAGTAGTCAGTAAACGGTGGTCATCAGTCAAATTTGCCTGTCAACTTATTGTTCAGATAAAGTTTTATTGATTGTTCATTTGCTTATTGTGTATGCCTGCTGATGCTGACAACAGCTGAGTTAGTTATGACAAAGACTGCCTACACTGCAAGCCTGAAATATTACTATGAGGTCCTTTACAGGAAAAAAAAAAACTGCCAGTGCCCATAAGAAGTAGAATGTAAAGTCAAATGTGTGATTCCATGTCAAGTTATTAAGTGTTCAGGACTTCATATAGACCTACTTCCATCTTCATCTTCTTTTTTCTTGTAGTCAGAGTTACACCATGTACTCCAGTGTACTGGCCTGGAATTCTCTATCCTCCTGCCTCAGCTTCACAAAACTGGCATTAATCTTGACTTTTGATTTCATTAATAGTTTTGATTATTTATAATCAAGCCTTAGTTCTCTCTCTTCTAGAGTGAGAAATTAAAGGTACCTAGTTCACTGAGTGGTCAGGGTGAAAAAGAAAGCAATGAGCCAACGAAATGGCCTGCACCCAGGTTCCTAACCAATGCCCTGTGCCTTCTCCAACAGGAGGAAAAGATGCAGGAATTAGAGGATGCTAAGGTCGTCAGGGGCTGCAAAGGCAACAGGGCATCTTGTGGGAGAAGTGAATGTTTTGAAGAGAGTGTGAGGGCTCCCAGACTAGGCGGCTGTGCAACCACAGGGACCTGCTCAGCCAACCCCCCACTTCCCAGTGAGGACCCCACCCCCAACTTGAGCCACATCTCCACCATGTGTTGACAGGCTAGAGCAGGTTTTGCTTGCTAGTTATTCACTTGACCCAAAGAAGTAAGTGCCTCTAATTTCAATCTGTGCTTTCTATCACTAAGATAAACTCGTAATGATCTGCCAATAAGACGCAATTATAGCACCTGCTGAGGTCAATATTCAATCAGCAGCCCCATTCTGAGTGCTGCTTCGATCATTTGGTCAAAAATTTCCTTTCTTCAGATGCTTTGTAAACCCGTGATTGATCTGGAGGTTTAAGGGTTTACAATTGGGGTGTGATTTCATTTTTAATTCAATTTTTAAGTGGCACTTCACACTCTGGCCAAATAGGAGTCTCCCTTGGGAAACTCCCAGGCACAGGAGATTAGAGCTGACTTTCTTTCCAGGTCTTCTAGCTTCCTGCATCTTTCCCAGCAGTGTCAGATGGAGAGGATGAATGGATAGGAAGAGAGTGTATGTACAGGGTTTTGAGAGAGATCAGGAAGCCAGCCTGGTAAGTTCCTAACAGATGTGTTTTTCTGATCAAACACTTCAGTTCTTGGGGTGAGACGGGGCTCAGTGCAGAATAGCTTGCCTCACACCTGCAAGGGTCTCATACCCTACATTGAAACAGACAAGTCAAAGAAACTGCTGTTCCTTTTCTAGTCTTCTCCTGTGTGCTTGCTTTGCCCTGTCTGCTTTTGTCTTTCCTCTCCTGTTCTCTTAAAGTTTCCTCTGGAAACTAGAAAGGCTGGCCTTTTCTCCCCCTTTTTTTTTGTGGTTCTCAAGCAAACGAGTGAAGGCCTTGTAAATACCCAAATCAAACCATTGACTTTTGCTCCAGCCATGTCCTTGGAGCAGCAGCCATGATCGCCACACTAGGGCTCTGTCTGGTCCCCAGGAGTGAAGGTTGGCTGAGAAGATGAATGGCGTGTCAAGACTGTAGCCCATCGACATGAAGAACAGTGTGTCGTTGAGCCCGGGTGTCTAACTGGCTCCTAATCATTGTAGAAGGCCACATATTTAGATCCCCTGCCTCTTCTCCCTCTCAATCTCTCCTCCTCTTACTCCTTCTGTCCTTCTCTCTCCTTTTCTCCATTTCTCTCCCTGTGTAACTAAATTTACCTATAAATTTAACTTAAGGCAATTTCAAAGGTAAACTTTCCCCGTGGGTTTTGATCTAGATTCATGGATCAAGATTTACAATGAGAGTTGTATAGCCTTTTGCAGGCTATTCTGTATAACAGAGATTTTCTTATTTTTTTTCTGTCTAAATGTTAAATCTTTAAACTTGGTATGGTAGCACATACCTTTAATCTCAGTACTCAGGTTGAGGCAGGTAGGTCTCTGTGAGTTCAAGGACAGCCTGATCTAGATAGCAAGCTCAAGCACAGCTAAGACTATACAGAGAGGCCCTGTCTTAACACTGTATGTATAAAACACAATATACAAAACATTTTATATTATTTTAAATAAAATTCTCATGAACTTCAGCTTCATAAACTGCACCAAATCTTTAACTTAGAACACACATAGCTTTGTGTTCAGGAAGTCTCTACTTATAAGGCTCTACCTAATTTAGTCTAACGTATGTAGATCCCATTAATAAGTGAATGATTGAATAAGGCCTCATATCAGTGGTTTTTCTTTTTAATGCAAGAGGATGTGAGTAGAAACACCAGGTGCTATAGCTCGTGCAGCACGTGAGAGATGACGGACTAGTTCTTCGCACTCATTCCAATTTGGTGAGTTCAGAGGTAGACATGTAAACTTTGTAAATTAATAAAGATTGCTTATGAGGAAAGAATTTCCAAAAGCACAAGTAGAAAGCCTGGAGACATTTAGCTGGAGAAATACTGCGAAAACAGAGATCTGAGTTCTGATCCTTAACACTTAAGTAAAATCTGGGCAAGCACAGTGGACCGTACTTATAATGCTAGACTGGGGTGCTAGAGACAGGAGGGTCTTTAGGGCTCACTGAACTGAAATGATGAACTCCAGGATCTGTGAGAGACTCTGACTCAAAAAAAAAAATAAGCTAGAGAGTGGCTGGGGAAAGCACCCAAGGTTGACCTCTGACCTTCATACACACATGCATGAACTCACACACTCATATGCAAAATACAACTAAAATAATCTTTGCCTGTGTCTTTCAAGAACCGTGCAGTTAGACAGAGAAGCATCATTGTAGCTTCCCCAGGGCCAGATTCTCTCACAAGGAGAGCTAAGATGGTGCAGGGTTATGTTGAGAGCTGGTAACAGGGCACTTCTAGAGCTGTTGCTTATGCTCAGAATGGCTTTGTCTTTCTTTTGCTTGAGATAAGGTCTCACTTGGGCCCACTTGTCTGATCACTCTTCTGACAATCCACAAATGGGTTAGATTGCGCTAATCAGAGACGTTTACAGCAGATGATTAATCTACCTTGTTTCTGAGACTTTTTTGAACATGCATGTTTTTGTTTGCTCCCTGTTGCTTTAATAAGCACCATAACAAAACGCAACTTGGGAAGGAAAGAATTTATTTTGGCTTATACTTTTCAGTCCATCACCAAAGGATGTCAGGTCAGGAGCTCTAGCAGGGCAGGAACCAGAAGGCAGGAACTGAAACAGAGACAACACAGGAAAGCTGCTTAGTGGCATGC
The DNA here is from genome assembly GCA_030674055.1 of Rhabdomys pumilio. Classification (NCBI taxonomy): domain Eukaryota; kingdom Metazoa; phylum Chordata; class Mammalia; order Rodentia; family Muridae; genus Rhabdomys; species Rhabdomys pumilio. The sequence goes on along the minus strand of JANHMN010000018.1, from coordinate 15,917,670 downwards.
TCCCCAAGGCTTGCTCACCCTGCTTGCTTATACAATACAGGCTCACCTGCCCAGGGAGGTCACCACTCAGAATGGGCTGAGTCCTTCCATATCAATTGTTAATCGAGAAATCAACCCACAAACTTGCCTAAGGGAAATCTAATGAATGCAATTTCTTAATTGAGGTTTCCTCTCTCCAGATGTGTCTAGCTTGAGTTAAACTGACAAAAACTAACCAGCTAGACACTTAAGATTTTAGTAGCAAAGGAGGTTAGACTTGGAGGTCCAAGGCAGGGTCTGTGTTGAGCCTCCTGGTACAGTCTACATGATTGAGAATAAAGGATCCTAGCTTCAGCTTTTCAGCTCCAAGATGAGGACAAGAATGTCTCCTGAGTACATCTTACTCTGGGCAATGGGAGGCATAAACAAAGGATCCTGTGGGCAAAAACACACATGTCCTATTCTTTGCAAATTGTAAAATACTTTCTCCTTTCTATGCAATTATCCTTCTCTTCAAAGGAAACAATCCACGATCTTCTCATGTAAAGCTCCCTGGGTGGAGGTGGGGGACAATGTCTTTCTGCTTCATACAGAGTCTACAGCCCCACTCCTCCGCCATACCTAATAAAGAATCTTCAGACTTCTGGTCTATTGGTCACAGAGTAAATGCGCCCATGGCCTCCTGTCATTGCAAGGGATAAGTCCCCAAGAAAACAAACGAGGACCTCGACCTCTTTGGGGGTGTTTTTGTTGTCTCCAGTGTTTACTGGGGAACAAATAAGTAATCCATTTTCAGAGTATCTTTTGTTTAAACTTGTATGATCATTTTGATGTTTCTTCCATCTTGTTCATCCACCCAACTCACACAGTTGCTTCCTCTCTAAAGGGCAGAGGACAGGAGCATTTTCTACCTTAAAGAACACAAAGAGTCAACATTGGTTTGCCATCTGGTTCTACACATATTCTCTCATGTAATGCTCAGGACTGAGGTTCAGCAGGGACATCCACCTTGTCCAGGGTCATATTGCTAGTGAATGGCTCACTCATTATTAGATGAGCCACTAGTTACTATATTTAGCACAAAGTTAAAGGGTCTTTCTTTGAATCAAAGAGCATATCAAATAGACTGAAGGGACAAGCCTGGCAAATGTTTGTGCCATGTAGCCTAGAGACTCTTCTATGTAGGATTCTGCAGACAGGCAGACAAGCAGTCCCACGACTATCTCACTTGGCTGGAAAACTCTTCTGAATTCTACTGCAGGGGAATGAATTCTAAAACACGTATTGCTTTAGCCACTGTTAGCCTCAGGTGCCAGCACTGCCCCCACCACCACCCCCCTGAATGCCCTTGCTAGAGACCCTTAGTTAGCTCCTATAAGAAGCGGCATTTGAACAGGCCTTCTTGTTCCCTTTCAGATGCATGAGCTATTAATTACATTTTATTGTAAAGAAATGGGAACTCCCGTGCATCCATTGTCCTTGTGCTATGGTTTTCTTTTGTCAGAGAGCACTGGGGCCCATTGTTCAAACTCCTCTCTTGTTCACACTGAATTCTTCATGACGATGCATATTTATTATACGCCATCCAGATTTTGAGTCCTGTTTGCTGGGATTTGGGGCAGTTGCAGAGAGGATAGTGGTTCTGCAATGATAGACTCAAACAAGCTGCTTCCAATGAGCCTTGTATGTCTGAGTGGGATTTTCTAGTGCAGATGCACAGGGCAGAGAAGAGTGTTCACTGCAAGGATATTAATCTTCTCTCCGAGGGAAAAGCAGCAATGAGATGGATCACTGGGTGTTTACCTAGCACAGAGCATGTAGTCCACACTCATCTGTCTTCTATTCAGCCTCCTTTCAGAGAGACATTATGGGCTAGCCCTGCTCTTGTGATGGCAAATATCACCAGTGACAGCTTCGCAAGTGGCCTTAAGAGCTTGTCAGGAAACTAATCAATGTAGCTCCTCACAAAGGAATCTACTTGATCAATAGCACCAAGAAACCCCACACCTAACAAACAGATCACATAAGAGCTGTCACGATCAATAGAAGTCAGAGGGAAAATGAATTCTTAGGGCTATTTCAATGAATATATCATAAGTGCTTTGTGCTGTTAGCTTTTTTTCTCTGAGAGTTTCCCAAACACACCAAAGCAACAGTGGGAGACATTGTACACAGGCAGCCACAGATTATCTCATACAGACTTGAGACAGGACACACATGTAGGATTCACTGAGAAGAAATAACCCTGATTTTGAAGGATATTTACTCAAAAATGTCCTATTTTTTTCCTCACCAACTAGATTGTGAATGTGTTCTTGGGTGGGGTTTGTTTTGGCATATCAGAACCAAGGCCATGACTCCAGCATGAGAACACCAGTAAATTCATTTTGAGCTCATCACCACTCTTCAAGTTTCTCATGGGACACATGCTATTAAGCAGAGGTCAACCAGCCAAACATCTGTCTCCCCCAACCCTCAGGGTTCTTAGAGAAACTCTACATTTAAATGTAGTAAACTTTCGTTGAAAACCGTTTGAAACATAGTAATTAGGAGATGTTGAAATCACTACAATTTTAAATTTACTCATAGAAGTAGCAGTAACACACTGAGATATTGTTCATCTTTCCTGGACTCTGAAGTGTATGTCAGTTATCTGGTTTCTTAACCAATTGCTCCATGGTGCAATGACTTAAAACAATGATTACTTTACTTACAGTTGAGTCTCTGAATCACCAGTTAAACAGGGATCAGAGGTGGGTTGGTTTTCTTTCTTTTGCATTTGACTGGGGTAATTTGTCTTCAGTGACTTGACGGCCCAACAGCACTCATGTCAAAAATGGTGACAGTCCACACCTGGGAACTGACCCTGGGCTCTGTGTTTCCCTCTTTGCATATCTTTTTCCTTTTTAGATGTGCCACCGTAGGCCTTTTTGGATTATGGCACCTTACTGCAAGAGGATTGAAGCAAAATCTACTAAGACTTTGAAGGCTCATGTAGATGGATTTTAGTCTTATCTACGTTACTGCTCTGACTGGAATACAAACATGCCCTTAGAATACATATTTAATCCCAAGCAATGAAGGTAAAATTAGTTTGCAGACGGAAGCACTCATGTTTGAAAGTGATGTCTAATTTAGAGGCAGACAAAGGGATGAATCAGAGAAAGATTTGACAGAACAGGATATGCCCAACTCCCATGAGAAGAGAGGGGGAAAGAAAAGCTACTTAAAAGAGAACATCACCGAAAGAGGGAAGGAGAAAGGGCAGTTTTACTGAGACAGTCATACAGAGAGAAGTTACAGAGAAAGAACAAGCTAGACCCAAGTGAAGACAGAATGAACCAGAGAATGAGAAAGAGCCAGAAGATAGAACATATTGCCAAAGGTAGTATGAGGCCAGGCAGAGCAATTCAATCAGAAGCTGAAAGAATCCAGTTTGAATTAGTTAGTGTGGAAAGGAATTTTGAGCCAAAACAGCTGAATTGACAAATCAGCTAGGAGTTCGGAAAGAGCTAGAAAGGGTGAGTGTATTTAGCAGTAAGACTCATAGGCTTAAAACATTCTAGGTCTAGATAAACAACTGTATAGAGGCTTGAAGCTTCTGAACTAGGCCTAGCTTAGCAGAAGGAGGGACTAAGCCTCTGTGATGACAATTACATCAGAGGAATGAAAGATGCAGTTACAGCTCACCTCAAGAGTCACACAATGCTACACCACCATATTTTAGTCATCAGAATGAGACACAGGATGAACCCACGTGGAAGGGGAGGAGATAGGCCCCGGTTCTGGGTGAAGCAGCAACAAAATCACGTTATAAAAAGCAGAGTGGAAGAGATGAAAAGACAACCCAATTGTCTTCACAAAATTTCTCTAACACTCCTTTCTTCTAATTCCTCTTCTATGATCCATTTCAATCAAAGAACCTGGCTTTCTCTGGCCCACAAATGAGCCTTCATGGAAGGAAATGAGTAAGAGGAGAACAAGCGAATGTTGAGTGTTTTCTGTTTAGAGGGCCACAACTTCAGAGGCAGGAAGAAACTAGGCATAGTCAAGAGGCTAGAATAAAACCTTGAGTCAGCTCTTCCACAGGCTGTGGCTGGGCTCATTTTGGGGGGAGAAGCAGAGAGATAGGTTCAGATTTCTAGAAGAGGGGCCTGCAACAGGTTTTCAGATGGTCATAATCCATTGTCATGAAAGAGACAAAATAAGTCCCCTAGTGTAAAACATAAAACCCCAAACTGCAGATGCCATGAGTCAAAAGGTAGACAGAGATCTGTATGGAGCAATGGTAGGCCATATTTCTGCATGGTTAAGAAATGCAGAGGACAGTAGGATCCTTCCCGTAGTGTTCTTAAGGGACCAAAACTTTGTACCTACTTCCTCTCAGTCAACACCTATATGGGTTCCTGGGGAGGGCGTAGGGGCTGCTATGGCTGAGCTATCTTCTCATTACCTTGCTGGGAGAAAGATTTGATGTTTGCATATCTTGGTGTGTTGGTTATTTTTACATTGCTGTGAAAGGTTTGTTTTGGCTCTTGTTTCATAGCACTGTCTTATTTCACAACAGTGGGGAAGATATGGGGGAGTCCATTATATCAGGAGCCTGTGCAGGAAGTTTCTTCCATCATGGTAGACCAAGAAGCAGTAATAGATAGGCCTAAACCACAGGCAAGGCCTTCAATGGTTCATCCCTAGTGACTTTTTTTCTGCCATCTAGGTCCCACCGTGTAAGGTTTCCACAGCCTACCAAAACAGCACCACTGCCTGGCAAATACATGGTATGGGGGATATTTCAGATTCAAACTACAGCATTTGGTTAATTTCATGATGAGATCTCTCAGGCTGTACAGAGGAAGGGTCTTATAAAAAATGATTCCAGATGAATTCTGGGTAAAAAGCACTAGACAAAGCTTCTTTGGGAGGAAATACTTGGTTCCATAAGTACCTGCAATTTGGTGTGTTCTGGCTCTTCTCATTTAGCTGAAAAAAAAATTAGATTCTTCTAGAACCCAAGGGTGAATATTGACCTTTCCACTCTACACACAGGATGACGAAGCAGACAGTGTTCATCTTGTGATCCAGATATTCAGGTCATGTGCTCTCCATGCTCATTTACTTAAATTGAACAAATAATTTTGAGCATCTGTATGGACCAGATACTGTGGCAATACAATGACATTGAAAACAACAACAACAACAACAACAACAACAACAACAACAACAACAACATATACTTGACATTTCAGTGTTCAATGGTCTAAGAAGAGTTACTTAATGAAACTTCTCTTAAGTTCCATTCTAGAAGATTAGCCTGTGGCCTTAAATGGATCTGACTAACCTATGGAAGGGAGTTACCACAGGTTACCCTAGGGAACCTTTGAACAGCACTTCCTATGACCTTCCCAGGACAAATCAGAGCCAAGTGGCTCATCTCTGACAAGCACTTCCAATTTTTATCTAAAAAGTAAGCAAACAAACAAGCAACAGAAAATAAAAACAGGAACAAATTACACTACTGAAAATGTTCTATATATTTTTTAATCCCTTAAACACACCCAGTGTCTGGTGTCTTCTGATTCTGTGCCTGTCTCACTTTCCAAGTGAGGGTCCATTTGGACATTGGCCGATGTCAGAATATTTTTCATCATCCACAGACCTAAAGCAACCTTGCTTTTTCTAGTCCTGTTACCATTTTTTCAAAACTTTATAATCTTGTGGGTGTAATAGAGGCTGAACTGGTGACAATGTGACAGTAGGTAATTATGACTCAATCATGAAAACAATGATGTTATCACATTTTGTTGGGATGTGAGGCATGCCCTTGTCATTTATAATAATCCACAGATGGAAATGGTGTGCTCCAGAGCCTTGTGGACTGTAGCATCAATGCATCAGTATATTTTGTGACCTTTGTTTAACCCCACTCCAAGCCTGATGAGAACTTGTAATTCTTCTCCCTTTTAACTTTCAGAGAAGCCCGGCAGTCAGCTGGAAAGAACGAGAGCGCTGACATTTGTGAATGAGCAGACAGCCCTCTCTCATTGATCATCTCTCCCTGAGCATCCTCTGAGAGCTATACATATACAATTCTCAGGGCAAAAATCTTTTCTCTGACAATGAACAATCTGTAGTTATATCCAGGATAAGCCCAGCTAGACTCAAAAATTGGTTACATGTCAGATAAGAGCTTGGAGGGCAGCTTGGAATTTCTCAGGGATGTAAAATATCCCTTAGATCTAGACCAAAACAAAACAAACCAGAGAAAACCAATCCATTAATCTGCTTGCTTGTCATCAGGAAAACAACCTTTGAAAGTCTACAATATTTTGATTTTTCAAATAGTAAATCAAGAGCAGAAGTCCTTGAAAGAGTCAGCTTACAGATTTGTGTGTGTTATTAACCTGAGGGGTAGGAACCTGTGGGGAAAGCTTCCCACACTGAAATGCTCTTGGCTTTTATTTCTCTTGGCATTGAACAGCTAAATGCAGTCAAGTGCTAACTCTGAGGCTGGTAAAGGGGAGGCTGGGATGCTCTTAGGAGGTGTTAGTCCCAAGGAACCATTCTCAAACACTTCACAGACCTTCACCACTTGGATAGTTCTGAAACATTAAGTACCTTGAGAAATTGGTAGTCTGAACTCTCTGGCCTCTGTTTTATCTACAATGTGGCTATTACAAAAGCAATGGGCCGGGGTCTGGCCAGGAGATGAATGAGTAGAATGGAAACTATTACTGAATTCCATGGTACAGAGATTTGTGTTCGTGCAAATGTGGCTCCTAGACTCCAGAGCAACTCTCTCTGGATTCTTGACCTAGGCCAGATCTTCTTTCTGGTCAGCTTAAGCACAGCAAGGATGCTCATCTCATAAAATTTCTCTAAGAATAAGAATGACTACCCCAAGTACGGGTAACAGCAATAAGATGTCAAAATAGGAGGTTTTAGCATCGTCTCTGTAGAGAGGCATGTCTTTTAAAGCTGTTCACAGAGAAAACCACTCATGTGCAAATGGAGTGGAGAAATCCTTTTTGTACTACCAAAAACAAGGATGAAGCAACAGACACATTGAGAGATGTCAGGACGGAGTGTACAAAGGACTGCTTATGTACATCCCATATCCTCCAAGCTATCACAGTTGAATGCTAAGAAAGAACACATGGGTCTCATTTTTCCCATGGCAGAAAGTAAGAGTCTGGCAAGGAAATATTTGACTTCCACAGCTACATGTGCATTGCCCTAAAACCAGCTATTTTTCCATTCCATACAAAATTCTGAGGTGGTCAGCATGGCTAAGGGGCAAGAAAAGATTTAGAACAGGGAAGAAAGGTAGACACTCCTGGAAACCAAGACTGGGAACTCAAATCCCACTCATCACTTAATGAAAAGCCCACCTATGACTCACCAGGAGGAATTCTCCAAGATGAATGCATTTACACATGTCACACTGTATGGTTGGCTCCTTGAACATTTGCTTGCAGATAAACAAACTGCAAGCTTCTGTAGATGACTGGTGAGCACACATACAGAGCCATCATGCCTGGAGCTTGGAGGGCAAATACAATGAACATTTCAGGACGTAACTCTAGATAAAACCAATTCAAGGCACTTAACATGGCCATGCAGGATCAACAGAAAGCATACAAACTTAACCGATTCCCTCATATGTCTGAGAGAGAGCAAGCTGCAGAGCATGTGTGTCAATACAAAAGGCCCATGAGAGCCTTGGGACCACTAACTGCACTTCCTAGTGATGGTAGTTCTCTCCCAGCACTACTCAGTAGAAAAATGAAGGGTAGACCACTTCTTTCTTTTTCTTCAGAATATGTTTAATTATTTTTGAAGAAAACATTAGCAGAGGAAGAAATTTACAACATCCAGTTAAATTTCCTTCACAGCTTCTGAGATTATAAGATTACAATTATTAATTAGCTATAATAATATTGATAAGTAGTGTTCTATATCCATTAGCTCCCTTCATTTTTATAGTCACCATGGAAATTAAAGTTAGGAGCCTTTACAAGTAAGGAAATTGCAGGTCAGCGGACTTAAAATATGTCTAGCTATACAGTTTGTATGACTGGGGTATAACTGATGTTGGAACTGTATCTCTCTAGATGAATCGTCTTTTATATGAAAGTAAAGACTTTCTGTATATATTTATCTCCCGAGAATAATCCAAAGAAAATTATTTTGAATCTTGACAGAAAAGGCTGATTTTTTTTTCAGAGTGAATGATACTCTGTTCCCACAGATGGGGTGTGGGAAGGAACACCAGGAAAAGTGCAAAAGCTCTAGAAATGTTCCTCTCTTGTGTGTGTGTTTCCTTTTTTTATTGGATATTTTATTTATTTACATTTCAGATGCCATCCCTTTCCCCCATTTCCCCTCCCTAGAAACACCCTATCCCATCTCCCCTCCTCCTTTTTGCTTTTATACCATTTAGTTACATGCAATTATTAAAGTCAGTTCTAGGTTGAGGAACTAGCAATACAATAGATGCAAATAGTCAAGGAACAAGCAAGACAATAAACACAAATAGTCAAAGAGTAAGCAAGGCAATAAACAAAGTTCCATGATCACTCCCATGATCACTGTTTCTAAGGGCTTATCAGGATGACCAAAATATCTGAACCAACATCCCTGTCCTAGCCCAAAGTCATTTTCATGTCTGAAGCCTACTTCTTTGTTTTAGCCTAAGATTTAGATTCCTGCCTGAAATTACTTCTTTGTTGACCACTTCTTTACGTGAGCTGATAACAACAGAAGACTTCAAGAAACTTGAAAAATCACGGGTATGACATTACAAAGGAACATAATAGTTATATACTGGACATCAGCTCATGAATGGATGGGGGAAATGTGTTAGGCCCAAATAAATGAGATATTGGCACATTTCACCGTGTGTTAGCCTTGACAACACTGTGCTAAGTGAAAGACACTGTCACACAAGACCACATAGCACATAAGTCCATTTACATGAGCTGCCTAAAATAGTGGCAAGTCTGTACACTAGTGTATGTCTAGAGCTAGGAGGACTAAAGGGAACTGGCAGTGACTACTAATGGGTACAAGATTTCTTTGTGGGCAATAAGATGTTTTGAAATTTTGACAGACACATGGCTCCACGAATATACTAAGTCCACTTCAAGGGCATGAACTACAGGCATGTGACATGCATCTCAATAAGGCTGTTACATTGAAATGATCCCAACAGCACTAGACACTGAGTGGTACTAGCAATAAGTGTCCCCTAAATGATATATACAGTGGTATTCTGTGACCCACCTCCTTCTGGTAACAGGAGATTGTTTCTATCCACTTGAGGTCTTTATCTCTAGGATGGCTACATGAATGAAAACGAGTATAAAAGGTGAGAGGGTAGTGACAAACTGAAATGTAAAAAATTGATGCCTCTGACACCTTCTACCTATAGCCTTCTAGTATGAATGTTTGTGTTATTTTTATATTATACCCCACTTTTCCCAAAAATTGAGAGATATGATTTATGCTCAGCAATGCATCAAACTATAGTACTTATGAATTGGCAAGTAGATCTTTTTAGTGGGCACCATTGACCAGGTGTAAGGGCATGAGCAGGTTCACTCTGGTTATGATGGGAAATGCAATTTTCCCCTTGCATGGCCTGCTGGTACACCTGGGAAGAGCCAGCCTACACAACAGTACTATCTGTTTCCCTTGCTCTTTCTTTTCTCAATGACTACTGAGGGCCAAAACTCTGGAAACAAAAGCTTTCACTCAAGTTCTCTGGAGTATAAAACCTACCTTGCACCTTTCCATGGAACAGATGATACAGACTATCTACTCCTAGTTATCTCCAGTTTCTGGTATTTAAAGCACTTTGGATGGATGGGGAAAGAGAGGTAGAATTTCTGAACTATGTGTTAGACCTCTGCAGCAAAACCCTATCAATGTCTCCATTCCATGATCTCTCTCAAAGGAGCCATGTAGTTAGCACCCAGTGTATCTCCAACCATCTATCTGTATACTCCAAATAGTCTTCCCTCACAGGTAATGTGGAGGTGCAGGTATCAACACCATGGCTGTACAAATGAGAAAAAATCGGGTGCAGAGAAGCTTAGTTTGTTCACTGTCATCCACATCAATAGAAAATTGGGATTCAAACACACCCTCCTCTGACTATGAACTTCAGTGGTTCTACAGCCCACAAAGCCAAATAGAAGGGCTGATTTTACCTTCATGTTTTCTTTCTCAACAATAAATGTATAGCTGTATCATGATGCATTATAGAAAAGAAACTCCACTGAAAAAAATGACATGGGAGATACAATTTCAAGATGGTTCTTCTTCAGTAGATCTCTGGTGGGGTGATTCTTTCCAGGAAACAAAATTATTTGTTACTTCCATGGTAAAATATTTGAATTATATATATGTATGTATATGTATGTGTATGTGTATGTGTATGTGTATGTGTATGTGTATGTGTATGTGTATGTGTATGTGTATGTGTATGTGTATGTGTATATGTGTGTATATGTGTGTATATGTGTGTATATATGTGTATATATGTGTATATATGTGTATATATGTGTATATATGTGTGTATATGTGTATATATGTGTATATGTATATATATGTATACATACACACAATCACACACACATACACGTACACATACACATACACATACACATACACATACACATACATATACATATATGCTCCATTATATAGAATTAAATGTTGTTGGTAGTTATAGAGAATGAACATTGGTATAAGGATTTTGATAAAGCTTTCTTGAAATTCCGACAATTATTTTTTCAAGTTAAAACCATGATTTGAGATTTTATCACTGGTGATAGTCAACTTTCCATTGTTTAGAATGACAAAAATACCTGGAATGCTGTAGCCTAAAAAGAGAAATATTTATTTTAATTCGCAGTTTTGGTGGTTTCTGCCTGCAGATGTTGACTGGGTCGCTTTGGGGCCTGCAGCAAAGAAGCACATCATGATGACAGCATGCGACAGTGGAAGCTAGGACAGAGGAAAGCATCAGTGTCCCTGTGTCTTCTTCTAAAGCACACTCCAGTGATCTGACGTCCTTTCACTGGGCTTCAAGAATTCCTAATAGCATCACAGATTAGAGAATAAGCCTGGGATTTAGGGGAGCACTTACCCAAATGACAGCAGGACTCACCCCAGTCCAAGATGTCATTACCTCTCCAGGTGGATGAGCCAGCTACCTAACAGTTATCTGTTCTCTCTTTAATCCTCAAGATCATCCCAACACTAAAGTTTCATCTTTTCTAACTTCTCTAAGAGGGCTTGTCTTTATGTCACCCCTAAAAAGTCAAAATGCTCTCTCTTAAATTTATTTAAAAAAATAAATAAAAAGTTTTATGTTCTGTGCGTGTAGGTATGCCTGCATGTAGGAATATGCACTCTGTGTGCCTGGTGCCTGCAGAGGCCAGAAGAATGCATTGGATCTCCTAGAACTGGAGATAAGGATGATTGTAAGTTAGCATGTGGGTACTAGGTCTGAACCTAGGTCTTCTGGAAGAGTAGCAAATGCTCTGAACCACTGAGCCATCTCCTGCTCTGGTTACAATGTCTTGATGCACAGGCTCTCAACTGCTCTATACATTCATCCTCTCTTCCTGCCTTTCTCCATCCCAAGTCCTTTTTGCCTTCATTCACTTTCCTCTGCTGTTACTTTGGCAACAATATTCCTTAGCTTGGCCTACAAAGTTCTTGGCTATCTGTTTCTCCATGCTCCCCCGTCTCATCTCACTCTTCTGATTTTTTTTCCTTTCACTCAAACTAATTTCCTCCATGAGTCAGGTCAGGTTGGATCAGTAAAAACAATCCCTACATCTCAGTTACTTGGAAGCACAGTCTCAGATATTGATCACGGTATGTATCCAGGGTGTAATAGCAATGGTAGACTGGGGCTATCCAATGAACAGTGCATAAAGGCTGTAGAGACTCCCACTCAAGCATGATGCACCTACACACACATTTGGCTAGAGAAGTCATAAATCCATGTCCATGTTCCAGAAGGCAGGGAAGCATAGCAACAGTACTCTATTCCATTCAGCACTGGGCATTGTGCTTGCTCCTCTCCTTCTATATTGGTCACTGTTCTATAGCTGAAAAGGCACCATGACCAAGGCAACGTATATAAAAAAAATTATTTAATTTGGGTTGGCTTACAATTTCAGAGGCTCAGTTCACTAACACCATGGCACTGGCACGCAGCATAGCAGCAGGCAGAGTGGTGCCGGGGGAAGTAGCTGAGAGATACATTACATTCTGATCTGGAGAGAGAGAGAGAGAGAAGGGGGCGTTTGAATGTTTTACAAGGCTACACTTCTTAATCCTTCTTAAATAGTGCTACTCCCTGGTGATGAAGCATTCATGTATATGACCCTTTGGGGGCCATTCTTATTCAAAGCATCAGTCCTTCCATTCATTCTTTATTCCTCTGTCTTTATTTAGGAGACCTTGTACTCTTCAGGGTATTCACCCCATCCTGTGCCCTTTGTCCCTGCCTCTGATATCTCTTCTAGTCTCTAATTCTGAACACCTGAGTGTTTGGAGACCATGTGGTGGGTGGTGGCAGTGGGTGGTGGCAGTGGGTGGTGGCAGTGGGTGGTGGCAGTGGGTGGTGGCAATGGGTGGCTGCAGGAACAATTGAAACAGTGAAGCAAAATGCAGCGGGGTTCATTGTGGGCAGCCTAATGTATGGTGAGTAAGCCAGAACCACTGTCTGTAGGTGCAGGCTCTAGACAGACATTCTTTATTTTCATTGCCTAGTACACAGAGATCTCTTCTCCCAACCTCCCAATCTCTGGCACCTTTGTGAATCCCTTCAGTACACAAACATTTGTTTTATACATATTGGCCAGATACTGTGTACTGTGTTTCAGAGGACAGAGTGGTGAGTGTCCCAGTCTCTGCTCCTCAGAGGCACCTAAGCTTGACCTAGAATGGGTCAAGAAATGTTGGAAAATGCCCCAGTTGTCTAAGCATCTAGGAAATACCTAATCTCTGGCAACCCCTACTTCGAAGCTGAGATCGGTTCAGGGTCTCTTTTCAGGTCTGTGCCATGGTTTGGATAACCCTCTGTCTCATATGTTGAATAATAGCTAGTGCTACTCTAAGGGGGTTCAAAACTTAGAAAATGGGGCCAAACTGGAAGAACTGACTTAGAGGGGAGGGTAGGCCTTTAGAGTCTATTTCTTGCCCCTGCTTGTCCTTTTCTGAACCCTCCGAAACCATGAGCCTAAACAAATCCCTCCTTCCTTTAGTTGTTAATGTCGTGTATTTTGTTCACAGAAATGAAAAGTAATCAATAGAGTATGTGTTGGGGCTTCTTCCTCCTGGAAAATTATTACACCAGTCTGTTTCTTGCAATGCTATGGCCGATAACTGAGTGTCTTAATAAGCAGCTCAACACAGCAACACCTCCCACTTGATGCCCCTTCCTTATCCTGGAACAGGGCAGTCCCTCTCCCAGGATACTTCAATTTTTATCTTGCCCTTCCTAAGACCTGAGGATTCTTTCCTCCAGGAAAAGATGGTGTTTTTAGTTCAGTAAACAGCTGCATAAGCTAGAAAGATGGCTCAGCAGTTAAGAGTAATTAATCCTTTTTCACAGGACCCAACTTCAGCCCCAGCAACCACATTGGGTGGCTCCCAACTACCTGGAACCAGCTTCAAGAGACCTAACCCTCCTCTGGACTCTGGTAACAACACCTACACTCACATACCCACAAGAAGGCATACACCTCTATAAATAATTAACACAAACAAATTAGGAAATTAGAAACATCATGCACAGTGGTGGAACCCAGTGATACATTTCTGTGACCTGAGCAATAACTACAGCAAGAACAAGGGTAAATCAAAAAGCATATGTGTTGTCTCTTTGCTGAGTTTGGACAACAGGAAGTTGAAGCATGATATTTTAGATGCATCCAAAATCTGGTACAAAACAGCCATTCTTTGAGACTAAAATGTGAGTGAGTTTGACCTCTGAAAGGCTTTGTCTCAAGCCTGGGAAGTGAATCAAAGATGAACCATCCTATTATAGGGACAAGACTAAAATTGAAGGAGCAATAACAACCTGCATTTTCTGAGTGAGTGCTCTCTTCATCTGGTTCTACACAGAACTCTCCAGGCACTCAGATCACCAAACTCTAAAACACCTCTAACCACTTGCTTTGCAGACAAGAAAACTGAAGTCTGGGAAGCCTAAGCCATTTTATAAGCCATGAAATTAAGGGAGGTATTGCTAAGTTTCCCAGCCAGGGGTTGGTGATGAAGCCAGGTCTACACTCTATGGATTTGGGGCTGTAACATCATAAATAACCATCATGGTGAGTGTGGAAGGGACCTAGTATCTGACTCCAAGTCTGGTCTTCTTTCTGTTTGGTTTTCACATTACAGTCCCTACCTTCCCAATTCTACCCTAGGAGAGAAGAGAGAGTTGAAGAGGCCTTTCCTCTAATGAGACTGGTGATGGGTGTGACATCTAAGTCACTCTCCATCAACTTAGACAGGAATTGCTGGGCTAAGAACTTGACATTCGTAGTTAAAACCCTAATCCACTTGAATTTCCTGGTCTCAGCTAAGAATTAAGAATCATGAGGTTCACTGGGCAATGACCATGTATTTAAAGATACAGGCCCTGAGCTGGAGGAATAGCTCAGTGATGGAGTGCCATCAGCATTGTAGTACAAGCAACTAATTAAACATACATTCTTCTGTAACCAGAGAAGGGGTCCTTAAGTACTCTGCTGGGCAATCAAGAGACATCAGCACTGAGGAATTGTGAGGTACCCAGGCCAATATAGTATAGTGTCAGCATCAGGTTAAGTATTCTGTTTTTCACCTACAAGATAAAGACACTGAGGTAACAAAAGGGTAGTTGGTATGTCACAGGTCACACAGGTAAAGAAGCCCTCTGGACTTTTCACTTTCATTTGTATGGTGACTAGAATCCTGTTGCTATTAGATACCTGTCATGTGTGCCAGAATTTGAAAGAGAGCTTCTCACTCTGGCTCAGAGTCCTGAACCAGCAATAAGAGAAGAAAGGCAGGGAGGATGTGCATGTGAAGCAAGTCAGCTCTGGGATGCTGATGTCAATGTCCACTGGGGCATCTGATGCTTGTTCTCAACCCAGAATCACAAATGAACCAGATGCATTTGTGGAGAGGCTAGCAAGTCTACAGAGTCACTTCTCTATTGGTGAACCATCTTCTCTCAGAATGGGTACTTGATGACTCACTTCTAATTTGAACAGATAAAATTTCTTGAACGTTGCCCTATTATCGATTAGATCTATATAAATATGTACATATCAATGCATTTTTGCTAGTGCCATGCGGGTGCTTCAATTCTGTTTGATTTTTCTAATTGCCAGAGTGTCTCCCTTCTACTGAGAGATCAATAATAATAAAGATAAAAGGCCTAGAAACGCGTAATCACTTTCTGTTTCTAGCTTCTATTTTACGAATAAAACATTGATGCCCTTTTTAAGTTGGCCATCACTCATCTGGTAGGTTTTGCAGACAATAACAGTTCATTAGTAATATCTGGTGGGGAAGATGTATGATGCTGTAAATATTTAAAATCAAATTTGAAAAAGAAGACAGAGATGAATGCCTGGGATGGTGTGGGAGGCTTGAGCAAGGTGCCCAGGGCTATGCTTTTCACACCCACTTCCACTAGGGTCCTGCAGCTATTTTCTCATATAAGTCTCAGGGAGGGAGACCTAGCCATGTAGCTGCCCAGAAGGACCAAGATGGTTGTCTTAGTTAAGGTTTCTGTTGCTCTGAAGAGACATCATAACCATGGCAACTCTTACAAAGGAAGACATTTTATTGGGGCTTGCTTACAGGTTCAGAGGTTTAGTCCATTATCATCATGGTGGGAAGCATGGTGGCACATAAGCAGACATGATGCTGGGAAAGTAACTGAGAGGTCTACATACAGATCTTTAGGCACTAGGGAGTGTAACACTATTACTGTATCAGAGTAACCTGGCTCGAGCACTCAAAACCTCAAAGCCCACCCCCAATGTCTTAGGGTTTTACTACTGTGAACAGACACCATGGCCAAGGCAACTCTTACAACATATAAGGACAGCATTTAATTGTGTCTGGCTTTACAAGTTCAGAGGTTCAGTTCATTATCATCAAGCTAGGATGCATGGCAGCATCCAAACAGATATGGGGCTGGAGGAGCTGAGAGTTCCACCTCTTGTTCTGAAGGCAGCTAGAAGACTGCTTCCAGGCAGCTAGGATGAGGGTCACCCACAGTGACACACCTACTCCAACAAGGCCACACCTAAATAGTGCCACTCCCTGGGCTAAGCACATAAAAATCAACACACCCAGTGATGCACTTACCCCAACAAGCCACACCTACTCCAATTAAAGCCACACCCCCTAATTGCACAGCTCTCTGTGAGCTGGGGGCCATTTTTATTTAAACCACCACAATGGTCAATGCAGAGGTGAATGAGTACTTGAAGCTATTATTCTTCTAAATGTAGCTCCTAAAATATAGATTTGGGTACCATAAACTTAGCTCAAGGAAGATTCATGGCAGCATCATGAGGGCTTAAAGGCTCATGCTAGAAAAAGAGAAAGCTAAGTGAGGGTATGTCCTTGGCAAGTCATTGCTGGGGATAAGTGGACTGAGCCCATGGGAAGTCCTTCAAGAGACTCAAGGGAACCCGAGGAGCCTGGAAGCTGCAAGATATGTTTTATTTCACTGGGAGCACTGTCCCTGGACTTGTGTTAATATTAACATTCCCAGATGGTCCCAAACTCAGATCTAAATGGATGTATAGAATGCCTTGTGAGTACAGAAACTTACTTGTGTCTATTCCCAGACAGGTCCTGGGTGGAGCCTTAGGAGGGCAGAAATTTGTATATGAATCCCCATGCTTTCTGTGGCCTGGATCAAATTGGAAAGTTAGATGCTCAACTCTCATTCATTCTGGAATGGCCTTGTTGAGGTAGAACAGCTCAGCCAATTCAGAAGGCCCACTACACCAACATCATCTTCTTCTAGAAGGCCACATCTCAGATGTTCCTTCATCAACACACTCAATAATTACAGACAACAAAAGCTGGGCCTAACTACCACATAACCCAACTAGGAAAATAAGGCCTGGGAAACCTTATTTAGCCTTGAAGATAAGCAATAGTGATGCCATGTGGGGAAAGTGAACAGTGCCATCAGACAGAAGAACTGGGAAGGCTGAGCAGGCTCAAGCCCTGAAGAATTTCAGAACTGAAAACTGCAGGCATGAAGCCAGTGTCCTGCCAAACTTTCTGATCTGGAACACATAATCATGACACTCCACTGAGAGGACCATGACAGTCTGGAATTCTTTATGCTAATGAGGCATCTATGTGGGCTCCGAGTGTTCAGCTAATGAACTTTCCTTCCTGGGCCTTCTTTCCTGCAGAAGGTGTTTAATTTCTGGTTCACTCTGAGTTAAGATGTATGCATTTATATCTGCCATAAAATAAAACAGGACAAGCAAGAATCCTTCAAGGATTTCCTCAGGGGCCACCCCTAAATCTCCTGAAGAAGGCCTTCTTTCTTCCAGCCCCTTTCTACTCTCAGCACTTATACTAAACCAAACCGGATTCTGCCCCTATCCCAGGCCCAGCCTTCCCCTTCCTGCCTGGCCCACAGAAATCCCAAGAGGAAGTGGGAACCCTCAGATCCCTGTTCCTAACTCCCAGTGGTAGGCCCATGTGCCTGGATACACAGAAGACTGTGAAACACAGCGTTTGTCTCAGACTCCACTGTTTCTCAGCTGGAGAAACACAGACTGGGATCCTTATTATGGACTATGTTGTGTCTCCCTTGAGTGGCTTGGACCTGCACCCCAGTGGTGAGACAGACACGCAGCCCAGCAATGCCAGGTGACAGAACTCAGTCAAGGAAGAAATTGTTGTTAGAGATGATGTCTATCTGTGATTGTGAGGGTGTGGCCAGGAAAAGCTTTCAAGATGTCCCTTTTCTATTCACTTCCTCTTGGATGTCTTTGAAGGACTCTGAGCCTTGGAAGATTGGCTGTGAAATGTCCTACCCAAAGCTTTGATTCTCAGAGCTGGCCCAGTTCTCTAGCCCTTATTTTCTTTCTATTCTAAACTTTGTCTGAACATGGTTTACTTTCTAGGAACCTTACTTTCTACCAAAATATGAACCTGTGTCCTGTGTTATTAACCAAAAATGGTGGTCTTAGTGGGGGTGTGTGTATCTTTTGAGGAGGACTCCTGAAGTCAAAGTGTTTTAGCTAAGAGATGAACTCCTATGCTCTCATCCAGCTGTAATTGCTCAATCTATAAAGTTACGCAATGTCAGTCCATGAGGAGGTCAGGCCATCTAATTCAATGTCCTAATTGGTGCAGTTTCAAATCATGTCCTTGAGATAGAAACCAGTTTTCTTGAGGTCGTAACTGTGTGGACTTGTTATAGGCTGCTAAAAGGAGATTATGGTTTCTAAAAGATGTCAGAGCTGGAACAAAACCTGGGGATATCTGCTTGATACAGGGTAACAGACATATTCACAGGCAGGCAGAGCAGAAACAGCATAAACATATTTAGCACAGTTGCCTTTGTTAAGGGGCCTGGAACAAGTTTCCCTTAAACCATAAACATACTGCTTTTGGCTTTGAATCCATTTTTCTCCTATGCTAAAACATGCTTAAAAACATGGGACATAAGCAGTCAACATCTATTTTTAAATGTTCCTAGTGGTGAGATGTTTATGAATGTGAAAGACAGATCATTCAGTTTTCTCATGGTTCTCACCCTCTTATCTTTTTATCTGTTTGTGGATATTCCCACTGACCTTGCCTTTAATGCTGAGGTTAGAAACAACTCTCATGATGAACTGTAGCATTTAATTTCTACTGGGCCTCATAACTCTCTCACAGTATTGAGGATTTTCTTTTGCCCTCACTTTCCTCTGTCAGGGTAGTCACTTGACTTTTTAGAATGCAGGACTCAGAAATAATTCTGGGATCCTGAGATAGTGGTCTGACAAACAATGAATGACTATCAGAAGTTATTTAACCTTTGTATATCTTCTTACGTAAACTCATTGATCTTAGTAAAATCATAACACAAACTTGCATTAACTCAGAGGACAAGCATAATCCTTTCCTTTGTTACTTTGAAATGAATTTCTAGATACTTCTTAGACTTGGGTTCTGAGAGCAGGAGTCCCATTTTTTACTTTTTTTTTTTAAATCCATCTATTTTACACAATATATTATTATATAATAGCTTCATACAATGTACTTACTATGTGTAAACACATAATGGTCTTGAAGGATAAGACTTATTGAATCATCATATAATCAAAATTAAAAAAAAAACAATGAAGGAGTTATATTGTCCATACAGAAGCCTCCAGAACACACGGATGTTATTGTGTTATGGATGATCAATAAGTAGGGTGGAATAGAAAGGTTGGAAAAATGAATACTTTTCTCCTATTTCCTGAAAATTGGGTCACCTAGTATGTAGACTGAAAGCTTCAATGGAGTCTTTGCATGAATGGTGAAATAAATCTGTAAAGAGCCAACCAGCAGTATGGAAAATGCCAGGTCTGAAGACGACCTCTCAAGAGGAGGTGTCTTAGTCACTATTCTGTTGCTATGAAGAGAAACCATGAAAGGCAACTATTATAAGAGAAAGCATTTAATTGGGGCTTTCTTACAGTTTTAGCATTTTAGTCTAACATCATCTCAGCCAGCATGAATGCAGGTGCTTGGACAATAGCTGAGAGCTACATTCTGACTTGTATGTAGAGAAAAAAAAAAAAAAGACTTGTGACTTGCCATGAGCTATAGAAATCTCAAAGTCCACATCCTGTAGTACAACTTTCTTTCTCCCTCTCCCTCTCCCTCTCCCTCTCCCTCTCCCTCTCCCTCTCCCTCTCTCTCTCCCTCTCCCTCTCCCTCTCCCTTTCCCTCTCTCTATCCCTCTTCCTTTCCATTTCCCTCTCCCCCCCCTCTTTCCATAGCTTGTTTTCTCTTTTCATTGGTAGTTCTCCCATGACTCTGGAATCTCCAACATACTGAGATATCCAACATAATCCAGGCTGCAGTTTCACATAATGGCTTCTCTTGGTCTCCATGCATGGCTCTGACAAAGGTCTGGTGTCAGTGGCTTTCCTTAGAGGCAGAAGAAGATTCTACAACCTCTTTCTTGTATCCTTGAATCTAAAGTCAAAATCATGTGGCAAAGCTACAATGTTCTACTGCTTGATAGGACTGGAATGTTGCCCCTTCTTTAAATTATATTTGCATCAGATTTCTGTTACTGATTATTTCTTTCACTACTTAATTTTTCTTAATTCCTTTTTACAAGTTGGAAACTTAGCTGTGTAGGGTCATTTAGCATCAGACTTTTCTTTAGACTTTTATTTGCTTGAGCATAGGACTTAGCTCCATTATACTTCTGGGGCCCCTTTTCTCCTCAAAGTGCACAGTTTATATCCCCCATTGTCTAGCTTGCTCCTTTTTATTGCAGATCTGCGTAAGAGTGATTACTAATAACCACACAACAGAATCAATACTAGGCTGTCTTGAAATATCCTCTTCCAATGTTATTAATCCAAAACTCTTCAATTTAGCCTCAAGCATATTTTAGTTTAAGAGCAAAAACCAGCCACATTCTTGTCAAAATATCACAAGAATGGTCTCTAGTTCACTTTCCGATATCTTTTCCCTCTGAAATTTACTAAGCTAGGTCCCCACAGTTCAAAATGCCCTCAATACCATCTTCCATGTTCTTACTTGTATTATCCATTAAGCCCTGCTTAAAGTATTCAACTACTTTCCTAGTCCAAACTCCTCAAGTCTTCCATATTCCTCCAATAAACAACATGGCCAAACGTCTCTATTCTATTTCTACTGAAAGAAACAATGAACAATGCAACTATTATAAGAGTAAGCATTTAACTGGGGTCTTGTTTAAAGTTTCAGAGGTTTAGCCCATTAACATCATAGCAGGAAGCTCAGTGGAATGCAGGTAGCCCTGGAGTGTTAGCTGAGAATTACACCCTGATCTGTAGGCAAAGAAAAAGACTCTGCGCTTAACATGGACTTTTGAAACCTCAAAGCCCACCTGTAGTGACACACTTCCTCCCACAAGGCCACACTCCCTAACCAATCCTTTCAAATAATGTCATTCTCTGGTAACTAAGCATTCAAGTATATGAGCCTATGAGAGCCATTCTTAGTCAAACTACCCCAAGTAGTTAGGTAAAGAGTGACTGACTAAGTCTGGGAATGATGTACATTATACACACACACACACACACACACACACACACACACACACACACCACTCACATTCAGAACTTGTATCTATGGCAACGTCCTCATATAATCACCTAAACCTCTTCCTTTACAAATGACTCTAACCACAGGTGGTAAATATTACTTGAGACTGCTCATTTCTCCCTTTACCTTTTTCTAATCTGCAGTTTATCATTCACTGACTTTGTTATTCTCTATGGGCTATTTAGGAATGACAACAAACTTGTGCTTACAGGAGTGTCTCATTTGAAGTCACTGCTTACCAGAATTGAGATAAATCTGGTGCCACCCAAATGAAGTTGTTCTGAAACTATGGCTGGGTTGAAACTCTTTTTTAAAAATGTAGCCTTTGCCCAAAGACTTCAATATTGAATTCAAAACAACTAAAGAAAATGTGGATTGCTTTTTTTCATCCCTGTGGAGAATATTTTGTTATTATTGACTACATTACAACATATAAATATTTTCTGAGCCCAGTGTATGCACTCAGGGTGATTCTAGAACTGGGATTGGGTACAGATGGAAATTAATAGCCTGTCATTACTCAAGGCACAGAGTGCATAAGCAAAGTAACAGCAATGGGAGAAATAATCCAAACCATGTTGCCCATAATGCAGCCCAGAGAAGACAAGTAAGAAGAAGAAAGTGTGGGATGGAATAGATGTGGACATTTTTATGGAGATTGTGGGACACAAGGGTGAATAGGAAGAGACAAAAAAGCCAACTCTTGACCAAAGGCTTCTGAAAAATTTCCTTTCCCAAGGGCCTGAACTATAGAAAGAAACAGCAGTATAAATGAAGATAGCCTTTGTTCACTAGACTCAATGAAAATAGATAAAGCTTGAAATGTTAGAATAATACTTATTGATGCAGCTGAATTTTAGGTCAGAGCATTGAGTTCATATAATTGCATCTAAATTCTACACCTAATATTTGAAAGGCAAATGAATAGTGGGATTTTGTTGTTGTTCTTGTTGTTGCTGCTGCTGCTTCTGCTTCTGTAGGCACTGGTGGTAGTTGTGTGTGGTGGGGGGGGCGAATGACAGGGTGTAACTGTGTATTGTGTACTAGTGCATGTTCAGACACCATATCACATGAGTGGAGGTTAGAGAAGGACTTCAGGTATCATTCCTCACCTTTCACCTTGTTTGAGCCAAGGTCTCTCTTGTTTGCTGAAGCTGTCTGACCCAACAGCTTCTGGAGATTCTCTGTCTCAACTTTCTATCTCACCATAGTAGCACTGTAATTATAAACTGGTGATACCACACTCAAGTTGACCTGGGTTGAAGAAATACAAACTTAGGTTCTCCTTGCAGAACAAACACACTACTCACTGAGCTATGTCAACAGTTGCCATAGAAAATTCAATTTTAACTGTCATCTCACTCACTGTTTATTGCCGTGAATAGATACCATGACCAAGGCAATTATTATAAAAGAAATCATTTAATTGGGGGCTTGATTATAATTTCAGAAGCTTAGATTATTGTCATCACGGTGGAGAGCATGGTGGCTCACATGGTGCTGGAACAGTATCTGAGAGCTACATCCTGATTCTCCGGTATCAAGCAGAGGGGAGGGGCTTAATATGGGCTTTCTGGAACCTTAAATTACACCTCCAGTTACATACTTCCTTTAACAAAGCCACACCTTTTCCAAAAGGGGCTTTCTGATCCTTCTAATCCTTTCAAACAGCTCTAATTTTCATTCAAATATATGAGCCTACGGGGCTCTTCTTATTCAAACCACCACAATGTTCAAGACTTCCTTTCAGATAAGATTCCTAGATGCCCTAGAGGTTATTATTCTATACCTAATTCAATATGAATGAATTTTTGCCTGGAGTATTAGAAAATTATAAGTTTAGCTACCCTCCTTTTGGTTGTGAGACCAGCCTTAAAGGGCTGAGCCATCTATCTCTTCAGCCCTGGAATTTTCTTTTAACAGTGATCTTTCATTTTTCCCATACTGGATTAGAGAAAAGAACAGATATACCCTAAGGTATATTTACTTTTTCTCTGTGCTTTTGTTTGCTTGTATATCTGGGTAAAATATCATTCACTGAGAAAGAAAATACATCTTGATTCTTAGGTTCTCCCTTGGAACTAGAAATTAAGTAAATAAAGTGATCTTCCCTATTTCTTTTGAATATATCTTTGAGGGGTCTCAACCCAAGTTTTTTTCTACTTAGCATTTCTAAATCAATAGGTTTCAACTTCCTGCTTACTAGTCAACTTCTATCAATCTACTTTGTCATTTTGGGGACTGAATCTCAGCAAAATGAATGAGCAATCTGAGATAGGTAAGTCCTGTTGAAGACTGGTATAAGGTGCAATGAATGGGTGTTGGAATGTGGGACTCTCTGGAGGGTCAAGAAATACTTACTGGAAATGAGGCAGGACTACTGATCCTCAAAGTCATTTTCAAAGAGGCAGAGTAAGAAACTGAGAGCCAGGAAGAAGAAACAGAAGAAGGTAACAGCCTTACCTACATAAGGCTGAAAGCATTGTTAGAGTTCATTAAATGTTCATCTTATTTTCATCACTATTTTAGAGACCCACTGTTGTATTGACCCATCCAGAAACAGAATGTGCCCTAGAATGACAAACTCCCCTAAATTCATAACGTAAAATTAAAATATAAGTATGCATTTGTAAATAAATTATGATCCTTCACTTCCATACAGCAGTTAAGATAGGATGAGGTAGGAATGTGGGCACCAATGATGAAGGAGTTTCAAAAGCAAGCTGTACAGTATAGAAAGACATGAATAAATTGGTCCCGTGATCACATTAGTTTCTCTTATACACCAAAGCTCCACACAAGATGGAGCTACCAGGATTGTGCTAAGCTTGTAGCCCCTTTCCTGCATTCAGTCTTCTGTTATGTGAGAGATGACATCAAAGCACTTCACAGCATAAACAGAGGTTTTGGATGGTCACGCAGTTCCTATTGTCATTATGGAATGTATTCTAGCACCAGTTCAACGGTCATCAGTTCATACCTGGAGAATCCTAGTCTCCTCACACAGTTTTACACATGGGGAGTGGCAACTCAGGGAAGGGGAGGGGAAAAGATGGGTGCATAGAAAGCTTGATTTTTATTGTAAATTTACATATTTTTATGTACTTGAAACAAAGTATATATGTAACTCTGTTTATAATTTTATAGATGTAAAGACGTCCCTGACATAAAAGGGAGGATATTAAATGGTCCCACCTATGAAATAACTGAAGTAGACAAGTCATGGAGAATGGAAGTAGATTAGAGACTTGAGGGCTGATGTGGGAATGGGGATTTATTGCTCAGTTGGTACAGAGTTTCTATTTGGGCTATTGAGAAAGTTGGTGTGAGGATCACATGGTATTTAGAATATAACTATATCCCTAAATTTTAAAAAAGATTTATTCATTTTATCTTACGTGTGTGTTTTGCCTGCATGTATGAATGTGCACTGTATGTATTCCTGTCACCCTCAGAAGCCAGAGGAGGGTGCTGGATTCCTTAGAATTAGAAATAAGGCTAGATCTAAGCTTCTGTGTAAGTGTGACCTGAACTGAGGTCCTCTGCGGGAACAGCAAGTGCTCCTAACCACTGTACTATCTCTCCAGCCCCAGGTTTCTGAATTCTTGAAAGAGATTGAGAATGGCAAATTTTATGAAAATGTTACTAGAGGTTGGAGGAAGAAGGTAATGAGGGGAGGAAAAAGGGAAGGAAGAGGAGTTACATGAATTGAATTAGTTTGGTTTCTGATAAACTAACATCCTATTCTTTCACTGAGTGTTGGCCAGAGGTTACACTGCTATTTAAAGTGCCCAAGGGGCACAGCAGCGACTTGCGACCTGACCCAACAGACGACCACTTTAGGTATCGCAGCAGGATCTGAAGTATGCCCAAGGACTTCAGAAACCATGCCAAAGCCACACAGCGAAGCAGGGACTGTCTTCATTCAGACCCAGCAGCTCCTTGCAGCCATGGCTGACACCTTCCTGGAGCACATGTGCAGCCTGGACATTGACTGCGCGTCCCTCACAGCCCGCAACACTGGCATCATTTGTACCATTGACCCTACTTCCCTATCTGTGGAGATGCTGAAGGGGATGATTAAGTCTGAAATGAATGTGGCTCAGCTGAATTTCTCTCATGGAACCCAGGAGTACCATGCAGAGACCATCAAGAATGTGCGTGCAGCCACAGAAAGCTTTGCATCTGATCCCATTCTCTACCGTCCCGTTGCGGTGGATACAAAGGGACCTGAGATCCGGACTGGAGTCATCAGGGTCAGCGACACTGCAGAGGTGGAGCTAAAGAAGGAAACCACTCTGAAGATCACCCTGGACAACGCCTACATGGAGAAGTGTGACGAGAACATCCTGTGGCTTGACTATAAGAACATCTGCAAGGTGGCGGAGGTGGGCAGCACGATCTACGTGGACGATGGGTTCATCTCACTGCAGGTGAAGGAGAAAGGTGCCGACTTCCTGGTGACAGAGGTGGAGAATGGTGGCTCTTTGGGCAGCAAGAAGGAAATGACCCTACTCGGCTCTGCTGTGGACCTCCCCGTCGTGTCAAAAAAGGACATCCAGGACCTGAAGTTTGGGGTGGAACAGGATGTGGACATGGCGTTTGCATCTTTCATCTGCAAGGCAGCCTATGTGCATGAAGTTAGGAAGGTCCTGGGAGAGAAGGGGAGGAACATCAAGATTTTCAGCAAAATCGAGAACCATGAAGGTGTCCACAGGTTTGATGAGATTTTGGAGGCCAGAGATAGGATCATGGTGGCTCGGAGTGACCTGGGCATTGAGATTCCTGCAGAGAAGGTCTTCCTGGTTCAGGAGATGATGATCGGACGATGCAACCGAGCCGGGAAGCCTGTCATTTGTGCCACATAGATGCTGGAGAGCATCGATCAAGAAGCCACGCCCTGTGCTGAAGGCAGTGATGTGGCAATGCAGTCCTAGATGGAGCAGACTGCATCATGTTGTCAGGAGAAACAGCCAAGGGGGACTATCCTCTGGAGGCTGTTCGCATCCATCACCTGATTGCCCAAGAGGCAGAGGCTGCTATCTACCACTTGGAGCTATTGGAGGAACTCTGCTGCCTGGTGCCCATTATCAGAGACCACACAGAAGCTGCCGCCTTGGGCCGTGGAGGCCTCCTTCAAGTGCTGCAGTGGGGCCATTATCGTGTTCACTAAGTCTGGCAGGAGTGCTGACCAAGTGGCCAGGTACCGCCCTCGGGTTCCTATCATTGCTCTGATGCGCAATCCCCAGACTGCTCGCCAGGACCATCTGTATCGTGGCATCTTCCCTGTGCTGTTAAGGATGCTGTACTAAATGCCTGGGCTGAGGATGTTGACCTTCATGTAAACTTGGCCATGAATGTTGGCAAGGCCTGAGGCTTCTTCAAGAAGGGAGATGTGGTCATTGTGCTGATGGAGTGGTGCCCTGGCTCTGGCTTCACTAATACCATGTGTGTAGTGCTTGTACCTTGATGGTCCTCTGGAGCCCCTCTTCTAGCCCCTGTCCCTTCCCCTCCCCTATTCAATCCATTAGACCAGCAACACTTGTATTGCTCACTCTGGGCCATAGAGTGGCGCTAGTGGGATGGGACACCAGGGAAAATTTGTGCCTCTGAAACACGCACTAGAGTCCAGCAATTTTTCATGGCCCTACTTGAGCCAGAGGTGCAGGAGGAATGCAGGATTGGAAACCCTCTGACTTTATCACAGAAGGACAGCATCATCTCTGTGTACTTTGCTCTTGTAGAAAGTTGTCCAGAGAATTCCCAGCCCTAGCCTGGAGTCAGGAAAGGGCAAGAGTAGGTGCTGAGGGCATGTGGCTCAGAGTCCCAGTGTAGATGACTTTTGGCCCTGGCCCTGACTTGCTTTCCCGACAGCTTTGGCCTCCCCACTTCTCCTCGTGCACTCCACAGCTGTCACTGCTGACACTCCACTCTCCACCTTGTATTCTTCAGAATCTCCAAGCCTGTTGTTATAGTGCCCACCTGAATGCCAATAAACAGCAGCTGAAGCAATAAATAAATAAATAAATACATAAATAAATAGTCCAAAGATGATCTGAGGACCTGAGAAGTACCAGGCAGAAATCATCAAAATTATGGACAGCATCTTACACCTTCCAAAAGGTAGGAATGAGATGTGGTCTGAAGGTTAATTTACACAGAGCAGACCTTCAGATAAAGAATTAGAGACCCAGTCAACTACTTTATCCATCCATCTGTCCATTCATCCATTCATGCCTGTGTCTATTCTGTTCGTCTTTAAGAAGCATCGAGCCAGACCTCCAGACAAATTGAAGGAATCACATTTCTCATTAGACTCAATTAGCACGGGGTCTTGTCATCTTGTAAGAAATTAGAATAAGGCATGGGGAATCATGGCTACTTCTTACGTCATTTTTACCATGTAACTCTGGCTATGTTTCTCCCTTTCTCTGAGTTTCTAACATGACCTCAAAGATCACCCCCTACTCAGATTTACTCATTTCATCCATAGAATTACTATCTGAATAGCCATAAACATTTCAAATGTGCCCGAAAGCCTATGAAGGACACAGACTATTCACTAGTTGGAGGAATTAGTCCTCATGTTTGCACCAACAGAAAGGAGTGAAGTTGTACCTGTCTCAGCCAGCATCTGATGCTTAATGTCAGTGAGGACCATGACAGCAATGTGAACCCATGAAGGAATCATGTGATTACGATTCACAGAAAGGAAACAAAGCACAGTTGTTTACCAGCAAAAAAGACTTCATAAGCATCAATGGAAAGCCACCTCTGCCCTGGCACCATGAAAGAGTGCCTAATAAAGGGGAAACAGGCTTTTCTGCAGTGTGTGTATCCTTAACAAATATTGACCTGTCCATTAGTGTTTTATTTTAACACATGAGTAAATCAAAATAAGGTGTCTTTTATGGGACTCTCTTGTTTTATTATCTGTCATTTAATTTTTAATACCTAAGAGACACCTGATGTATTACCTAATCAAAAGAAGGGGATTATACATTGCATATAATCAGTTATTTTTGCCATATCACCAAAATTAGACTAACAGATGAGGAAAATAAATAAGATGAACTTTAAAAATGAAAATGCTTAGCCTTTGGAATTTTAGTTGACAGCTTTTGAAAATTAAATTATAAGTCAAGTTCTGATAGCTTTGATATCTTCCTTGCAGCTCTGCCTGTGATGTATGGCAGTCCTAATGGAATATCATTTATCATCTGATAATAACAGATGTAGTATTTCTGAGCTTGTCATCTCTTCTGTGATGACAAATAGTCCAACTTGTAGCGGTGATAATGGAATTTTATAATGATCTGTCCTAAACTGACTCTGCTACAGCCCAGCTATTTTTCTTAAATCTCATAATGCCGAATACACAAAGATTATAACACCCTGCGCCTCCCGCTGAAGCATGAGAGCCGATCAATGAATACAGAATTTAGGCAAACAGTCTGGAAAGCTAGAACAATATTTACTTGTTTATTAAAATTACCCCTCTTAAGCTAATAAGAGAGCCTGCCAGATGCTGCCAGGAATGAACAACTGTAAACCTAGAGGAAAAAGAGGAGAAGGAAACTGTTTATCTCTTAACCAATGGGCAGAGCATTTGGTCTGCGATCCCCCTCATCCAATCTATCATTTTATAGTGACTTGTTTAATGAAGGCCAGCGTTCAGAACACGAGGTAGAGAGCACAGTCACCCTTCCACTTTATCTCGAAGCAGAATTTATTTAACGATGTAATCTAGTCTTGTCTGATGGGATCGCCTTGTTGCATCTGTCCATTGCTTGGTCCAAATCATTTGCCCTTGTGATTTTTTTTTCTCAAAACACCTCAACAGGTCTAGGCATCACAAAAGGAGTGAGTCTGGAGGACAGAAGCCTTTTGAAATGCCTCACTGGATGTGGGCATTCCTGTTACAGCCATCATACTTTCCCTGTACAGTTGGGAGTCAGTGCCAGTGTACAAAATTCCCATCACAAATTGGATTATTTCTTCAAAACCACAGCAGGCCAGTATGGGGCAAAGAGATGAGCCTTGTTGTAAAGACATCAGTTTTGACATAACAGGTATCAGGAATTACCAGAATAAAGGAAATAGTATATTCTATTAATGACAAAGGCTTACGTGAATTGATACCTGCCAAGCCCAAATTATTCCTTGGTAGGGATGAAGAATGTAATTGGAGGCATGCTGTTAACATGCCTCTGAAGTCACGGCCATTCAGTGCTGTGTTTCAGGGTTACCTTATATTCCGTGCGTCTTGCTTTTCCTTCTTCAAAGGCATTTCACACTAGGTCCAACCAAAGCATTTAGTTCCTTCTTTCATATTCACGGTTTTATGCAGAACGTCATTCTTCTGTACAAGGGCTCTCAGTGTCATCCACTGCGAAACTGAGGATGCCTTCTGCTCTTGGCTGATTGTGGCGTTATGCATTGAAGGTCTGGAAGTTTAGGTGCAACTGGAGAGTACCATGAAGCTTACGGTCCAGACCTTATCCCAGGAATGTGCCAACCAACCATCAATCAGTGGTCAAGGTAATCACTGGCTTCAGTTCAATCAGAAGTTTTCTATACCAATCAGTGATTTAGCCAATCATGATCTAGATCTGGTTCCTGGTTGACTTAATGAAGTGTAGATTTAAGATGCTACATAATCTACTTGGTAGTTTGATTGCATCAGACCTAACCAAATCAATGTTTGTTCAGATCTGTGGTTTGTTCTAATTCACAATCTTTTTTGATCAGTGACTCATCTAAACCACTGTTGGTCTCCAGCATGGCTGATCTAACCAGTCAATAGAGAATCTAGTCAGTCTTTTATCTCTCAGTCATTGACCTACTGCGAAATAACCTGATTAGCATTTAATCGGAGCAGCAGTTAGCTCAGACAGGAAACAATAGGTACAATCAGGAGCTTCAATTCAGTCAGGTGGATCTGAGGTGGGATCTATGAATATGCACTGAAACCGTTAGATGACGATAATGAATGATGGCAGTGGCAGTGGCTGGTGACAGCATCTTGAGGTGTACTTGGAGAAATACATGAATGACACCATATAAGATGCTTGACACAGGGCCCCTGAAAGGCTCAATAATAAACAGCCCCACACACACAACAAAGGTGCTCTGTCCTCATCCATGAATCCATGAGTCCATAATTATTGATATCACTGCTTACTTCTTACCCTTCCTTTTTACCACCTCCCCTTCCACTCAACAATGGCGTTCCTATAAGATGAAAGGTCATCTCCTTTTCCATTACATGTTACTTGAGGGCAGGCAGACCACCCTGCTCAAGGGCAGAGTATATTCCCCAGCTGGCTTAGCACCATGAATGAGCTCACTTGGGTTTATTCTGAATTCAGTGTTGCCCATCCTTAGGGTATCATTAGGCACCTAAGATGTTCAGCTAATGTCCTTCCCTGATCTGCCAATGTGTCACTTCCCAGAGTCCCACCCTGACCCAGTGGGTAGTCCTTGAAAGACACATGTTCTCAACCTCTGTCTAGACACTAGATAGATAGATGTCTAGATTCCAGATCTTTACTGTTAGAAGATCATAAGCTTTCTGAGAAGAAGACTTCCCTCTCAGCCACTCTTGGGCATTCTTCCCCTGAGTCATACACTCTCCTGATTTCAGAAGAAGCTCAAAGATGAGCTTTGACCTCCACTAAGCTCTCAATGTGATGTGTCCCTCAGAGATGGGGAAGAACCCTACCTGTTGGTCCTACCCTCAGGAGACCTCTTGCTTAGAGTATTATGATTGAAACATTCTAAGTACCTGTAGCCCAGACCTATCCTGGCAGTGCACTGTGAGTCAGAATTTCCATGGTTCGATCTAGTCTCATCTCCCATCTTTTCTTTGCTAAGGCCCCCAAGTGAATTCAGTCAACAGCTCTGTTTCCCCAAGAGTAGCCATGAAACAAACAAATTTGATCGATTGTTCCTACTATGGTTGTGGTTTGTAATCACTGAATCACATAAGATCTTACAGTCTGCATCAACACCCTTCTATTGGGTGGCAGCCAGATCAAACAGAAGGAGATATGTGTCTAGCTAGCCTATCTCCTGTGAAACCCTTGATCTTATGTCCATGTAGACCACACTCAGATTTTCTACCATCCATGCTATCCCTGATGTGGTCCCTTGGGTCTGTAGCTACTCAGGGAGGCAGGCTCCAACCCTCACACCCAAGTTGGTCACCTATCAGGTTTCCCACCAGGTTTCAGGACTGCCCACACTTAGGTCCCTCAAGGGCTCTGTTGATTGTTGCTAAACTCAGGGTTTCGCTGTCTCATTCTCTTTCTCCTCAGGTGGGTGTGGCAAAGATATACCATTTTTAAGCAGCCTCGGAAAAGAAGTGACCGTACTTTGTGATGAAATGACTTCTCATTGTCCTTGCTCTAGCACAGGTATTCACCTTCTACCATGATCTGAGCATGTGTACCATGCGAAACTTCTCATTATTCTATGTCTTCCACCACCTTAGAACTTTATCAACACGAAGACCACTGCCACATGTAGTTCCTTGAACTCAAACCAGAATCATAACTACAAATCCATCTTCTACATAGGCTGCCTACAAAATTATGTGATGCATGTAGCCTCCACGAGGGAGTGGTGGAAGACCTTGGTAGAGGGAGTTGATATCAAAATATACTCACAGTAACTATCTGTGAAGTTCCCAAAGAAGACATGAGAGAAAGGTGTGCTGTTCTGCTCTTTGCCTATAAAACTGAGAACGGAAAGGTTACAAGGTTAGAATAGTAACCACAGCAGACTTTCTGAGTAATTTTGGTAAGAATAACATTGGTGGTAACTGTTAGCCAAGAGCAGGGAGACATGCTGAAAGCCAGCATTTGTCAGGGAGAACGTGGGTGGTGAAATCTCACTATTGTACTGTTGTAAGCTGTGTTAGCAGATGTTATAGCCAGGCAAAGACACATAATCTTTCAACTCAACAAGAAATGGGGCATCCAAGCAGAAACAGTGCATCCATGTTCAAGGGCCATAGAGAGCTTCTGAATGGGAAGAAAATCATAACTGGAAGAGCCGGTGCCCCCTCACTACTGTGGACGCTCACACACACAAACCTCATGAATTCCTTTCCTGCTGACTGGTTATGGGTCTTCCTGAACAAGTCACTGTGGTGGGATTCCCTTCCCCATTGCTGGTACAGTACAAGTGGACATTGAAACAGCAGATAGCACCGGGCTTTCATGCAGTACTGATTTCCCTGGTACACAGTAACAAAACAGAATAACCATAAAGTGTAATATGTTGCAATACAAAACCTACCCAAAAGCTACATCTACTTTTGGAATTTTCATTTCAAATACTTGGGTAGTGGTTGACTGAATCTCCTGAAAGTAAAAGTTATGCATACTTCACAAGAGCCTGCAAAATGTATAGAATTTAAAAAAAAATCAAGTGAATTTTATGGAGACCCTGAGAAGAAATTTGTCTGATGCCATGCACACCTTAGACGTGGGGCCTGTCATGGGACAAACACCAGCAGCTCATGGCAACTGGTCTTCTTGACAAATAAAGACACCTCCTCTCACTAAAGGATTTTTCTCTTTTCCAATGGTGTTGGTATGCTTCCCAAACTTACTCTCCTGGCCATACCCAGTATGTACCACAGTGAAACACCTGAGTTTGGCAATGCTGCCACTTGAATTGATGTCAGCTAACTGCAAAGTAAAGTTCTCATAATAACCTTTGCTAATGGAGGCAGATATCCTAAGGATCTGCGTGGATTGACCCTGGCCAAGCTCAGTAAGAAGTAGGTTTCTGTAGGTTCTATGTCAAATAGGGTCAAAGTCAGACTTAACATTTCTTCCCCTAGACCTCTGCTATGAGTCCCAGAGGGGAACGTATGGTCCAGCTTCAGTATTCTCTACACAATGTCAGTCCACAGAAGAGTATTAGCATCGTAGCCAGGGGCCGTTAGACCTGCTCATCTCAGGTGCCTCTCAGACCTGCTGGAGCAGTGTGCATTTTAACCAAGCTAAAGGAGTTTTCACAACTTGATTAAAAGAAGGATACTAGTGTCCAGGGAGAGGATGGGATAGAAGTACAAAGGCCCGGGCCCTCATCCTGCCTGTACTATTTGTCATTTGTAGGGGAGGGGTCTTCTGAAACTTGATTTGTTTGGCATTCAGCACCACTGCTGTCCACTGTTTAAGTGATCCATTGGAAAGTATTTAACAACCTAGAAAGCACTGAAGAGTCAGTCAACAAAAGTATGGAAGACAAAAGCTGAAAGAAAAAGAAAGAAAGAAAGAAAGAAAGGAAGAAAGAAAGAAAGAAAGAAAGAGAGGGAGAGAGAAAGAAAGAAAGCTGAAAGTCTTTATTATTTTCAACACACCCTAACTTGGCTGAAGAAGATATTTATGGAATGGTATGAAGCAGGTATGAATGGAGTGAGTGGACCTGACCCAAACCTTGTGGGTTAGTTTATTTCATTCATTAACTAACTAGAGAGCTAACTAAAGGGAGCATGAACATGAACAACAGTTACTCATTCACTGACCCACTGTCCTGCAAGCTTCCCCAGTGTTTTCAGGCATGGTGCATTATGGTGACTCAGACAGACAAGGTCTTTTACTAGGTCACGCCTTCCTCATTGCTGTCTCGTTTACCCAAAGTAGGCTTGACTTATATAAGCGTAGTTCTGGGCAAGAGGAGGTAGGTGTTCATATTTTCAACTTCTCCATCTTCTCATATTTTCAACTCATCCATCACTGAAGAGTCACAAAGATCCACTCTTCTTCCTCTTTTTCTTGGTTTTGAGCTTTTTAAAAAAGAAAATATTAGTATGTTTGCTGAAGCCGTTTCTACAGGATGCCACTGCCTGGCCAAAAGATAACACCCACAGTTCTGGTACTTGCCTTTGTGGCCACTGCCCTGACATAGAAGGAACTTGGTCTTCCCTGCTTTAGGCCTGTTGGATCTGAAATATCTCTCCCTAGTCCCTAATGGTGTCTGTAGTTTCCACTATTGGCACTGTATTTCATTACCTGGTGATGTAGCTCTTGGCCCTCTGATGTATTTTCATGACCACAATGATGGTAAACGTATTGAGCCAGGGCAGTCTGAACATCTTGCTTTGTATTTTCTAAGAGTAAGCTATGTCATGGGTGATGGTTGAGGTCATTCAAAGTCAAGCGCTTTGGGAGATAAGGCAGAGGCTAAGGCAGGGAAGTCAAACACCTACCAACCACATCTGTAATCTGAAACTCTCTGGTTTTGATAGCATAACATTTGCTTATGTGCTATACCAGAGTTGTATCTCACTGATATACGTGTTATCATATACATTTAGTGCTTAAACTAAAGCTTATATTCATTGGTTTTAATTAAATATTGATATTCATTGAGCTTTGATTCTGTCAATATCATCTGCGCTATTTTTCCAGTGCTGTCATGAGAGCTTTGAGTGTTTTAATAGGTATGAATAATAAAAATGTCATGCACGTATAAATCACTGGAATCATGAGTTAAGGAATAACTACATTTAAATTGGTTTTGGATTAAACCACATTTATGATTCAGCTCTGATGTAAGCACTAACATTTCTAAAGTTCCCAGGTTCAGTACTTTTTCTCTCCAAATCACAAGTGTAAATAGTTACTTTTCTGTCACTGTGAAAAAAAAAATCAACAAGAAAACTTAAAGAAGAATTGGTTTACTTGAACTTATGGTTCAAGAGGAATGAAAGTCCAATATGGTAGAGAAATATGGTATCAAGCATCAGGCACAGTAGCCAGAGTGAGCTAAGAGATTACATCTTTAACAGCACACATCAAGTAAAGTAAGCACTTGGAGTGACAGGAGGCTTTCAGCCCTCAAAGCTCACTCCCCAGTGATGTACTTCCTCCAGCAAGGCTGTGCCTTCTAAACTCTGCCACCAACTGGAGACCAACCATTCAGGTATCTGAGCCAATGGGGAAGATTCTCATTCATTATACCATAGCAATCTAGGTATATGATTTATAATGCATTAAAAACTACTACTTAGGCCAGATAGATGCCCGGTGGATAAAAGCTCCAGCCATGCAAATTCTGGGGGAGACCTCAGTTCAATCCCAAGAACCCATATAAAAAGCTCATCGGCTCACATCTGTAATCCTGGCACTCCTACCCTGAGACAGAAGGCAGAGAGGCAGTCAGCTAGACTAGAGCAAACCACCCAGCAGCTGAAATCATTACAACCCTGTTGTAGTAATTATTTAAAAATTGGCCGCTGGTCATGCCAACTATCTAAACTGCAGCAGCTCTGCTGAGCTTACACACCATGTTGTGTGGCCAGAGGCCATGTGCACACCACAGCTAGAAATGGCTAGCTAGAGACACCAGCTTTTCCACCCACAAGACACCAGTGTGAGAAATGGCTCTGCCAATCTTCCACGCTGTCTCTGCAAGGCTGGGCAGTGTCCGGACCATCCCGCCAATCACAGGGGCTTGGTACAGATGAGCCTCTACTGCTTAGATTATCCAAAGGCTTATGTATTTAATAATGATCAATAACAAGATACCCTTACAATCAGAGGTGTAACCCAATACCCAACCTAGATATACTAACTGCCTTTGACTGCTACAGACAAGCGAACATCAGCCTCCACGTCCCCTTTCTGTTCTCAGTCTCTCTCTTAGCTCCTCCTCTTCCTTTTCCTCTTCCTTTCCTGTCTCCTCCTCTTCCTCTCTTTACTCCTCCCACCTTAGCTCCTCCTACAGAACCCTGTCTTAACAAGGTAGAAAACAAAAACTGAGCCTTGAAAGATTTATTCTGACCTCAGTATATATATGACAGCATGTGCAAGTGTGGATGCTCATACAGAAACATAAATTTAAAAATATACATATATGTTTGTATACCTCCTTACATTACCCTAGGTAGCACGTAAGCATGAGGGTATTGCCTTGACACCTAGAAGATACAGTCTTCAGAAAGATACACTCTTGGAAGTTGAGCTCCTTTTAAAAATGTATGTGCATAGAAGAATACTGTAATGGTAATAGAGATTACCATTAGGTGCAAGAGATGGACTGGGCGCTAAGAAACTTGGCCTTTGTCCAAGCTCTGCTAAAAACTGATGTGACCTTGATCAGATCCCTTCCCCTCCCTGGGCCTCAGTTTCTCTACCTGCTCATTGCAGGCAAGGGTGGAGACCTTAAGACTTAGAATCTGTACTCCAGATTGCTTATTCCCTTGCAGTTGACTCAAAGTGTGTTTAAGTAAGCAAGCCACCTCCTGCCGGCCTCATCGGCCTCTTATCTTAATAAGTAATGAGTGTGCCAAGGGCTGACAATGACATATTTTGAAAATAGTTTTAATGCATGGCTGGCAGAGGACCTGTTGGGCGTTGACAAATTACACAAACAGAGATGATGAGGAGCGCATCAAATATTAACAGCTCTGGGCCCGGGCGGTAATGGAGAGCCTACCTGTGTCTTACATACGCCTGTTCATGTTCGACCCAGACAGGCATTTTTTCAGCCTACCCAGGCAGCCACATGTATAGCTTTCAGTGAATTGAAGCAGCCAAACTTATGTCATCTTGGTGACTTTTGCCTTTAGTTCAGTTTATTCTGGGAGGATATTTGAGAGCCAAGCTCCTTTAAATGGGTCCCTTAATTCCTTGTATAAGTAATGCAAATTGGCGTTCCTTTCTTGGGTGCTGATTCCCATCTTGAGGGTTCAAATGTTGCTAAGAAAATAACTAAAATTAATACAGTTTCACACATGCCCATGTAACCATGTGTTTGTAATATGCCCCTCAAGGTTTTAATGCACAACAGGAAAGCAACTTGTGTGGGATATTCCAACCCAGGATTGACGAATATCAACTCCTTAAATATTAGTACTATAAAATTTAAGTCACTTTCCCAATAACTATTTAATTAGTCTTTGTCACTCCAAGTTCCTTTCAGCTGAATTCAAATTTAAAGTGAAGTTTTCTAGAATGATCTCTGTTGATTTGATTTGTAGTGATAGAAATACTTTGCTTTAATCTGTATCCCTTGCTCTTCCATGTTAATGAGATATTGATGGGTTTATACTGTGAGTAAATGATTGTACTTTAATCTAAGTAGGGTGGCCAGATTTGCCAATAAGAGCACGGGATGCTGGTAAAAGCTCTTGTCATGAAGTTCCAGACCTGAGTTCTATCCTGAAACCCACACAGTAGAAGGCAAGAATTCCTTCAAGCTGTCCTCTGATCACAAGTCTGTCTGTCTTTCTTTCTTTCTGTCTGTCTGTCTGTCTGTCTGTCTGTCTGTCTCTCTCTCTCTCTCTCTCTCTCTCTCTCTCACACACACACACACACACACACTCACATTCACAATTCTCACACACACATATAATCATACACACACAGTCACACACATACACACACACACATAGATATATAATTAATTTTTAAAAAGACATGATACCTAATTATCCCTGCTTTTCCAAAGTATAATTTAAATTATTTTTAGTTTAAGACTACTTGGGCACAGGGTAAATGTTCCTGAACAGAACACCAATGGCTTATGCTCTCTAAGATCAGGAATTAACAAATGGAACCTTATAAAACTGCAAAGTTTCTGTTCGGCAAAGGACACTGTCAATAGGACAAAATGGCAACCAACAGATTGGGAAAAGATCTTTACTAATCCCACATCTGATAGAGGGCTAATATCCAATATATACAAAGAACTCAAGAAATTAGACTCCAGATAACCAAATAACCCTATTAAAAATGGGGTACAGAGCTAAACAAAGAATTTTCAACTGAGGAAACTCAAATGGCCAAGAAGCACCTAAAGAAATGTTCAACATCCTTAGTCATCAGAGAAATGCAAATCAAAACAACCCTGAGATTCCACCTCACACCAGTCAGAATGGCTAACATCAAAAACTCAAGTAATAGCAGATGCTGGCGAGGATGTGGAGAAAGAGGAACACTCCTCCATTGTTGGTGGGATTGTAAGCTGGTACAACTACTATGGAAATCAGTCTGGCGGTTCCTCAGAAAATTGGACATAGCATTACCTGAGGACCCCAGCTGTACCACTCCTGGGCATATATTCAGAAGATGTTCCAACATATAACAAGGACATATGCTCCACTATGTTCATAGCAGCCTTATTTATAATAGTCAGAAGCTGGAAAGAACCCAGATGTCCTTCAACAGAGGAATGGATACAAAAAATGTGGTACATTTACACAATGGAGCATTACTCAGCTATTAAAAACAATGAATTAGAGAAATTCTTAGGCAAATGGATGGAACTAGAAAATATCATCCCGAGTGAGGTAACCCAATCACAAAAGAACACACATGGTATGCACTCACTGATAATTGGATATTAACCCAGAAGCTCACAATACCCAAGATGCAACTCACAGACCACATGAAAATCATGAAGAAGGAAGACCAAAAGTAAGTGCTTCGGTCCTTCTTAGAAGGAGTAACAAAATACTCATGGGAGCAAATATGGAGACAAAGTGTGGGACAGAAACTGAAGGAGGGATTGTCCAGAGACTGCTCCATCTAGGTATCCATCCCTTGTGCAGTCACCAAAGGTAGACACTAAATGTGGATGCCAGGAAGTGCATGCTGACAGGAGCCTGATATAGCTGTCTCCTTAGAGTTCTGCCAGAGTCTGACATATACAGAGGCAGATGCTCACAGCTAACTATTGAACTGATCATGGGGTTCCCAATGGAGGAGTTAGGGAGAAGACTGAGGGAGCTGAAAGGGTTTGCGGCCCCATGGGGAGAGCAACAATACCAACCAACCAGAGCTCCCAGGGTCTGAACCACCAGCCTGGGAGCATATAGGGAGGGACTCATGGCTCCAGCTGTATATGTAGGGGAGGATGGCCTTGTTGGCATAGGTGGGAGAGGAGATCCTTGGTCCCATGAAGGCTGGACGCCCAGTGTGGGGGAATTTGAGGGTGGAGAGGTGGGAGTGGAGGGTGGGTGGGGGCACATCCTCATAGAAGCAGGAGGAGGAGGATAGGATAGGGGGTTCCTGGTCGTGGGGGTGGGAATGGGGTAAGGGGATAACATCTGAAATGTAAATAAAATATCCAATGAAAAAAGAATACAAAAAAAGAATACCCTATACTATTTGTTCTTAGTTAGTTAACTAAGTCTGTGTGTTGTGGCACATGTGTGGTGGTCAGAAAACAACTTGGCAGTATCAGTTCTTTCCTACCTTCCTGGTTCTGGAGATCAAGACTTATGCTGAGAAGCTTAGCAGCAGGTGCCATACCCACTGAACTATCTCCATGACTGTGTTTTTCCTTTATATATATATTTTTTCTTAAAATTTTGGAGACATGCTAAAAAAAAATACTTATTTGCTTAATGTAAAAAAATTCAATTGGATGTCATGTGTTTTATCAAGAAACCCTCACTCCAAGAGTTGGTAACTTTTTCTTTAACTAACATACAATTTAGATTTTGTGGGCTAGAAATATCTGCCTAGCTGTAGTGCACTCTGTCACGTTGGGTTAGGCATCAGGTAGACAAGAGAATGGTGACTGGCTTTCAAAATGCCAAAACTGAATTTCATTCCATTTTCATGTATATGAAACAAGCTTTAAAAATCCCTCTAGCCATTCAAAAATGTGAAAGCATCATGTCTTTGAAGTCACTATAAAAAATACACAGTGGCCTGGCTTTGGTCTAAGGTACTGACTCTTCTGAAACATCAAAAGGCACAGCCCATTTGGAGAAAGGCTACCCACCCTTCAGAGTTCCTCTGCTCTGGGTGGACAGGGTTTGCTATCCCGTCCTGGACCGCTGAGCATCTGAAGTGTGATTGGTCAGAATTGAGAAGTGTTGTCTTCTTGCTAGATTTCAAAGACTTCGAATTCATAAGAACAAAGGAAAGGACAACGTCTCACTAATCTTTGTTTTACATTGACTGCTGCTGAAATGACAACATTGTGGAGATATAATCCACGGGCACAAAAATATTCAAGTCCAATGACTGAAATGAATTTCCCTTTGTCTTCTTTTTAAATGTATTTGTTAGAAGATATGGAATACTACACACAGCTCTCTTTTGTATACCTTTCATATCTATTGGTCTAGAGCTGGTCAGAACCTTCTCAGTAAAATCCATAATCTGATCTCTCTTGTTCAAGTCCTCCTGCCCTGGGTGTTCTTCTCACTAAGGACATGAGAAAAAG
Source organism: Rhabdomys pumilio (assembly GCA_030674055.1). Classification (NCBI taxonomy): domain Eukaryota; kingdom Metazoa; phylum Chordata; class Mammalia; order Rodentia; family Muridae; genus Rhabdomys; species Rhabdomys pumilio. The sequence goes on along the minus strand of JANHMN010000018.1, from coordinate 15,877,128 downwards.
AAAGAGATGGCTTATACTCTTTGCTCATTTGTCCTCTAGTATCAACTGACCACATAAACCGAAGGAAAACCACAACTATGAGAATCAAGGAAGATAATTAGTGCTCTTAGAGTCTTAAGTAGGAGACCGACATGACATGGCTGTTAGGGAGGGCTGCAAGGAGAAGGTCACCAATGGTCTGAATCTGAAAAAGCAGCAGTGGACAGAAAGACAAATTTAAGAGAAGAACAACTCCAATGAGGCAATAATAATGGGAGAGGAGGTGGAATGGGGAGGTCAGAGTTGGAGGAAGCCATGAGGCTACAACATTGGAGTACTACATTGTGGTAGGGGGGGACACTTGATGGAAGCTGAGCCAACCACATTTTTTTTGCTATTCCAGAGGACCAATAAGAAGCCACTGAGGACTTCAGTGACTGGATGGAAGTGTCGGCTTGCATTCTATAAGCTTATCTCTGCAAGATTCTCTTAACTCTTGGATAGGTAGATTGTGGACAGGCTGTTATGTGTGTGACTCCTCAAATAAACTCTCTCATCTTTAGGGGATAGCAAAATGAAGGCAATGCCTGCTCAAGTACTGTGTTCACTTGTCTCAGCATTCCTGAGATCTCACCCCTGAGTATGTGGTCTGTGAAGCCTTTGCTGTGGATGGCTTTAGAATCACATCAGAAATCTTTAGCAGTCCAGAAAGGGGAAAAAACAACACAAAACAGAATGCCAACAGAGGAATGTGGCAGGGTCTCTTCATGATGGCCTTGTTAGAGCCAAGATGGAAGCAGGAAATGTAGGAATTGGAAGTATTAGATAACTATAGACTGAGTATGAAGTAGTTCAAATACTATTCTGGAAGTTTCCACCCTAAGTAAGCCCAGGAAGGAACTTCAGAGATTAACTATAACATGACATCACTTTTTACACAGTTTTCCCTTTGTAGCCAATTATCCACCTTTTCCTCCATATCACATGGGACCTGACCTGGTTTGTGGGGCAGAGCCTGTACCTTGTGTTCAGTGACTCTTACATTATATATATTAATGGCAGAGGCCCAGGAAAATGATACATGAATAACACTTTTTTTGCTAAATGCAGTTGATTTTGTCACTGGGGTATGCTTATGGTGCGAACTGTGTGTTTCCATGGTACCCAGAGATGCTGTAGCAAGCCAGTGTTCTTAGCGTTCTCTAGGCTGTGGTCTTGTCTTTCTTGTGACAGGTGCTGTGGCCTTCTTATGTGTTTCATGAGAAGAGTCCTCTAAGTCATTCATTGGCATGGACACTTTTCAGAGACCATAGCCAAGATCTCAGCAGAACCTACCTTTGCCAGAATGATGCTGTTAGGCAGGTGCGTGAAGCCACAGGTTCTTATTCTTTATAATGACGACATGGGAAATGCATGGAGAATTCTGGCAGCAACTGAGCTGAATGTTTTCACACAAACTGTATCTAAAAGAAGTCTCAGTCAAGCGAGAATGAAGTCTGCTTTACCTGTGACCTGCTCCTTTTACCTGTGATGTTGGATCCAGTGGGACACATACTGAGAGACCTATGTGTATCCAGCAGCCTCAGAGTAAGGTGAATATATTTCTTTTCCATATGCAGAGGTAGCTCTGAGACTATATAGAACACTTTTAACTAAGTAAAACAAAAACACTAATGAAGAATAACAGTCATATGGACCTACCTGGTTTTGACTATCAAAAGTCTCATCTTTTTATGTTCCTGGAATGCAAGAGACTCAATATTATTAGTAGAAAATTAAGGCAAGAAAATGTAAGGGTGCTTTCTTAGTGTCCAGCACACATAGTACATTTAACCGCTGTTCTTGCTCTTGGAAAATAAACTTTCTTTAAAAATTAGTTTTATTAATTAATTTATGTGTGTGACCGTTTCACCTAGATTTGTATCTATGTGCTGTGTGTGACCAAGTCTGGTGTCCACATGCCCTGGGAGTCCAGAAGACGGTGTCAAATTCCCTGCATCTAGAGTTTTAGATAGTTATGGGCAGCTATATAGATGCTGGAAATTGAACCCAAGTCCTCTTGAAGAGCATCAAGTGCTCTTAACCTCTGAAACATCTTTCCAGTCTCCAAATGATCTTTCTAATCAGAATATAGGTAGCCTTCATCTTCCTTGTTCAATGGAGAAAAAAAAGAAACAAGCAAGTATTATTTAGGATGCTTTAGATTTGTAGCAAGGTTTTAAAGTAGGCATGGACATGCTCATGTTCCCGTTGGTCCTAATGTTAGGTTCTTATAGAACGTGGTGCCTTTAACATAACTGATGTACAAACATTGGTGTATTACTGTTAGCTCAAATCCTGCCATTCTACTAGTGATCCTCTCTGTATCAGGCCCATCCTGTGTATTCCATTGCATTAGTCATCGTGTCCCTGTTCAGCTTGTGACAATTTCCAGTCTTTCCTTGTTCATTTGATTTTGGCTTCTCTCAGACTTCTGTCTTCTCTGGAAAACATGGTTTTTAGGATGTTTCTATGTCCTAAATGACAGGAGGCCACTGAAGGGTGTGTCACAACTCGGGCACATTCTGAATGCTGCCTTGTAGCATCCTCAGTCTGTGTATCATCCCTCCATCTGCAACCACTTCCCTTCTCACGCTACCATCTGAAAACTTCAGTTTCCATTCCCAGCACGTCCCTCCACACACCCTAAGGTAAGGGCCTACTTGTCCAGTTGCTTAGTTGAGGTCTCCTTTTGAATATCCAAAAGACTTTCCAAAAGAAATGTGGTCAAAACCTAACTAATCCTACCCTTCCACACTCGCTTGTCTACAAAGCAGCATAATTTCCTAATAATAAACACCATTACCATTCTTTCAAACATTTGCTGGAAGGTTCTGAACTTTATGGCCTCACACCTACAAACATACCACTAACTCTTCCTTCAGGATAACCAACCTATATGACTTCTTCATGGGAGCTCACTCTGATCCTGTCCACTTCCTGACTTAGATGGAAAATTGTAGTAGATTTCAAACTCTCCCACTTGTTCCCAGTTCTCTCCTGCAGTGTAATCCTTCCCAAGTCAGGCCAGGTTTTCCATGACCCATATGTCTGTGCCCAGGACACTTCCCCAGTATTAATCCTCACTGCCTGCTAGCTCCCTTCTCTCAGAACACTGAAATTGCTTGGCTCTTCCTCAGATACACCAAGCATACTCCTTTCTTAGAGGATATGAGTGTGCAGAACTTCTGGATGAAAGTCTCATCCCCGGGATGTCCATGTGGCTTGCTTTATCTTACTTCATTAAAGATTCTTAAAACAGAGTCACCACTCAGAGTCCATGAGGATGCAACTCATAATCCCTTAAAGATACCAGAATCCCCATATGCTTAAATTTGTTAGATAAAATAACTTAGTATCTGTATATAATTTTTCCATAGAAACTATATTATCCTCGGGTTATTGGTAATACCAACTACAAGGTCAGTGTCCTGTAAGTAATTGTTACATTGCATGGTGGTGTGAATGAGAATGGCTACCATAGGTTTATCCGTCTCAATACTTGTTCTCCATATGTTGGAACTGTTTGGGAAGGACTAGAAGGTGTGGACTTGTTAGAAAATATGTGTTATCAGGGATGGGCTTTGAGGTTTCAAAAGCTCAGTCCATTTTCTTGGTTAGTTCTTTCTGCCTCAAGCGTGTATATCACAACATGACCTCTCAGTTCTGCTCCAGTACCATGTCTTCCTGCCTGCTCCCATGCTTCCTGCCATGATTGTCATGGACTTTAATCATCTGAAACTGTGAGCCCACAAGAAACCCTTTCCTCTATAAATGGCCTTGGTCGTGGTATCTTATCACAGTGATAAAGGTAATTACAGCATAGTACATTGATCAGTAATAATGACAAGAAAGAAATCTGAATACTGAATCCAGATGCAACCATTGTACTCAAAGCTCTGTTTTCAGTCCTCCACTGAGTACACGTTGAAAGCCACATACACAGGCTGTCTATCCATCTGCCACTTACAACCTTCCCATTTGCCACCAGCACATAGTGCATTGTGAAATTATACTTGTTTAAATTTTGTCTTCTCAAATTTTCAATTGTCTGTAAGTTCGTCTAAACCAGGAAATGGTGGAGACCATTTTCTTATGGCACTCACACATGAAAACACACACACACACACACACACACACACACACATACACACACACACACACACACACACACACACACACACACACACACTTGAGTGAAGAGGCCACTGTACATTGCTAGAGGTATAGTCCTGGTCTAAACATGGATTATCCCCAAAGGCTCATGTATTGTGGGGCCTTGGCTGTCTGCACATGAGCTTTGGGAGAATGGTTAGATCCTGACAGTCTGATCTAGCCAATGGGTTGATCCCTTGATGGTATCATAAACAATGGCATTATTTGGAGTTGTGAAACGTAGGGCATAGTCTTGAGTGGAGGAAGTGTGTTTGGGGAGGAGATCGTGTCTTTGACAGGTATTTTCTTCTGGCTTCCTTCCATCTGTCCCTTTCTCTACCTCCTGCTCATCTTGAGGCAGGCCACTTAGCACCCACACGTTACCCCACAAGGACTTATATTTCATCATGCACAGGCTCAGAAGCAACAGAGCCAAATGGCTGAAGGAGGAAACCTCTGAAATTATGACCCCAAATAAATTCTTCCTTCTCAAGTTGATTCTGTGACAATTTTGAAAAATGGCAAACATGGCAAGCCATAGAACAGGTAGAAGTCAGGGAGGCTGTTGATCCTCCTGCAGTGCACAGGGAAGCTCCCACTTCTAACAAACCACATGTCTCCACTGTCAACAGTACGGAGGATGGGAGCCCCAAATTAGTATGCAAGTTCTTTGTGCTCATGTATTTGAATGCTTAGTTTCCAGTTGGCAAAATTATTAGAGAATGGGGATGGGTGGACTTTGAGGCCTTAAAAGCCCAGCGGAGTTCCAGCCTCTCTTTTTAAGCCTCCTGCTTGCAGGAAAGATGTAAGTGCTCAGCTATCACTTTGGTACCATGTCTGCCTGTATGTTGCCATGCTTCCTGCCATGATATGGTCATGGACTTGCCCTCTGAAGCTGTAAGCAACCCCTAATTAATAAAATGTTTTCTTTTATGAATTGCCTTGGTCATGGTATTTTTCCATAGCCACAGCACAGTGGCTAAGACAGTAGTTCTGCAGAATTATATATTTGTTTGTACGGATACACACAATATTAAGTGGCTTACTATCAAGATTGGCCTTTGTGATTTACAAGAACTGACAGTTTCAAACTTTGTAGGGCAAGATGGCAGGCAGAAGTTAAACCTGCCATCTTTGGGCACGATTTCTTCTTTTCTAGGGGAATGTGCTTTCCTCTAAGGCTTTTGACTTATCAGATCAGAGACCCTCTTAGCTTATAAAGGGGAAACTCTATTGAGTAAAATTAAATGATCACCTGTTACCACAATTACAAAAGTGCCTTCATAGGAGTACTTACATTTGTGTCTCATCATACAACTAACTACTGTGGACCAACCAAGTTCTGCATGAAATTATCACATTTAATAAATGGCAGATTCAGAATTGAAGCTGTGTCTTTTCCCACTGATACATAGCACCTGGCAGATGCCAACCTTCCACAGAGGGTGAGAACAGGACTCCAGTAGGCATGGCCGCCCTGACACACATCCGGCGCAGAGCACCTGATTTCTAAAGGCCTGAATCATGGAGTGGGTGCTTCAGGGTGGAACTGAAGCAGTTTCTAGAGCAAGGTTTGAAAGTCACATGGTCACAGCTCAGAGAGCACCTTTGAAGGAGGGATGCTTGAGGCCCAAGCTCCACACAGTGTGACTCTGATCCAGAACACTTGAGAGACAACTGTTTCTCTGTACTGCTGGAAGCAGCTGGCCCTGCCATCTCCCCTTTCTCCCCTCTCCCCCTTCTCCCTAGGGGCCATTCCTCAGAAGCCAGCTGTCATGAGTGAGAAGAAGAAAAGTGTCAGTTCTGTTTGCTGGTAACTTCCAGGAGGGAGCATGAGTCAGCTTTTGTTTTCTCTCTTCCAGAGAAACTGCTTTTCTGACAGGGGGTACCATCTTTCCAGTCCCCAGGTAGAGAGAAGAAACTCCTTAGTGAGAATAGAACCATTCTGCTCCAGGTTCATAGGTGAGGCTGGTCTTTGCACAGGTTCGTTTGTTGTGGTACTCACCATTGAGGGCATGAAAAATGGCATGAAGTCAGCCCGAAGGCCCAGAAGAGGTTCACTGAGTCACCAAAGAAACCTGGTAAGGCTGCAGAAGGAGGATGTAAGAGGAGTTCCAAAACTGAAGAGGTGGCTTCTGTTTGGAATTCCAGAGAGTTTTACTACTGGTGTGTCCTTGCAAGGCCCCTTCTTTTAAGTTTGTCTGAGTGAATGTAATTTAAGATAACTCCAAACACTGTGTTTCATGCCAGACCTTTCTTCATCCAAATTCTACGTCCATCACCTCTTCTCATGCATTGTCTTCTTTCAAGGAAACAGGAGAATGGAGGTTGACCTCTGGCTAGTGCTCATCCAAAGCCCCATAGCATGGTAGCATATGTGCTTTTAGAAGAAAGTTCTTAGTAGTGTATTATTAATAATAAAGCAGAGATTATAGGCACTGAGGATCTAAACACATTTTTAAAAAATAGCAAATGCATATGTGTGCATGTATCTTCCTGTAAGGACAGACCAAAATAAGTCTTGGACTTAATAGCAAATCAAAATTATCAATGGCTGTGCATACTTCTTCTTAGAAAAAAGAATAGTTAAATACATCTACCAAGGATGACTGGAAGGTCAAGGTTAAGCATGGGAGAACACAACATAGCAACTTTATAACATTATGTATAGTTATAACCAGTGGACAAAATAAAATTTTTGAAAGCTCAGGTTAGCAAGAAAGATAATCTGTTTTAGGAAGAAAAAAAAAAGTCACCTCTTCCAGACTGTAGTCGTCAATCCACGGGAGGCTTACATTTTAAGATACACCTGACAGGAGAGCCTGCTTGTGTTCCTTCTGTGATGAATTGGCAAACATTACATTTGTTCATTTCCTTAATGAGCATGTTTGAACACTTACTGTGAGCCAGGCAACGTCTGGCAGCTGGGGGCGGGGAGGGGGAGCAACGCCACTAAACCGAAAGCAAGCAAGGTTGCTTAGAATCCTGTGTTTAGGATTATTCATTTACCTTTAGGTCTGAAGCGTTCAGAGACAAAGGAGCATGCGCGCTGCCTTCAACTGTGGAGTCAAGGGGATCAGGAGGGGGAAAGGAAATCATTAGGGGCGGGGGGGGGGTTGCAGAGGAGCAGATGATTAGAATAGTCCACTCACAGAAGATTACGAAAAGAATTTTCAGGATGTTTGGTGGTAAAGCTGGCTAAGTCCCTAGAACCGAAGGAGAACATGTGCACACACACCCACCACTAACTCCTATTTGTACTCGGCAGGATGTAACGCTTGTTGAGTCAAAGGTCACAAGAAGTACAGAGCACTTGGTCTTGAAAGGATCTTATCACTGATTCAGTTTTCAAATTCAGGGTTTGTCAAAGTCTGTGAATTTTAAGGAGGGGTGGAGGCGCTCACCTAGAGAGACGAGAGGGGCACTTGAGAGGGACATAAGTCAGTTCAGGCTGAGCTGGCTCTAACAAGTGAGCCCAGTTCTTTCCGGCTTACTGAACAGCGAAAATGTTTTTCCTGCTCGTATGACATAGCTGTCCTGGAACGGCTTTGTGTTTGCTCTACAGCTTCTTCGTTTTAAAATCTGCTGAACAAGAGGCTCTTGTCCGGAACACGCTGGGTCCGTTGGCAGGAAATGGAAAGCCTAGTAGACCATAGCTTTCACAGCTCTTGCTTGTCAATAGTACCCACTAATTCTGCCTACGCTTGGTGGTCAAGACCAAGACAGGCATCCAGATTTGTATCAGTGCATTATGAAGGCAGTTTTTTTTTTCTCCAAGGAATAGAAACAAATATATTTTAATTAATGATGTCACTTTTATCGTGGGGTTCAGCGGTATCTCACCTCCAGCTTCAACCCGTACAGCCCCATAAAAGACTGTTTTACATGTTGGGACTTGGCACCACACTTGGCTTGGTGCAGTTGTGGCAAAGGATACCACTTATTCCCTAGGATCTCTTCGGCATACTCTTGGCCCTACATCTAGGTGTAGCTGTGGGTCTAATCCCTACCAACTGTCCTCATCCCTTTCTGGCCATGACTTTGAAGCAGCAGCATGCATGAACTTCCTACACTGTGCACAGCAAGGTGTGGAAAGTGTAAGAGTCCAGCCAGTGGCATGCACCGTGGAAGGAGCCATGGAGGTCTGGTCTAATTAACTTGTAAACAATAATGATTTCATAAAGCCTACCACTTGGCTCTCAATTATTGGGCTACTTGCTGATGACATTGTAAATTACTGTAAAAATCTATCTCCAAGCTATTGCTATGACAAAAAAAATAAGTTTAATTCTGATTTTAACATTGTACTGAGAGTATGGACTGACAAGATGGCTCAGTGGATAGAGGGGCTTGTTGCCAAGCTTTTCAACCTGAGGTTGAGTGCCAGGACCTATAATAATTGGAAAAGAGAACTGGCTCGAGAAAGTTGTCCTCTGACCTCCACTCATGAGCTGTGTCACCCAACACCCACCCAGAACACAGAAAAAACTAAACAAATGCCACCCTACCTCTAACCATACTTATTAGAGGACTGATATGAGAATTATAGATGCAGGGGTCTGGTTACCTTTGCTACTTAGTAACTGTGGGTCCCTGGTCTTTGGCTCATGAGTACAGAGGTTTCAGACTATCTGCTCCCTTGCTTTTGGTCTGAGGCAAGGCAGACATTGTGAAGATGGCTGGGTGTAGGGTGAGGAGGCTACTGAACTCTGAACAACCGGGAAGCAGAGAGGGACAGGAAGGGATCAGAAGCAAGATGGCCTTCAAAGGCATCAAAGTTCAATGGTTAGTGCTGATTGGCTTCCTCCAACCAATGGGCTGGCTCATGGAAGACGTCAAAGACTCCACCAGCCAATCGCCTCTCAGTGATGACCCACCAGCTCACAAGCCTTTAGCACATGAGCATCTGGGGAGATACGTCATGATTAAACCTTCTCAGCTACCCCCTCAGCATGTGAGGTATGAGTCTACATGTCACCTACAAGCCATAGTCACACTCCTACCTGCCGTGCTGCTGTGTAGTCAATAATTTTTCTTTAATGCAACTAAAAGTTTGTGTATTTTTATTGTCTCTTAAAATCATCCCCTTGCATCTAAGAAGTGTTAAGATGCATTCTTAAATGTTCCCGTCTGTCTTTGACATTCTGGAATCTGACACTCTAATAGCTCTAAAGGAAATAGTCTGAGACATCGCCTAAGTTCCTATGGGCACCGTCTTATCAACACAATCTTTGAACACTGGACAAGGCAGAGCGGCTTTTGTCCCAATGGTGCCTTAGTGGATGTAGTTGATTCTTAGGGAAATTCTTAGAAAATTGTTGACGACTGTGCCGCAGTGACTACTCCTCCAAGGGATCTCTTCTGGATTCTTGCCTCCTGGTTATTTATATTTACAACTTCTAATATTCTACTTACCTTTGTGGCATGATAGGAATCTGAATGTCTTATACCACACGCTTAGGACTGAAAAAGAAACGAAGGCAAGGTTTTCAAATCGCCCACTAGAGGACAGCAGAGTAATGTTAATCGGGATGTTCCTGGGCTTCGTAGTCGATGTGTTGACATGTGATTTGGCAATTGAATAATTTTTGATACTGTCCTGACACATAAACACCTAGAAGCAGGTTTTCAAAGGTTATTTGCACACTAAAAGAGGAATTAAGAAAACGAACTTGCATGCCAACAGTCATTTTCAATATTCTACAAAGAACTGCGGCCTCATTATGAGATTGCTTACAGAGAATATCCAGCTACATTAAACCCGACCAGCAAACATGCGTTCAAAATAAATTAGGCTGAATGGACTTGAGAAAATAGATCCAATGACTAATAAAACTTTCTTCTGGGGCTTGGGGAACCAGCCAACTTGCCCAAAAGAAAAAAACTGGGTTTTATTTGATTTCATTTGCCGCTCTCCTATCCCCCCGCTCCCCATCTCCCAAACCTTGGGATCCCCAGACTCAGGGAATCATCACGGTAAAACCACTGTCCAAATGCTCTCTGGTTGAAGTTTACTTTTGTGGCGATTTACTTTTAAGCTATTGTCATGCGCTAGCCATGGGACGTCAGCAGAAGATCCAACTTTCTTCCCTTGAAATCCAACTTTTCTTATCCTCGAACCTTGAGAAATAGCCTATTTGTATTATCACACTTTGATGTATTTCCCGTTTGCAGAGCTTCTTTGGTGAGTTGGCATTTTAATTTAATTATACTTTTTACTAATGGTCTTTATTTTTCAGTGTCTGAGTGTAAAACGCCCGTAGGTTTGATTATCTGCCCCCTCTTCCTGGTGCAGAGGCGCCGTGCAAATTTATAAACTGACAAAATGCAGTGTAAAACTCGGAGAGGTGAAGTTAGGAATCTGTATATAAATCCTGCTTGAAAGATGAGGCATTTCTTCGTGTGCAGGGTGTACCCCACCCATATATAGCTCAGTCTCTGGTCTGGGTGTCTCTAATAATAATAGCAACCCAGCTGTAGCTCAGATATCATCAAGGACCATAAGGAGCTTAGGTAGTTCTCTTCTGAGCCTCTGAAGACACAAAATCATAGTTATCACCATATTTTTTTTTCTTCACCACCCTCTCTGCACTGAAGATCAAACCAGAGTCTTGGGCTTGGTAGAGTTGGCTAGCCCTCTACCACTGAGCCACCCTTCTTCCAAGCAAAAGTAGCGTTTTCTTGACATGAGTTTTAGCTGTGTTTCTTTCTTTAGAATAGTCCTTATGTGTTGTAGGGAGCTGACTCTCTGGGAACATTGTCAGAGTCTGCACCAAAGGCTCCCCCCAGGACCTTGGAGCTGAGTTACTGTGTGTTTCACAGCAAAGAGGAGCCAATGAATGGCTATCCCAAGAGACACAGCTGTACACACCCATGGTCACATTTCACGCAAGTGTGATCCCTTTTGTCTTGATCCTAAGACATCGCTGACTGTGAGACACACAATTGATTCAATAACAGCCTTTAAAAAGGGGGGGGGGAGGTGTAGAAAACTTCCAGATGAAACAGTTGGTTGGAGGGTACCTTCCAGTTTCAGAAGGCTGAAAGGCAAAAAGCAGAGTCTCATTTTTAAATCATGGAAATCTAGTCCACACCATTTTTCAGAGATGTATTTATGGTCAATCCGGCTTTGAGACATGCTCTAGCATAAAGCTCGGGGTCTATAACCTGAGTGTGGAAGGTCAAGTTCACAGTCCTGATCTCCGGATTCTTCCTGTTCATTCTTAGGGAAGGGGGGACAAGATAGTGGTGTGTGTGGTGGCATTCTGGAAGATGGGAGATTTTGATTTTATAACCCACTGGCATGAGCTGTCGTTTTCTTGTTTTACTCTGCCTGATGTCCACCTGTCCTTATAACCCTTGTCCCTCTGTCCCCGTTCTATTAAAGCAGATGATTTGCCTAATGGCAGTGAAGGAAAGGCCGGGCCCGTGGGTGACAATGTGGCAGACACAGGGAGAGGAGGTGATGGAATGGTGGAGGGCTCTCCTAAATTGGAAATCTGGGCAGCAGGGAGAGGGGTACAATGTGGAGAGCCCTCACATTCTAGGCAACAGAAACTAAGACCCCAGAAATTTGCCAATTACACACCCAGAGTGTGGACAAGATCCTAGCCATGGGACACATTGATTCCATCTCCAGCAGGAAGGAGAGGAAAGAACACAGAGCGAAGAACAGAGTGTGCTAATTACCTTCCTCTGGGGATCTTATAAACTGGAATGTGTATGGAAATTGCCACAATGAATATGATTAGTGCAGGATCTAATTTTCCTACCGAGGAGCAAGCAAGGGACGGAGGCAGGGATGCAGAAGCTGGACTCTTGGATCTTGTTCTCTTCTGCCACCTGAAGTCCCCATCCTAACTGCCTGCCTTCATCATGGTTAGCCTGCTTAGGGATAACACTATCCCTCCCCTGTCCCTATATACATTTCCTGCTCAGTTGCTTGAATGCATGAAATCTTTCTGTACCAAGAGAGGGAGCGTGTCAAGTCAGAGTACAAACAGGAGCTGAATCTTTGGGGGAGGGTTGGGGTCTTTGTAGTTACCCTGGCAATGTGAGTTAGGGGCAGAGGAAGGCAGTGGGAAATAATTGAAAGTTAGGGATGGGGTTTGGGGAGAGGCTATTTATCAAAGGCCTGGAAGAGAAGAGAAGGACTTCTAAATAAGGGTCTTGATTTGATGTCGACAGTAGCAGCTGAAGAGGGTTAACATGAGGTTTTGCCCCGAGCAGACAGAAAAAAATGAGGCTGTGATTTTTAAAAAAAAATATGGTAAAGATATTTATTTTACATTAATAATTGGCTTAGCAGAGCTGGGTGCAGAATCCAAGGCACTCTGAGCAAGCACCACCTCTTAGGTACATACTTAGCCAGTGTGTTGTTTTTTGTTTTGTTTTGTTTTGTTTTTTGTTTGTTTGTTTGTTTATTTGTTTTTTAAATGCATGTGCTTAATTTTGTACTAGCCAAGGAAGGAAAGAAGGAATGCCTTGATAGAATAAGGCTGAGCAGCAAAAAGCCCGCCAGATTTGAAGAAAAGATGCAGTGAGAGAAACTGAAAAGAAGAAACAAATACCGAGAGATTCAACTCCTCTAACAGATTCCAGGCTGGGGAGCAGGTTGGATTAATGTTAACCAGGATGGACATGTGTGCCTAATTACCTAATTGTTTTTATGCTTGCATTGTCTTCCTGAACTGGGAGCTTCTTTCTGGAGTCTGACACAAATTGCCTTTTCAGGGAACACTCCCTATGTGACTGCACACAAGATGCTTGACCGCAGAAATCCAGCTCTCCCGTCTTCAGTACTGGCGTGGCACAGAGGAAGGTGTGTGCTCTGATGTGGCAGGAAGCATGGATGGAAACTTCCACATTCGTTCACTCCCTTTGGCCTTTTCAGCCTCTGAGGGACATGTCGCTCCCATTCATCTGGCATCCTGGCTTCGAACTTACCTGGCTGGTCTAGTGCACAGTAGTCTCAGGAACAAGAGAGTGGTACAAGTGTCCCAGAAAATAGTTTAGCATTGGGTTAGGGATACATCTTGGTGGAAATGTACTCACCAAGTTCCCAGGTTCAGTCCCACCCACTGTAAAGAAAAACAAACGGGAGTGAAATAAATGAACAAAACAGATGCCAGTCTCAAATCCTCAGTACCTTAAAGAAAGGAAATGGGCAAGGACAGTGGGTGCAGCTGAGGACTCTAGGTTCTTCTGTGGTGTCTGAGTGAGCTATATTCAGGAACTTATGGGCAACAGATGGGTTAGAATTTGCTCTCACATGAGACACTGAAACAGTTTGCTATCTAAGAGAATACTCATGTCACATCCCACCCCCCCCCACCACCCTCTGTGTTCCCTCTACAAATCCACTAGTGGAGATGGCTGCAGAGATTGATGACACCCACTAAACAAAAGTATTGTCTGCTCAGGGTCTGCTCACTTTAAGGGCCAAACCCAAACATTGGCACTCTTCTGGAATCATCTTCCTTGTTTGTCAGGATCTGCTCCCCACCCTCAGAAACCTCTCATCCAACAGCTGGCCAGACTACAGGAAAACAAGGATAGCCCACACAGCTCACAAAATAAAGCAAATGCCCCCTGCAGGAACAGTGCTTTCCCAGGGCTAAGGGCTAAGATGGCTGTGCTGCAGCCCCTGGGCCACCACCTTGTGCCTCCTTGGGCACTCATGTGTATAGAGGTAGCATCTTACTATGCAGTCCGATGAGCCTAGCACTTGCTATGGAGCACAGGCTGGCTTCAAACTTGAAAAGATCCCGCTGCTTCTGCTTCTCCAGTGCTGAGGTTACGATGATGCCTAACAACAGTGAGTTCTGAATGGGAAAAGTTTTATAAAACATCGAAAACCCATGGAAGCCAGGAGCTGGCTTTGCTCAGTTGCCCCTCTTAAAATAGACACCAGATGGTAATCTATATGAAAAAGAAATATGGACTGTGAGGATGGATGAGTGCATTTATTTATTTATTTATTTATTTATTTATTTATTTATTTATTTGATATGTGCTTGTATGTGCTGTACACACGTGTGCATGGGAGGGAACATGCCCATGTATGCCCATTACTCACTCTCTATCTCTATCTATCTATCTATCTATCTCTCTCTCTCTCTCTCTTCCTCTCTTTCTCTCTCTTGTTTCCTTGAGACAAGATCTCTCACTTCACTTAGACTAGCAGGCAGCTAAGCCCTAGTGACTCTCCTGTCTGTGCCACCAACTCTAGCATTGGGGTTACAGGCACAGACTGGACTGAGTCACCTTTCTGAATCATCTTTTTACACACTTGGCTTGTGTGCATTGGACTTAAATCTTGGCTCATCCAAGTGATTGCATAGAAGTTCCTTAAATGGTTGTGACTTGCTTTCTCATTTATGCACCGAGTGAAAGCATAGTGCCCCTCTCCTAGTGTCAGTGAAAAACAGAAACATGATATAATCATAGGGCACAGAAAGAGTACAGCACTTTGTGTCATCCTGTCAGTGTCGATGTGGTAGTAACACTGCCATGGCCAGTCGGTGGTGTTGATATTGTCATAATGTTGCCATAGCCAGATGTCCAAACTCAGAGAAGCATTTGAATTTCACTCCCGAAGAAAGACCTGTTGGAGACACAAAAGAAAACTCATAGTACATGGATGAGAGAAAAGTCCAGGTAAGACAGAGCAGTAATAGCAGGCAAAGGTGTGAAGCCTTTGAGGTCTTCTCTGCAGGAAGGGGAGACAAGAGGAAAGATGGCCCATTCTGTCTCAGTAATGCAGACTCTGAGCTGGTGTGAGCCACACAGCTGGAATCCTGAGCATTTGATGTCTTTTACCCGCTGTCCTTTCTGCTGAGATATTGGATGCTTTTCTCCTTATGCCTAGTAAGTATTGGCTGCAAGAGGGAATTCCAAAGGACCAGGCTCCTTTGCTGCCATAAGCAAAGCTGTGTTTCAGAAGTACCAAGTGTGCAGTTTGTGTGGAAGAGATGGAAAAGTAGGCAGAAGAGACAGGAAGTCTATGTTCTGTGTATCCCCTCTCCTCGCTGAAACGTATCTTAGAGCAATGGTTCTCAACCTATGAGTTGTGACCCCCATAGGGGTCACATATCAGATGTCCTGTATATCGGATATTTACATTAAGATTCATAACAGTACCAAAATCACAGTTATGAAGTAGTAGTGAAATAATTTTATAGTTGGAGGTCACCAACACATAAGGAACTGTATTAAGGGGTCACAGCATTAGGGAGATTGAAAACCATTGCCTTAGAGTATCTGGATCCAACCATTACGGGCTTAATTATGCCCTTTCCAAATAATACATTAAAATTCAAGCATCCAAATTACCAAATTCTCACTTTCCTGGAGATAAGGTCTAAAACAGATTAAGGGATTTGGGGCCAAGATTTTACCCAGCTAAATTTAGATACAGGCATAGTGGTATACACCTTTAATTCCAGGAGACAAAGCCCAACAGATGTCTGAGTTCAAGGCCAGCCTGGGACAAAGCAGGTTTTAGATGAAAAAAAGCTTCAATCCAGGCATGGTGGTATGTGCCTTTAATCCCAACATTACAGGAGATAGAGCATTGCAGATCTCTGAGTTCAAGGTCAATCTACAGAGCAAGTTCCAGGAAAGCGAAGCTTAGGCAGAAAGTGAATTGGAAAACAGAAAGCTAGTAATAGAATGGGGGGGGGGGGCTTGTTTCAGTCCCAGAAAGCAGCAGAACATGACAGTTTCAGCCATGTGGCTCTGGCTTTAGAGTGAAAAATAGAAGGGACTACTGGGACAATTGATGCTGGTGAGCTAGAGCTAAGAAACTAATGGTGACTAAGAAGATACCAGTGAAATCCTCTGGAAAGTGTTTTCTGAGAGCACAAAAAAGTTGTGTTCCAGAGATAGACAAGGTTGTGCCTCATACTGCTGTACTTGGTAATGTAAGAGTCACCCAGGTGGTACTGGTTTTGAAGGCACGAAGGGGTCATGAAGAGCAGCCGAGGCTTGGCACTGTGAGAGGCCATGGAAGGCCATTGGTGAAGATGCAGCTTCAGTTGCAGTTAATGGCCCAGGACTGAAGGGGTCATGCAAAGAGCCTGTGAGAGGTTACTGGTGAAGCCTAGTTGCAGCCAAAGACCCCAGTGTATTGGAGATGCCAGTACCATGGGATGACCACAAAGAACAGCAGTAGCACTGGAGTGGATCAACCTGAGCTTAGAGTTCTACAGAGGGCAGAGCTGGAGAAATGACACCAGTCCTTTGGAGGAGCCCAGAAGATCATGTGTGGATCCTAGACATTGAAACAAGAAGGTTTCCACTATGATTGACATTTCTATGAAATGGGACACCTGGACATAGATACATACATGCAATTCATACAATGAATATGGTGTAGTAAGATACAAAAAGGGGAGCGTCACCAACAACCAAGCAGAGACTGGAACCAGGTTCTCCTCTCACAGCCATCAGATAGAACCAACTGTCAACTCCGACTTTGGAATTCTAGATTGCAACTGTGTGATAATGGAGGTCTACTGCTTACACTGCCTAGTCTGTGGTACTTTGTCATTGCATCCCTGCTGAGCTGATCTGTGGCATCTCTTACATTTTGGGTTATTTCATGGATACACTCCAATGTGTCCATTGACTGTCTAGTAGAATCGCTCAAGGGTGTAGGCTGCAGTATAACCTCCTCAGGCAAATGAAATGGATCATGTGGCAAGCACAGGGGCTGCGATTTGGGTTAGATTCAAGTAGCTATTTTTCTATATATAAACTTCACATGTACGTAGTTATTGGAGAGTGAATGGTTGTCTGAACAGATGGAAACATAGACATGCAGCATCTATACAGCCACACTCCTCTAGATTTAGCTATACAACTTCAGTGAAGTTGAACATTGCCTAGAAAGTCTACGATAACGTCACCCACAAATCTGGCAGTTGGTACTGCCTGGACTTTATACGTCAATCATAGGGTTCCAAAGAGCTCCGTGTGCTTTTTAAATGGTTTCCTTAAGGCAATTTCCCAGAAGTGAGACTGGCTATGCACAACTTTAACTTCTACCTGAGTTTTAGAGACAAGTATTTCTTTAACAAATGTTATGCCTATTGCTATCTACAGAGTAATTCCCCTTTGTGGGTGTCTTCTATCCCCCATGTTCAAGTGTGGAAAACAACCAGCTACACTGTCTACCTGAGTGCACTCAATCAGTTCCTGAATTAAGTAGTTTCTACGGAAATGTAATTCAGTGTTTGTGTCCCCAGACTCATGGACCATCCATTTGTTAGGGGCGTTTCATCCTCATTACGAAACACATCCCAGGGCTCCTACTCAGAGAAGACAAAGAGAAAACGTTTTCCTTTAATCCTATTATTACAGTATTAAAAGCAAAACAAAACAAAACCTTGTATGGTTTTCTTCATTCAGAAAAGCCATGCATTCTGTCATCTCTGTATGTATTCCAAGTGTACTGGACTCGCTACTCATCTAAAGACCAAGAGGACATGACTATTTACAGACCTGGCTGCTATTTCACTTTGAGAGCTCTAAAGAAACATTACATAGACAGTCTCTTATGGCTCTTGATGCTGGGGTTAAAGTTAGGAGATGCTTGAGCAGTGAGTTCCAGAGATGGCACTTTTGTACGTGTAAGAGCCCTGTAGATAGTCATTCCCCTCTGCTTGGAGAAGAGACACTTGATTGGAGGGGCCAACACAGTCGACAGGAGAGCCACTTGGCAACACTTGGCATTCTCTCCACTCAGTTGCTCCCACAAAAACTAAAACTAGTCAAGCCTTTCCGGGCGATTCTGAAATCAAACTCTTTTAAAGTTGCTGAGAGTGCCCTCAGGTGACTGCTTGTGACCATCAGGAATGACAGTTGGAAAGCTTGGTCGTTCTGTTCATTTGCTTGTGTCTGTCCAGGGACCGATATTCCAAGCTCTACTGTGAGCTAAGCTGTTGATCTTTATGTTTCTCATAGAATGAAATGCTTATGCTTCCTTGTGGTGGGCAAGCGTTCACACAGGAAAAATGCCATACTTTAACCCAAACCTTTCATTGAATTCAGTTGTAAAATCATGTGCATCTTTCATCAGTAGCCGGCTTTGAAATGATTTAGGCATCGTGATCATAGAGACTTAAGGTACAGCGTAGACTGTCAGGTAGCCTGCAACCCCAACAGGCATATTCACTTACCTGCGGAATGACAAGCATTCCCTGTACTCTTTTTAAAGACTTTAATATATATACATATATATAGTATGTATATATATATATGTATATGTGTGTGTGTGTGTGTGTGTGTGTGTGTGTGTGTGTGTATGTGTGTGTGTGTGTATGTTTGTGTGTGTGTATGTGCACATCAATTCAAATTCCCTCAAAGGCCAGAAGACACTGGCTCCTCTGGGGCTGCAGGCATGGGTGTTTGTTGAGTCACCTGTTATGAGTGCTGGCAGCCCAATTCAAGTCTTCTACAAGAACAGCAAATGTTTTTAACCACCGAGCCATCTCTTCAGCCCCATTCCATCTATTCTAAGGGTCCATTACAGTGTAGGTTGATTTCAGTTGTACCCAAAGTGGTTCCCATCCAGACTGGTCTATAATGTAGGCTTTAACTGATACGAGCCTCCTGATTAGTACTTTACCTCATTGCATCTCTCTTGACCTTTATGCTCAAGTCAGGTACTCTTGCCATTGGGGGACAATGTACGGAACAGAAAAAAAGTGTCTTGGGCCCTACTGCAAGCTCTAAAAGCCAAGCACAATCTAATCCATGTAGCACCACCGGCCAAAAGCTGCATGTGATTGACTGAGCTACTAAAATCGAATTGTTCACGACCTCTTCTTTAGGCTAAAACACAGCATAGTATTGATTTTTTGATTCAAAAAGGAAAGAAGGACAAACTCTGAATATCCAAGTTTAATAAAAGCAAATCTTCCTCGTTTCCATGATGACTGATGTTGCTATTAGATTGGAAATTAGCTTCAGGGCATGTCTCTACCACACCCCAAGTCCACATTATCTACTTCTCATTCTCCCCTTCCCTCCCTCCTTCCCTCCTCCCTTACTTCCCTCTCCCTCTCCACTCTTCCTCCTCTTCTTCCTTGAGTACAGCTCTCACTGTATAGCCTAGGTTAGCCATCCCAATCACCACCCTCCTGTCAGCTTCTCAAATGTTGATGTTACAAATGTGCCTTCCTGCCTTACTCAGGTAAGTTCTTTTTCCCTCTTTGCATCTGAGCCATCTGAGTCCCCAGCAGATCGGGGAGGCAACATTTTTTTTCCATTTCTCCTTCTTCACCCAACTCATGCTGCTCACCAGGCCCCGGGAGGTCCTGAGTGACTCTCCACATGAGCGGTGACTGACCCTTCACACCTTAAAGGAAATTGGAATGTGAGCTTATGTTACTCAATGTATGTTAGAATTTTTTTTCTTGTTCACGGTTAAACACAGTTCTTTCTTTTTTTCGAGATCAGAATAAGAAATCTGCAAAGCCAAACTTCGAAAGCTACACAGCAAAATGTGAGGAAATTGGCTTTTTGTTGTTGTTGTTGTTGTTGTTGTTGTTATTGTTGTTGTTGTTGCTGTTGTTGTTGCTCTCTTACTTCCAGGCAGAGGTACAATGGCCTTATTATGACTGTGAGATAATATACCAGCATCAACCACCAAAGCTAGGAGTAAACTACCTAAATGGTCACTGAACCACCATGACAACCCTGCCCAATGCTGTTGCCATCTGACAATTCCAGGTATAACTTCACTCACTGGGATCAGAATCAAATCTGGAAACAGATATCACCCAAGGATCAAGTTTCTTTAGCAAAAAAAAAAAAAAAAATGTCCCCTGCACTTAAAAATCTCC
>JANHMN010000018.1:15834604-15852104 GCA_030674055.1 Rhabdomys pumilio | reverse complement strand
AAGGAATTCCAGGTGTATAGGGCCAAGTATGCAAATGATTTCCTTCCGCCTAGCTGCTGATTTCATAGAAAGCCCTCAAACTGAGAAATAAAACATACAGAATGGTAAAGCTTTATGGGGCAGTCGAGAATACTGTGCCTTTAAATAGTTCAGACAAGCGGTGCATGCTGTAAATTCACCACAGAGACAAATTTGTGCAAAGCTATAAAAAGAACAGACATGAAGCAGAGAGAAGGGCTGGCTGAAGGGGGTCTGGAGGAGAAGCTCTGGCTAAGTCAAATTGGTGGACACTGACATGGCGCTGGGAATATGGTATGGTGCCCTGACTGGCTCTTTCTCCATAGAAACACGTAAGAGAGAACTACTTCCTGCATCTCAAGAATCAAGAGCAGTTCTCGCATTTTAAGCAGTTAGAGAAAAATCAAAATATTCACATGTCAATGTCTATCCATAAACGTTTACTGAAACATGGTATATGTGTGCCATGGCTTCTGTTGTATACTGAGGACAGGAAGTGTTTCAACAGAGTACTATAGAATGGCAATCAAATGCGGCACAGTGGTTGCCACACTGAATGGTAATAAACATTGGGTCTTTGTGATAGGGACAATTCTTTAGAGGGATAGCTATAGCCATCGAGAGCATCCTGAACCAGCTAGTCTACCTCTTCCCCACCAAGCATGGTACTACTAGGCACTTGGTTACTCCACACTTAGAGCAGGCATGAGGCTGATCACCATTTCTCACCTCACAGGCTTGGTGTTTACTTGTTCAAAGTCACACAACTGGAAGAAAGATCCTTTACATGAAACCTGTGTGACCTCATCGTTGACTCTCTTCCCTATGGGACCGTGTCCTTGATTGAAACACACTAACCAATTCTGTATGAAGCACTCTGGTTCAGGTTCCAGGGGCCTCATGGGAAAGGTTTGTCACCTGAATTCTGGGTCCTAGTGTGCTCAGCAGCTCTGTCTCTCGATGCCATGGAGAGTCTTTTGTAAATTGCAGAAAGTCAGCGGCCTCTTCGGGAACGTGTCTAGTTATTTGCAGTATTTATGTGTGGAGAGCACAGAATATTCCATTGTGAAGATATCCAGATAACAACTGCTTGGGGAGCATTTTTAGTGAAATATTTACTTGGGAGAATGGGAACCATGTCTAACGATAAAAAAAAAATGTAGGCACATCTGGATAAGCATTATTTAGCTGCAAGTGTTTGCTTAGATATTTTTTAATACACATTTATGTACTTTACATTTATTTTATTGGGCAAAGTAAGGACTTTGGGGAAAAGAGCCGGGACAGAGATTTCTAAACGCTCTGCTGAGGCTCCCAGCTGCTTTGCTCTGACAGATTTTCCCAACGTCCTTCATTTTATTGTGGTACAAAGTAATGGGTCTTCCTGGAACCGTTTGGTGACAGATGAGAGCCTCAGTCTGTCACTGAAGCCCAAGAATTTAAAGGGAAGTACGAAGCAATTCACCTGGCTCCCACTTATTACCTGCACCAAAAGGCAGGCGAGGGAGATTTGAGGAGCTTTCGTTTTCACCTTTGACAAAGAGATTTCATCTGTTTCCATGGAGAATGAAGGTACAGACAGACAGGCAGGTGAGCTTGTGCAGTTATCTTGCCAGTGTGTGAACCAGATTTCTAATGTCTCTGGCAAAAGTTCACTTTATTGAGAAGTCCCAGGCTGCTCCAGTTGGGACACTGATAGCAGATATAAGACAAAGGGAAAGTCTGGATGCAGATTATGGAGAATCATTTTTGGTTATGTTTTTACCTTCTGGTTCTGAAATGCATATGACATACATATAGTTTCAAACATAGCACAAAAAATCCCCCCTCCCCAAGTCATTCACCCAAGTGCCCCAATATTAAGACCTGAATTTGAATTATCAAAACCTGTAAATCCATATCGGTGCAATACAGTTAAATAGAATGTGGTCTTCGTTTAGAGTATTTGTATTTACACATGCTTATTGTATTATAACATTTTAGACTATCTTTTGTGTTTTAATTTATCGAATGAGCCAGCAAACACAATGGCATATAGCATTCTAATGATTGAAATAATAAAACAGAAAATATGTTACATTTTGGTCTACCACAAGACAGATGTGTGCTCTGAGAGCAGGGGTGTCTGATGCATCCAGCCACGCCCTTTACCTCTCTGACAATTCAATGAGCTAAGATGAAAAACATACTAGGGTCCATGTGGTAGAGACTGAGTGTTAGCACAATCTTTTTCTCTTCCATCTTTGAGTGCCAGGGAGGTCACACGTCTTTCCCTCCTCCTGAAGTCCTGAATAGCCACGTGTCTTGCTCCTGCCATGGATACGAGGTCTGACCTCTCCAGGAGGATTGCCCTTCTCTGCCACAGGTCATGCAAGACGTGACATAGAGGCAACACAAGACCAAAGCCATCGAATGCTGTGCATCTGCCTCCGGAACATTCCCCAGACAGCAGCAGACTGCTTTAAATCGTTTAGCCTTTTCTGAATGAAATTACAGAATTTTCAGAAACATATTGTATAAATGAGATACCCCAGTCTCAGGAAGACAGACATCTGTGCTCACACATGCAGATCATGCTGGTAACTTGTATGTGTGTGGGATTTGTGGGAGTGAGTGCGATGGAACCAGGAAGTTAAGAAGGAAGCACCATAGGGAGGGTGATGGAACAGGATGGTGGAAATCAGAGTATTGGGGGAGAAAAAGTGTGAGCAAAAAGAGCAAGTAGAGATATAGGGGAGAAATATAGGAGCATGGGGGTCGGGAGTACAAACTAATAATGTTGAAAAGCCATAAAAATGGTTATTCTGTATGCTGATTAAAACTAAAGCAAATTTTAAGAAAGGGAAAAGTCTATCTTGTGTGAAGTCAGGATTTGGGAGTGACTTCTTACCTAATCTGGCCTTTTGGCCTGGTTCTGACGTGGGTGTGAACTTTCTGGTGTTATTCTGCTGAAGGAAGATCACCTCTAGGGGTGATCCTACAGCATCCTACAGGCCAAGAACCAAGGTGAGGCCCACGACCTTCCACACTGGGATTCTGGGAGTTGAGCAGGATCTGAGTAAGGTAGCCACTCAGCAGTTCTGTTGTCCATTTAAGTTTGAGGACTAGTGGTCCAGAGTCTTCCCCAGTCCCCTTCTTCTGGCTTATTTGCTGTTTTAAGGATCAATATGTTGGACATCTTAGTACACACCTTTAATTCTAGCACTCCAGAAGCTTGAGCAAGGTCAAGGACAGTGAGAGTTACATAAGGACCCTACGAGGCTTCATTTTGAAGAGAGATGGGGGAGGGGGAGGAAAGAAGGAAAGAAAAGGAAGTCATTGAAAGGCTGAAAAGTACTAAGACATTGGGTTCCTGTCAATGAACAATCTGTATAGAATATACTCAGTTCTCTCCTTCCACTATGTGAGGCCCAGGACTTGAACTCAAGACCCCAGGCTTGGCAGCAAGTACCTTTATCCACAGAGCTATCTCACAGGCCCTGGTTTTCATAAGCCCTTCTGGTTTTAGAAAAAGGGGAAGAAGAAGGTCTACTTGGAAAGAAGCCTAGAGAGCTCTCCTCCTTTACCCAGAAGCCTTTGCTGCTGTTTCCCTTTCTGTCATCTTTAAGTGTCATTAAACCCAATTCAATGGTTGGAGTTCATAATGGGCTGTTTCACTGGGGTTTTCTAGCTTAACTCTGCTCATGGACATGAATTTATATTTGTAATTTAAAGGGAGCAAGACATTTCTTTCAATGGGAAGGCATGCTAGCCATGTTGGTGTCAGGGAATCATTGTCAGTTTCTCCATGAGGTCTTATGTCATATCTGAAGGTTCATTTGGTCTGTACATGATTGGTTTTGGCCCTGGTACAAACACTGTGTGTGTGTGTGTGTGTGTGTGTGTGTGTGTGTGTGTGTGTGTGTTTGCTTTCTTCATTTGGATATTGAAGCTAAAGTCTGTTCTTGGTCTAAGTGCAAAGCAGGTTATTCTATGGCATGCAAAGCAGTCAACTCTCATACATTTACCCACTAGCCATGAAGACCTGAGCTGCACTGATCCCACTGGTAGTGCCAGCTGAAGCACAAACTGATACTGGCAGCTCAGACTCCAACAATCTGACTGTGTGTGGTCCTAGACTCCTTGCAGGGAACATTCCAGCTGCAGAAGCTGCCTTCCAGGATCCAAACAAGAAGGTTGGCAGGCGTCCATCTGCTAGGCAGAGTTTGGGACATGCACCATGGTGATGCCTAGAACTGCACGTGCACCTCATTGAGAGAAGTCAGCACAAATTTCCAGGAACCAAACTACAGGCCTGATGGTTCCCCATGTGAGCCTGTTGGGAAGGGAAAATCTCAAGTAGGTCGGCATGCACTAGGGCTCTTCTCTGTATACGTAGGGTCTGTAGAGGCAACCAATCAGATGGAAAATACAAAAGAAAAGATTGCATCTGTACCAAACATGCGCAAGCCTGTTTCTCTTGTTACTATGCTCCAAACAATACAGTGGACCATTCGTGAAGCCTTTGCATTGCATTTAGATATTGTAAACACAAAGAAGGAAGGAAAGAGAGACAGAAGAAGAAAGGGAGGGAGGGAGGGAAGGAAAGAAGGAAGGAGTACTTAGGGGTTATACAGCTACCTCGACATGTTATGTAAGTTACATGAGCATCCCTGAAGCTTGGTCTCAGTGGGGGTTATGGACTCAGTCCTCCAGGAACACCAAGGTACACCATGCTAGCCTTTGTTTAGATGCTTCCTTCTCTCAGTGTCTCTCATGCTTGAGACAGTTGCAGTCCAAGGAAACGATGACACTGGAGACTCTCCACATGCTAGCCCTGTAAGCACCGTGGGAGTCAGGCCGAGGAGAAACCACTAAGCGACTGTCTTCAGTTTCGATGATTTACTCGTTAAGAACTGAGTTCCTAGCACATCAAAATTTGAAAATAAACATAAATGAAGAAAATTACCCAGACTGCCAGAAAGAAGTCGATATTTTGGTAACATGAGTATTATCAAAATTACATATGCATAAAACATAATTAAATGGAGCCATACCGAATACACAATATCCTCTTAGATTATTTTTCTGTGAACAGTAGAGTGTGACTCATTATCTCATGGTGGTATCAAAATAAGTTAAATCTCTATGTGAAATCTCATCATCCTGCTGTGATTTATTTGCTCATTCGTTCACAAGCATTTGTTGGGTCTTTGCTTGGCCCAGAAGCTGTTGTACTGGCTACAGGCAGTGCAGTAGTACAGAGATGTCTCTGGGCTGACAATCACAGTAGCCTCAACTTTCACCTAAGGTGCTCTGAGGAAGCACGGCCCACAACCTTTCCGTCCCCGTTCAGTGTGGACCTGCTTCTACTTTGCAATTTCCAGGATTTAACTTTCTGCAGATAAATTGAGAACTGCTTCTTGGCTGCCTGCAGGCCCAGGCCTGATGTCTGTATGTTACAATCCATGACAAGGTGAAGGTAGGAAGCAGACTGCCTCGGCTCCTGGGGAGCATGGCTGATTCATGGTACCACATCCTGGGTATCCTCAGCTCAGGGCTGCTTGCTGAGCCTGGCCATTTATCTTTGACAAAAATCCTCACCTGAAGCCACCAACCCCAAACTTCAGCATGGCCCAGGAATTCCAGATATGAGGACAGGTACATTCAGGGGGTGGGGGTTGACTGAGAAGCGGGGATCTGCATTTTAAAATGTCAGACTTTATTTTAAGAGCACAGGATGCTGGGAATAGGGTTCTGTGCTAGAACAAAGGCTCTACCTCTCCAAGATGGTGACTGTCCAGGATGTTTCCCTGCCTATCAGAGAGTCTAAGTTCTTGCATCTGGCCCCGATGTTAGTTGCTTGCATAATTATCCTGATCCCGCAGGTGCGGAAAACATGTCTCATGGTGGACAGTATAAACCAGCAAATGTATTCATTATGCAGTGAGTATGTCAACCAGCCTGATGTGTTAGGTTATGTATCCATAAATATCTTTATGTACGTTTCAGTTCAAACCTTGGGGTACTTTGAGAACTTCAAAATCCCCCCTTTCCAAATTAATTTAGAGTTATAAATGGAAACATCTCATGAAGATTTTTTTTCAAAGTTGCCTTCTTGGCTGTATTGAGATTCCCCGTGCAAGGCCCAAGGCTCACTAGCGGTACATGCGGAATTCAGTGCTTGTTAGTAAAGTTACAGAGTCAGGCAATGACAGTTGTGTTCTCACTCTAGAGCATTCCCATGGGCTCATTATCCATTGATGCTGGCAGTGGCTCTTCACGTCCAGCTTTATGCCTGTGAATTTGCCTGTTGTGGACATTTAGAGTAGAAGTCATAAGGTCATTCCGCCCCGGCTTCTTTCACTGAGCATTATTTATTTAATTAATTAAACCTTGATGTCAAACTTGCATTGTGACATCACATTTTACTCGGTCCACTGTCCTCTCTCATCCTCTCCCACTCCCACTAACCCATATCTTCCCAAGTAACCCCTCCTACTTTCATGTCCCTCTTTTCCTTCCTTGCTTTCTTCCCCTTCCCCTTCCTTCATCTCCTCCGTCCTTCACTTCTCTTTCTCGGACCCCATATAGGGTGGGTGATTGCAAAAGTTAGGCCATATTGAGGAAACAGCAAGCCCCCCTCCTGTGCCTTTTCCAGTCTTCAGTTCTCACAGCTTTCACGTCTCTCCCATGATGACTTTTGATCACGGAGGGGTGAAAAAGACGTCTCCTTTTGGACCAAGCTCTCGACAGTCCCCTAATCTCAGCACTTCAACAGGCTGTGTGTTCACACTTGGGCTGTCACCCACTGCCGAGTCTTTACTGACTAAGAAGACCTCATTGATCTAGGGATATAAACATGAATACTTAGAAGGCAATCTAGATACATGCTCACTTGGCAAAGCACCCATAATAAGTTTCTCCATATGGCCTGTGAACACCCTAGTCATAGCCTTTTGATCAATTCTACGGTGTGAAGCATATATTCCTTCCCGTACAGTAGACAGTAGACCCCAAATCTAATTATGAAGTAATTGGTTTCCCCTAGAACATGTATGCCACTATTGTAACAATGAGGACGTCTTGCTAGATAGTTCAATACAGTAGCACGTGTCACCTATAGCAGAGTATGATCACTGGTGACTTTTGTCCCCAAACAACCTGCATAACACATCATGACATCATGAAGGTAGCTGGTATGGAGGAAGCTACCAGGTTGGCTTTTTTTGTGTGTGCTATATTCTGAGTGTGTGGTGTGTTGAGCAATATGGTCTCACTGTCTAGTTCTGATGGGCCACCAAGAGCAATAACAATAGCCTGTGTTGTTTGGGGAGCTTCTATGATGATCAGTCAACAACTCATAGTCATACCACTGGCACTGATATTTTAGTTTGAAACCCCATTGCTGGGCATGACGTTTAGAATTTCATCTTGTTGGTCGTGTATCAATAGTCCTTTATTTTTTCTTAACTACTAAATAACATTGCATTGTGTTACTAGCTTGCATATCTTGCATTTGGTTTGCTTATTCTTCTGTTGATGTATGTTTGCATGACTCAGTCCGAGGCTATTATGCAGTGTTCCAGCACAAGCTATGTAGTAGCTGCTGATAAAATTAACACTATAAAGGTCATCACATGAACACCTCAAGTTGTCTTGACAGGTGACTTTGAACCTCAAAAGCTTGAAGAAGAGAGTTCCTGGAAGAAGTTAGCAATGAGGTTAATGAATAACTAGTTAGCACTTTCTGATGATTGACAAGGAAATCTTTTTCTCTCTCCAGGTACAGTAAATTATTTACTAAGCTCAAAGAAACATGAACAGTGCCTTGTTCCTTGATACCCAGACCATCTAACACATAATTAGTGGGCAGCAATATTTGTTGAATGGATAAACAGATGTCCCAAAGGTGTAATGGAAGAGGGTATTGGCTCACTGGGCATTCGGGGGTGGCAAGTATTTCAGGAAGCAGGCTACAGAACTTTATACTTGATCTGTGTGGAGTAAGACAGTATTCAGTGACACACACACACACACACACACACACACACACACACACACACGAGAGAGAGAGAGAGAGAGAGAGAGACAGAGAAACAGAGACAGAGAGACAGAGACAAAGGGAGACAGAGAGAGACAGAGAGAGAGAGAGAGAGAGAGAGAGAGAGAGAGAGAGAGGAAGAGGGAGAGAAAAGACAATAACCTGCCACTTCACTCCCAGTTTATCCATAGAAAAACAAGCCCAAGAATGTTAATTGCAATCAGATACTACAGCTCAGCTACCCCCGTGTATAGGAATCTCAGAAAGAAGTTGAGGGAAAGAAAGGAGACATTGAATGACAAACACTGCAAGCTTCTATTTATTGAATAATTAGTTTAAGCAGACCAAATCAAGACACTATGTATGTATGAAGAGACATCTTCAGGAGAAAACAATCTAGAGAGGAAAGTGAGGAAGGTAGTCTCTCTAAGACTCAGAAAGAAGGTCACAGTAGACTGGAGAGATGGCTCAGCGGTTAAGAGCACTGACTGCTCTTGCAGAGGTCCTGAGTTCAATTCCCAACAACCACATGATGGCTCACAACCATCTGTAATGTGATCTGATTCCGTCTTCTGGTGTGTCTGAAGACAGCTACAGTGTACTCATCATATATATTAAATAAATAATTTTTTTAAAAAAAAATGTCACAGTAGCAGAAGGAAGATGAGTGTTATAGTTTGGGTCTGCAAAGACCTCAAAGGTTATGCTACTATGGTGCTGCTGGGAGGTGGTGAGACCTGGAAGAAGTGGAACTTGCTGGAAAGTCTTTAGGTCATTGCTGGTGTGCACTCAAGAGATCTTGGAATCCCTGCCTTCCTGACCTGTTCTTCAACTCTCGGCTGCTATGAGCTTTCCCTCTGCCACACCCACACCTTTCCATGAGGATGTATGCCACATGACCAAAGAAGCAAGGCCAGGAGACCACAGGTAGGAAACTCTTGAATTGTGATCTAAAACAATTATTTTTTTTCTTACTAACTACTTTTCTCAGACATTTTGCCATAGTGGCAAAAAGCTGGAGGATGCAAGACCACTTGTCAGAATCTGAAGCTGTAGGTGACCACACGTTCAGAATGCTTTATGCTTTATGTGAATTTCTTATCGGGTGTGTTTATTTTCTAATAAAAGGTTGTGAGTAAGAAACAAAGAAAGATACTAAATTATTCAAACAAAACTTTAAGACACCCTTCTAGGTATTAAAGTGCTTTAGATTTTTGCCCAATCCAGGAAATAAACACAGGTTTTCAATGATATTAATATTCTGTGGGTTGTTGTTGTCTGGTTTATTTGCTTGCTTCTGGAGCTGTGGGCTTGTTCTCTGCTGTTTGGTTCTTATAATGCCTGGGTATGCTGTGCAGCTGAGCAGGTTAGTCCCAAAGAGAATTTCTTGTTTGATTTCAGGGAATTCAGAATGAGTACATATCACTTGAAAAACAATGGGCAGGTTTTCCAGGAAGGTCAGCTAAATCAGTTTAATTTGTGATACAACCAAATAGTAATATCAGGTGCCCAGGTCTAGGCTTCTCATTCTGGGAGCAAAAACCCCAATGGGGCAGGAGGAGAATCCTTTCTGTATATGATAGGAAGAAGATTGGCTCAAATCTAACTCCTAGGGGAACATTTGAAATGGACTTACTTTTAAATGCATACTATTTCCTTCTGTCATCATAGTGGACCCATCTGCCAACAAAAATGTTCCACTAAGGAACTGGACTAAGCCTGCCAGGCAAAACAATATAACACAGTTCAAGGGAGAGGGGGCAGTCCTTGTTACATTTCTTCCCCTTTCTGAGGGGAACCAATAGTTTCTGCCAACTTCTGAGTGACAACAATGTGAGTCTAAGGTCTGAGGAACTTGGTGATACAAAGATGATGTGACACCTCTGCTTATAGACCAATAGTCATGTGACCACATCACTGAGGAGAACTAGCACATGAGCAAAGTAGGAGTCTATTGTTATCCAAGTGAGGAGGGGCAGCGGAGCCCAGGTGTGGAGCATATTAGTTTTTCATAACATAAAACCAGATTGGGCGGTTGGAAGCCCAAGGCCAATGTGCCTACAGGATTCATCTCACTGTGGTTTATAGATCTCAGGGTCTACTCATGGCCTTGCTATGTGTGTTTCTAGTTCCAGATTTCTTTCTTACATAAAGACATACGCAATATTGGGCTGAGGTCCACACCAAAGACCTCTTTCAATTTCATTCTTTTATAAATTAAAAAAAAAAATACACTAACAGTTACCTATCACACTTTCTGTGTTTTTGATCTCACTAGGGTCTTGTCACACCACCCAGGCTGGCCTCAAATCCATGATTTTTTCTACTTCAGCCTCCCTAGTGCAGGGAACACAGACAACAAGCACCTCTGTGTCTACTCTTTGAGTCTCATTTTTAGCTCCTAGAAATTAGAACTAAAATACATAACTTTTGTAATGGCAAACATTATGATGATGGAGCCTAGTAAACCTGCAGAGAGATGAATATCCCAAATACAGCAAGACACCTGGACAGATATTGAATAAAGAGGCATAATAATAAAACTGTGTGTTTATTCATTAGTGTCTTTCTTATTATATAACTGTCTTGTGGGTAACTGCAATGGGTTTTCTTTAATATATGTGTTATATAGTATTGCATATAACAGGTTGAATGGGTCAGTATAGACATTGCCTTATAGGGAAAGAGACAGCAATGAGCGAATTAAGATAGCATTAGGTTATGATATTGGCTGTTTAGAATAAAACAATGTTTTCATAGAGCTTGGGATGGCATTTTGACATTCTGGGCACACTTGTCATGCAGATACTGCCAGATGAGAGTCCTAGAAAGGAAAGGGGGTCACAAAGGAGAGCAAAGAAAAGGAGGAGTTGAGAGCGGTTTCAGCTTCTGGAGGAACATAGGAGGCCCGATGGGGCTGTGGCCTACTGAGAGGTGGGCAAGCGGGAAGAGGGGAGGCCAGAGATTGGCTGTGCCAGACACTGACGGCCTGGAACAAGTCACCAGTTTGGATTTTACTCTTTAGGAAAGTGGGAACTGTGCCATGAGATAAAAATCACGGATTGATTACCGCCTGCTGGATACAGCAGTACTTTGAACACATACGAACTTACAGTGATTCTAATGGAATGAATATCTTGATTTCTTGACTTGTTTGGTAAAAGATAGATGTGTTATGAGCACCGTAACATATGTAAGCACAATGAAATGCTTTCAGTGCTAGAAGGAGGAGATTGAGGACAGCCCAGCCTAGAACATTCTGCAAAGAATCATTGGCTCTAGGGTGGTAGGGTGGCTCAGAACTTTGATCACTCCAGACGCCAATTCATCTCATTTAGAGTTTGAGCCAAATTTGAGACTGACTGTAGAGACTACTTTAAGAAAATATGGACCTTGCCATGATTATTAAGACTTCCTTTTGTATAGCCATGCAGAACTAGAAAATGACGTTACCAGTCATTTTTCAGAGTGACTTTCTCTCTAGTTGAGCTCCTTCCTGTGCAAGCACTGGAAAGTGCTCCAGTGCACATCGCATCGAGTGTTTGGACATGGGTGACAGGGATGTGTAGTGCTCTAATTAGAGAAGCAGCCACCTTGATTGGCTGCAGGAATTATAGAAATCGCAAGCAACGTTGCAACGATTATGCCCCAGCAATTAGCAACCCATAAAGCAGCAGGCCTCGTTGATAGAGCCTTCGTCCTCAGTAACAATATTGGAAAACAAATACACTGCAAAACAAACAACAAGTAGCCAACTCTGGCACAGGAGGAAACGTTGACTTGGCTGCAGCAGAGACTCTGGAAGCAGCCGAGGCAGGCTGAGAGGAGTAATTCGTGAGCCTGTGGCAGCTCTCTCAGCAATCCAGACAGTGAGCCAGCTCTCCATCATGAGTCTAGGTGAAGTGCCTTGCTGGACGTTCGACAACCACGGAGAGAGCTCATCCAGAGCCCTGTGAGCCAGCTAGTTCTTAGCTCCATTTTATAGATCAGAAGCTGAGAAACAGAGTGATTATACTCTTATAAATGGTCGGGCCTTGCTATAAGCCATGACTTGAACAAAATCCAGACCCCCTAAAGTAGAGCATTCAAATTCCCTGGCTTCTTGTGAGTCTTCCTAAGTGTCCCCTAGAGCAGTGAAGATCTTTACAAACTGTACAACACAGACAGAGCCCATTGTACACAAAGTTAGCTCGAGCCACTTGAGCTAAGCCATTTAAACAAGGTGCTTGCTTACCTCTCAAGTGATTAATGTCAAATTTTGCTGCTTAAATTTAAACCACTTGTCCTGAGGAATGCAGCTTCATTGTTCAGGCAGAGACACCATTGCTTCTCAACATTTTGGCTAAGGTCGAAAGCCAACAGGGAAAATGGTTTATATTGACACCACTGGGTAGGCTTGTTACAACCAAGGCTATTCAATTCTCCCCAGGACTTTTTAAATAGACTCACTGCCCGCTTACCATTGGCTATCCTCGTATGTCCACCTGTATTCAAGTCCACCCAAGCCCTTCCCTCTTTACTCTTGTTCCATTCTTATCAGCTCCTGACTACTTGATCCTATGCCACACCCACTCGGTTTTGTCCTTTCCCCGCAGACTTGGAGAACATCTTCACTTTTCTCTCTGAGTCAAATCACTCCCCAAGAACACCCCACTTAACCAGAGTGCTTAAGTGCCTCTGTGATGTATTCACCTGTGCGACTCGGGATGAAATACTTAAGGTGCACCTTGGAGTCTCCAACTGCAATATGCCAGTGGTGTTACATCACACAGTCTTAGGCTGGGAGACCTGTCCTGAAATCTTCTTGCCTACTGCACTCCTGTATCAGGTCCCCTGTGTGAATGGCTTCTGGTCCCATCTGGTCCTGGCAAATAATTAGCATAACAATTCGAAGAAAAATAGCGCTACATTCAGTGATCATGTACTAATCAAAAGCAGCATATTGAACAATTCATCTGTGATACTTAATCCTCATAAAGATTCTCAGTAAATGCTTGTACTCCCCCCACACAATATACACAATAAGAAAGTCAAGCTTAAGAGAGGCTAAGTAACTTGCCTCGGGTCTCATAATTAGTAGCACTAAAGACAGAATTTGTAATTAAGAGCCATCTATCTGTAGACCCTCAGCTTAAAGCAGAGTATAATTAGTACATCAGTAAGTAGCGGGGGGAAAAAAAGAAGAATGGGAAGACAAGAGGAAGGAAGAAGCAATGAGAAAGAGAGGAAGAAGGACAGCCCTTCAAGTCTCAACTTGCATTACATCTTAAACTTGATCACCCACTGGATTCATCTGGCTAACCTACAAACCTGCATTGATGCCTGGGTCCCTCCCCTACAGTGCCAGTTTAATTGGTCTGGTCACAGGCTGGCATTGTGAGTGTGAAAGCTCTTGGAGAATTCCACCATGCAGCCCATGTTAAACCCCCACCTTAGCAGGAGCACTCCCGTGCCCTTCAAGGTGGCCAACAACGGTTTTCGTCAAAACACGTGAGCATTTCCTGTGGCCTCCAGCAGCTCCTGCTGCAGTTGTGCACTGGACTCTGTACCGGGTCCGAGCATCTGCAGAGATGAAGTGGTCCAGCCACAACCTGGAGGTGAACAGAGTTCAGGAAGTGGATTTTATTACAGTCCAAATGACAAAACCTTCTGTGCCAGCATGCACATGGACAGCGCTCCCACTGGAGCAAGGGAACCAGGGTAGTCCCCTCTGCTGAGTGTCCTCCTCACTCCAGTGACAGGACGCCTTGAGTCTGGGACTCCCTGGTGATGATTTTTCCAGCTTGTCCCAACCTGAACTCTGATCTGATTGAAGACCTTGTTCAGCTATGCTGATCCCCTTTTTGTAGGCAGGGTCTGGGAGAGCCTTATTGATTTGGGCAAATCTTGGCTAGAACTTGGCTCTAGGAGCGAGAGAAAGACACCTCTTGATTTGATGTCCAAACCACCTTGGGAGCTACTGAGGTGATATGGACTGCCAAAGGGTGTAGCCTTTCTCTTTGACTCAGGAAGGAAAGGAGCCTTTTAATGTGAGGCTGGAATATTCCTCAGGTTCATTGCCAAGCCTGGAGCTGGAGGCTGGCAGGCTGCACAATTGCCCAGCTTCACACTCCATAGAGAACCAGGCGGGCGTCTGTTCTCTGTCCCCCGGCTGCCACAAAACTCATCAGTACGTGGGAGATCTGCCCTCTGCAAAAAGAAACAAAAAAAAAAATAATCAAACAAAACAGCCATTTGCCATGCTTGGCCCAGCCACCAACTCAAAATGTTCTTGAAGCTTGCAATAACAGCTGTTGTTTACTGCCTGGCTCTCGTGTCCCAGATCATGTGTTAAGTGCTTGACGTTATTAACTATATAATCCTCACTTGCTCTCCAGTCAGCAATAGTAGTGTGCCCATTTTATTTTATTTTATTTTATTTTATTTTATTTTATTTTATTTTATTTTAAAAAAGGTAATCAAGGCACAGAAAGGCAAATAAATGTCACTGGGCCAGAGAATTTGCAAATAGCTTCAGTAGGTCTGGTGGCTTGATTCTAAGACTCATTATGTGTTAAAAAGTTTTTGCTGCATTGTCTCAGTCAGAATAGACCATATTTAATATCTCCTTGAATGTCTGGAGCCTTCTACTTAGATACCCAGCAGGTACACAATAAAAGCTTGCTGAGTGGATGAATGAATGGATGGATGAAGCCATTCTAGTATTCTACAGTTGGCTCTTTGTTAGACAAATAAAGGCCATAAGGCCAAGGGAAACAATGCTGCATGCCACAAAAATTTGAAGATCACACAGGCAAAAAACTTCCTCATATTAATCACGGCACTCAGAAAATTATGTCCAAAGGACACAATTTCCTGATACAGTTGTTTAATTTTGTCTGATCATTGACTTTCATTGGCCAGCCACCATCCCCCATGTGAATAACAATTTGCAGACATCCAATAACGACAGCCTAGAAAGTTTCCCAGTAGATTAGAGAGGTGAAGGGGAATATATTTAAACATGCTTTCTACCCTTGCAGTTTTGTGCTCATGCGGACTTGAGAGTTTGAAAATGGAGGAGCAACTGAGACTGTCTGGGAGATGGCTTGTCTTAGGAACTGGGAAACTCAGAGACACTTAGAAGTTCCTAAAGCTGCAGACAACCAAATAGAAGACCCTTGTGCCAGAGCCAGAGCCAGCCATGCTCACAACTCATCCTTTCTTATCATACATGGCTGCTAGGCTCCAGGAAAGAGAGGGCTCGTCTTCTCTGAGCTGTACCTGCAGCCAAGCTGGCAGGTGACCAGAGGTGATTGATTGATTGTTCCACTTTTGTCATTTATTTCTCTTGCTCTTCTCACTCCCTTCAACAGAGCTGATAAGGGAAGGGTCTGCTTGAGAATCATGTATCTCTTTTCTCTCCCCTTGGACCAGTGAGCTGCTGTTCTCATTACATCAGCCACGTCCAAGGGCAAGCATGCATCATTTAACACTAAAATCAAGCCTCAGAGAAGGCTGGGCAGAAAGAGTCTTGTTGAGAGAAAACTGTTCTCTATTTCTATGGACCCGGGGGGGGGGGGGAACTCTATTCAAGTGATATTTTCACTGGATGTCATTGGTTTTTGTTCTCAATGCTGAGACAAGCGCCTCAATTTGGAAATTGACAATTCGTTTCTAGAAATCTCTCTTTCCAGGCAGTATGCTGAAGTGGCATTGCCGTGAGTCATGGGACAAACAGGTATGAATCTGGGCCTTCTTTGTTATTATATTGGGCACATAAAGCATAAGGCAGCCACTTTGCTTCCCTGAGCATCTTCCAAGTTTGAGATCTATTTCTGCATCTATAATTTTGGGATCCACTTCTACATCTCCAAGTTTAGGATCCAGGTAGGGACCGGCATATGAACAAAGTTGTCTTTCTTACAAGGCAAAGAGGTTTTGTGTGTGATGCGGAAAGTAACTCCCTGAAATGCTTCCTCCAGGAAGACACACTCCTTTCACTTTCTTTTCCCTTCCTGGATGAGATGGTTAAGGTAACAATCTCTAATCTGTAAAAGTATTTGATCCAGGCCAGCCATAGTCTACAGAGATTCTCAGAACAGCCTTGAGACATGAATTTGATTATTACACCCACTTTTACAGATCAGAAAACTGAAAGTTTTCTAGAGAGATTAAGAGTTCTTACTTGCAGAGAACTCAGCTCCCAGGACCCACAGAAGGCATCGCATAATTGCCCATAACTCCGGTTTCAACGCCCTCTTCCTGACTTCCAGCGTTATCTGCATGCACGAGAATGTAGGGACACATGCGAGGCGTGTACAGGAACACATAAATGAAAATGAACCGTTCTTTAAAACGAGAGAGAAAACTGAAGAGAGAGAACTGTTGATGGCTGCTGAGTTTTGTAAGCAGGAGGGAAAAGATTTTCACCCTGTTTTCCAACTAGGGTGGAAACCCATGTGAGTGTTCAGCGGTGATGCCTGCGGAAGTCTTTCTTCAGCTGTGAACCCAGCATCTGCCTTCCCTCCTCCAGTTTGGGGCCTCTAGAGGCATCTGGATACCTCAACCAGTCATGGAAACGACAAATGTATTTATGACACTGCCATATTTAAGATACTCAGCTCTGTCAAACCGTATTCCGTGCACTATCTGCCTCATAACTAGGACTACTGCTGTTGGCTAAAGAGTAACAACTCAAGATAGAGGCAGGCATGTTCCTGTGAAGATGCTGGACAGCTGCCTCCATCCAGCAGAAAATGAATGAAATAAATTCCTTTCAGTGTATTTTGTATTTGGCTGCCCTTTGTCTGAGTTCCAGCATTTAGGGCTCGATTACGCTGTCTAATTTCAAAGTGGGCATCTTATTAATAATTTTTTAAAAATGTCATCTCTCCTGCTTCTTCTGGTATTTTTCCTGACTTGCTCTGCATTCATTCTGCTGTGGCTTCAAGTTTCAAGAAGCTTAAAGAAAGAGCCTTCGCCATCATGACAGCATCCAAACACAATCTCTTCATTTCCACAGAGAAGTGCAATACAGCCAAGCACGAAGGTTTTATATTAGCTTTGGGGGATGGATGGGAAAACATGAAAGGTGCTGTCTGAGGCTGTCCAGGTGTGAGCTCTGTGGCTACGCTATTCAGCTTTAGGTTTTTTTTTTTTTATTTCATTTCCCTCAAAATGACCTAAGGAAAGGGTTTTTTGTTTGTTTGTTCATTTGTTCATTCCTTTCTTTTTATTTGTTTTTATGGTTGGTTTTGTGGTTTGTTTTTGTTTGTTTTTTTGTTTTGTTGATTTGTTTTATTTTGTTTGGCTCCCCATTTCAAAGCTTCAGTCCAATTGTGGCTGGATTCACAGCTTTGAGCCTGAGACAAAGCAGAAACATCCTGGTAGGAGCCTGTGGCAGAGGCTGTTTACCCCATGACAGCAGGAAGGAGAGAGAGAGAGAGAGAGAGAGAGAGAGAGAGAGAGAGAGAGAGA